>JAHHIN020000037.1:0-445015 GCA_019925095.2 Dendrolimus kikuchii | reverse complement strand
CTTTAGCAGACACCGAAGCACGCAACTATCCATTGGCTGCTCGGGTCTTAAAATGTGGATTTTTCATGGATGACTTGTTATGGTCTGAGCCAAATATCGAGGATGCTCTACGACTGCAGACAGATCTTCGCATTCTACTGGAGAAGGCTGGCTTCGTATTAAGAAAGTGGGCTAGTAACCATAGCTCTGTTCTCGCAGCAGTACCAGAGTCTCATCGGGAGAGTCCAGTTGAGTTCGACGATGATCAACTGTCACTCAAAGTTCTGGGTCTCCAGTGGCAACCTCGTACAGACTGTTTCTCTTTTCGCACAGTACCCCTGGGAAACGAAAAGAAACATTTTAATCATCTTCTTTTTATGTTATAAAAATAAACAAAAAAAAAAGGAAATATATGTAATATAGATAGACTATTAAAATAACGTAAATTATAGGAATAATTAACAAAACAACGTTTGAAAAGTATTTACATTTGAATGCCTGTTAAAACAACATATTAGAATGAATAATAAAACCTTCTATGTAATAATAAATTAATATAAATATTATAGATATATTCATATCGTGTGAAAAAAAAAATAGGTTAATTATTAACATTTTATTGTGCAGAAGTAATTAATAAATGCTTCATGGAATGAATACCCCATAATACAAGTACAAGGAAATAATGCCAGACTTCCAGTAAATTTTTTTAGGATAAAGAAAATATAATCTTTATTTAGATATAAGCTCATTGATACTAATCATAAATAATAAGTTATTAGACGCATGATATATGTAAATTTTCTTTTCTATGTTCAAGATTAGACTTCCCTTATAGTGGAAGATAACCATTTTTTTAAATTACATTAGTTACTCTCACTTCCCCGTTCCAATAAAATAATAATAAATAACTAATAACTAAGATTATATAATTGTTTCAAACAGATTTTATATCAACACTATACTATATAATAATAAAACTACGTTTTAACGGTTTTAAGCGCGGTAATTTTATTTGATTTTGGTTTTTCCGACGTTTATACTATACTTAACTATACTATATAACTGTGGAGGTAGTGGAGTCTGAGGAGGTGATGATTATATGGTGTTCTCGGAGTGTGAGAGAAATTAAACCAGGTTTTATATTTTAACTATTTTCCGGTATATTGTCCACACATTATTGTACATATATATATATATTACATACACTAAGTTACACGTACGAGCGGATGTGTTACTCAACACAAAACCGACTAGCGAACGCACGTCGTATTTGCCCGAATGCGAAAACTGCTGACAAAGCGATTATTTGTCACCACATCACTCCACCCCAAAAAGAAAAAAAATGTAAAAAGTTAACACAAAGAAACAAATACAAATAAATTCAAAAATGTCATTAAATAGTAATTAGACAAAAATTTGAGAATCAATGTAAAAAAATATTTGAGAAACATTGTATGTAAGTTGATAGCGCCTGGTCGTCGGTACAATATTGCATTACGTAATCATAGCTGCAGTCAAAACAATATTGTACAAAACAAGTCATTACACTTACATACAAAAAAAATATACATTGTTACAATAAGATGATACAATATAAAATAGACATATAATATAATTTTAAATGTAAATTAAATGTTTACACACAACTAAAAATGTTTTATTTTGCTTCACTTAGAACTGCTGGTGGACCTTGGTTGAACGTTTTCTACCTTCACCATGGGTAGGGTGGTCGTGACCACATTTACTTCCCGACGTAACCACTTTTGCACCTTCAATTTACATTTCTGTTGGACTATGTACACGATTATTAGCGCCATGGAAACGCATATGACTATCAACATAATTCTGTATTCAGTCAATTTGGTTTCTGTCGTCCCATATGATTGGTCCAAAATAATATTCTCCTTTGTCTGTTGGTTTCCCATATTAACTTTAAAGGTAATTAATTAAAATATAAAAATAATTGTCGACTAGCAAGTTGTGTTGATGCAAAAAATGTAAATGAGATCAACGGAAGTAAATGTCATCGCTTTTCCGTGCATTAGTGGATCTGTACGTGACTCACAAGAAAATAAAATAATGCAATAAAATAAATGTCAATTTAACTAAATCGCAATGGCCTTCTTGTAACTCGGCCACTGCGTGTCATCGCAAGCTTAGGGTTGTCACCACGGCTTTTATTTACGGGAATTTGTAATCTGATTGTTTTTTTTCTCTGGGATACTTGATCTGAGTTTGAAGTCGTGTCTGCTTGTAGAATGTAAGCTGGTTTTAGCCTATGGACCGAGATAGTTGCCTCACGGTCAGGTAACCGAATTTTATAAATTTTTTCTTTCCTACTTATGACTTCAAATGGACCGTCATAAGGAGGTTGTAGAGGCTTACGTACAGTGTCATTTCTAACAAATACCATACTACACGTTTTCAGATCATTATGAACAAAAATTGTTCGGGAATCCTTATTTTCCCTACTAATCGGTTTTAAATTTCTAATTATACTTTTTAATTTTGAAACATAACTGTCAGAATCCAAATTATTACTATTTGTATTATCATAAAAGTCTCCCGGTAAACGAATTGTACTACCGTATACAAATTCCGCGGGACTAACGTTAGTGTCAACCCTAGTGACTGCTCTTAGCCCTAGTAGTACAGTGGGTAACTCGTCAACCCATGAGTTACCGGATAAACGTGCAACCAATGCCGTTTTCAAAGATCGATGCCAGCGTTCGATTCTACCGTTGCTCTGGGGATGATATGGGGTAGTCCGTAATTTTTTATTCCCATGAGTAACATGAGATTCGAAAAAAGTCTACTTTCGAATTGACGACCCTGATCACTAGTCAGTTTAACCGGACATCCGAATCTGACAATCCATCCCTCGTACAATACTTTGGCAATAACTTCCGCGGTCATTTCCTTAATCGGGAAAGCTTCTGGCCAACGCGAGTAACGGTCAATTATAGTGACGCAATATCTATAACCATCTGGTGACGTGCTTAACGGACCTATGATATCTATATGTACATGTTCAAATCGATCAGCCGGTTCAAAAGTACCTAAGTCTGATATAGTATGCCGTTGAATTTTGGATCGTTGGCACGGTATGCAGGTTTTAGCCCATAAGGCAATATCCTTATTCATCCCCGGCCAAAAATATCTGTCCTGTATAAGTTTTCTAGAAATACGTACACCTGGATGACTTAAATTATGAATTACATTAAACGCTGTTCGCCGGAAACTTTCCGGTAAGTATGGTCTTGCCTTATTCATAGAAGTTTCGCAAATCATGTACTGGTTATTATTACCTTGTAACATAATTTGCTTAAACTGCAAGTTGGCACTTTGTTCACCAATGTATTGTGCAAGTTGTTTGTCACTACTTTGTGCACGTGCAATTTCTGAGAAATCTATCGTCGTGGGACATATTATTTCTTCCACACGAGATAATGTATCGGCAACTACGTTATCATTTCCGGTGATATAACGAATATCCGTGGTAAACTCACTAATAAACATGATCTGTCTAGCTCGACGAGGTAACTCTTTTTCGCTTCTCATTTTACTGAAAGCATAAGTAAGGGGCTTATGGTCAGTATAGACTACCAATTCCCGTCCTTCGACCATATAGCGAAAGTGTGCTATTGCCATATAAATAGATAATAACTCTCTATCGTACGTACTATATTTGACTTGAGCTTCCGATAACCTCTTCGAGAAATATGCTAAGGGTTTCCACATACCACCATGTCTTTGCTGAAGTACAGCGCCAACGCATGACTCGGAGGCGTCTGTCATTAAAGATAAAGCGTTTCCACTATCTGGATAGGCTAACAGGGCTGCCTGTTGTAAACTTTCCTTGCAAAGTTCGAAATGTAAGTTCGCCTGTTCAGTCCAATTAATAAGAGTTTTATCCTTTCTCTTAGAATTGTGTAAGTATTTATCTAATTCAGATTGAATTTGCGCGGCACGTGGTATATGCGGTCTATAAAAATTTAACATACCTAAAAACCGTCGAAGCTCTTCTACTGTGGTTGGTCGCGGGAATTCGGAGATTGCTCTTACCCTGTCTGCCAACGGCCTAATACCCTCAGTAGTTACTTCATGTCCTAGAAACTCGAGCTTGTCCTGCTCAAAAGTACACTTAGAAATATTGATGATTATGCCAAACATTTCAAGTCTATTAAAAACCTCTTTTAAATGTGCTCTATGTTGCATAACGTTGTCTGATGCTATAATAATATCGTCAATGAAAATGAATAAAAATTCTAAATCGGGCAATACACTATGACTCATAAATCTCTGGAATTTTTGAGCAGCATTCCGTAAACCAAAAGGCATTCGCGGGAATTCGAACAAACCAAACGGTGTAATTACGGCCGTTTTTTATATGTCATGTTTATTGACAGATACACAATTATAAGCTCTATTTATATCTAACCTTGAAAATATTTTCTTATTTGCGAGAACGTAAGTAAAATCTCTTAGTCTCGGAAGAGGATATCGGTCGGGCTTAGTCATAGAATTTAGTTGTCTATAATCACCACAAAGCCTTATTTGACCATTTTTTTTGGGAACAATATGCAAAGGACTTGCCCATGCACTCTTGCTCGGCCTACATATACCCATATCACACATAATTTTAAACTCTTCTTTAGCCTTATTATAACGATCCGGAGGGAGTGGCCTTGACTTGCAACGGACCGGAGGTCCCTCCGTCTCAATAAAATGACAAACATTATGTTTAGGTATTTCCTTAAAAGATACTGGTTTTGTAAGTTCTGGGTATTCCGATAACAATTCGTAATACGGATGTTTACTGTCTATAGTTTTAATTGTGCTTTCCTTGCACTGTGAGATGGAAGCTATCGTATTAAGATTTATTACCGTATCTATGAACGTACGAGAATTAAAATCTATAACTAACTTATATCTAGTTAAAAAATCAGCACCGATTATTGGTTGTTTAACGTCGGCTACTATAAAAGTCCACTGGAAAGATCTTCTCAGTTTTAAATCTAACGTTAATGAATGTAAACCATATGTTTCTATTGGCGTGCCATTTGCTGCAAACAGTCTATAGTCCTCACACGCACTTTGCCTATTACGCACTGACCATCGCGGTAACACAGACACATTCGCACCACTATCTACTAAAAAACGTAGTCCTGTGCGCTCGTCCTTGACACAAAGGCGATAGTTTACGCAGGGTTCACAGCCACCCGCCGCTGACTGGACCGTATTTAGTTTTCCTGCCTTTCCTCCGGTTTCCAGCTGCACGGCTTAATACATTTGCGGGCTTTCGACTTGTAACGGTAATGGTAAAAACATTGCCAATTTGGATTGCTTTTCCTCGTGCCTGATAGTCCTGGCCTGGACCTCGACCTAGGTCGGGAGCGGTTACGTTGCCTACTCCTATCTCTTGTCTGGTGTTGAAAATTCTCAAGGTTTTTTGTTCGTTCTCCTAATTTATTAATCTCAGCTATAATATTAGTTGACGTACCTTGTATACTCTCGACGCTGCTGACGGCTTGCGCTGGTCTCGCGTTCTCCATAACCTTATCCGCCATTAAGGCGAGCTTGGTGGTATCCTTTATATCAGATACAGCGAGCACCCCTCGTACCCAGACGGGCAGGTGGTTTTGCCATAATACAGCCAATGTTTCATCTTTCACCCCGTCCCTGGCCAGATCTTTCATTTTTCGTAAGAGCTGCGAAGGTTTCTGCTCCCCTAAATCCATTTCTCCAATTAATTTCTGGATTTTCCTATTTTCTGACTCTTCATAAATTTCCAGAAGTCTTTTTTTCATTGCGTTGTATTTACCAGTTGCCGGGGGGGTCAATAAGTATATCGGTAACCTGATGTATTACATCCTTGCTAAGTTGTCCGATCACAAATTGGTCTTGGTTCTCGTCACTCCATTTTTGCGGAGTTAATACCGCTTCTACTTGGAAAAACCAATGTCTTGGTAAATCTGTCCAAAACTCGGGAACTCTCGGCGAAACTGATACTCCTGACACTTCGCGTTTAAAATCTTCCATGCTTTCGTTGTCAGACATCACTTAAATAAAATGTAAAGAAATGTTCTTTTTATACGGAGCTTAACACGTTAACACAATAGTCACTCTTACTACTGCGGCGACAAATCGGTGTAACGACTAAAAAGTCGGAGTCTAACCTTTACACCTATGTTTAATCTCTCAGCACTTAAGTAGTCTGGGGTCACCACTGTGGAGGTAGTTGAGTCTGAGGAGGTGATGATTATATGGTGTTCTCGGAGTGTGAGAGAAATTAAACCAGGTTTTATATTTTAACTATTTTCCGGTATATTGTCCACACATTAATGTACATATATATATATATATATTACATACACTAAGTTACACGTACGAGCGGATGTGTTACTCAACACAAAACCGATCTGTCGCAATACTCCGGTCAGACTAGCGAACGCACGTCGTATTTGCCCGAACGCGAAAACTGCTGACAAAGCGATTATGTGTCACCACATAACTTTGGAAAAATTATAAAAGGAATATTAGTTCCTTTGGACCTTCAATTTTCAGTCAGCTTACTCTATATTTGGGTTTATTAAGCTCTGTAGTATAATCGTAGAGTATATATATTATAAGTAAGACAAACACACATGTAGGAACGTAATAGATCGGGCCATAATTGTTTATTCTCTTGTTATAGAGAGGTTTGGTTCTGTTTGGTCGATTATATACCCATATTAAGTATTTTATAAGACAGTCTCTTTTACTGTCGCTTGTCCAGCCGATATAGGTTGTGGTCATAATTGAAGACAGCTGTTGTTATTGAAGTAAGGTCAGATTATACAAGGTTCATCAGCTAATTTAGGTATTATTTTGAATCGGATAGGGTTAGCTTAGTCACCTATCGATTCTTGGTTATTAATGAAAGGAAGTCTCAAGGATATTATTTTCAATTGAGACGAGTTATTGATAGGTTTTTAATTGAACAGTGAAAGATATTATGAACGATGATATATGCTCTTAAGAATGCTACCTCTTGTGACGGAGCCAACGTTGTCAAAAGGTTGGGGTTTGATATAAAAATACAATTAAAACCATATATGTAAATAAAATAATCAAAATTTCAATTAAAGACATTGATTACATGTGAGAAGCGTGTATTTTATTGAATATATTAAATTACAGCGTGCAATTTATTGAATATATTAAATTACATATTCAATCAATCGAATATTGATTAATAAAAATGATAATGACATTCTTTTAATAGGATATATTGAAATTAAAGTAAGAATGATGACATCTGGCGTCATTACCTTGGGTAATTCATATAAATCGTTGTCAGAAATTCTTCATTTTCATGTAGTTTCAGCGTGCGATAATAGATGGCGCTGAAACAAAAATATGTTAACATGGGGCGTTGCATTTTGAAATTCTGATTTTCTTCGGAAATTCAGAGATTAGGGCATGCAAAATGCATTAGAAATAACCACAAGCATCTAATCTATGGTGAATTAACAAAATATGTTACCTTTATTATGTTGGGAATGCAGGATTCATTGATTAGTGTAGCAGTCAAAACACATTCTGGAAAAATAGCTAACACTTTAGGGTTTTCTTCTTATTTGCTGAATATACACTTCAGTATATGTTTGTGGAGAGCGTGTCGTTCTTGAGTTCCGTAAGGAAGTATGTGTTTTGCATTTGATAGCAAGTTCAAAGAACAAAAGCATATCTCTGGAAAAATAGACAATTATGTTATGAAATCAAAATATGAATAAAGTTTACACACTGGAGTAAGTAGTTAGTGATTTGCAGACGTTAGATAACATTTATATCGTAGTATAATTAACAAATTTTAGAAATGTTAGAGAATGAATAAGTTATTGGTAAAAACAGAAATGTGATTTAGAAGGAAAAATTCACAAAAACGGTTTAAGCTATTTTACCTTGTTAAAACGGAGCTAAGAGTTAAGAAACTTATGAATAGATATGCTAGATTAATGCTGAAGAAGTAACATCACTTGCAAAAGCCGATTAGAATTGGAAATTTAAAGATAAAAGGAATAAACTAAAATAATTTAGCCAATAACACCTCACAATAAAGATGAGAAATTATCAATATAGGTTTATAAGTATACAATTAGTTATTACAATTAAAAATATAAATTTATGTACATAAGTTAGTAATTAAATATTAAAAATTCTATGATAAATGTAATTAGGAAATGAATAAATATGTGAAGTAGGAAATAATTAAATTTGAGAAAGATAAAAGAGGGTAGTTTTGAAAAATAAGAAATTAGAATTTTATAGTTAATTTACATTATTAAAGAAATATATCTATTTCGTGATTAGGTAAAATAGTTAAAATTTAAATAATTAATAGTGCATAAAGTAATAAACGTCATAGGTAGAAAAACAAGAAATTATTGAAAGAGAAATACAAAAAATGAATGCTAAGTAGAGGGCGCTTTTAGCGATGTCGTATCGTTTAATATGGAATATTTCGGTATTTATTAGAAATACGTATAAAATATTTATATTAGAAGATAGCAAACTAATTTTAAAAAGATTTTATTATAATACAATGATTAGAAGTTTCTAATTTTACAAATTAACAGGTAAAAAGCAATGCTGTTTTATGATTGGTTGAAAAATAAGTGGTGCGAATACGAGGGGGGTGCATTGGGGGGGAAAAGATGATGCAATAGTAGGAAAGTTACGGGGACTGGTGAAAAAAATATAAATACCAAGGGGTGGAGAAGAATCAGGACAGTCAACGTGATATTTTATTGCCGCGAAGTGCTGCTAGTCAGATACTAGCGCCCCCTAGTGGCCACTCCAAGGGCTAAAGCGCTGCCGCTCTGCGCCGGTAAATAATTATTAAATTAAATTAAAAATTAAATAATTTAATAGTGCTGCGTCGTCGAGGAGGCCTGCGGTAAAGTTAAATCATTTATATTTCGATTTAGAGTAGAATAGCTAGGTGATTCAATCAGTTCTAATTAAATCAAAATCAAAAGGGTAATTTATAGTCGTGGTTAAATAAATTTTAAAATGTAAGAAATTACGTGAGTTCGTGCGATTTTAATTAATAGACTATTGTTTAATTTGTTTTAAAATCATATAAACGGCTCGTGAAAAGTTATTTCTAATATCTTGTTCGTTACCAAATTAATACGGGAAATAATGTAATATTTTAATGTAATCATAAAACGTCGCGTTAAATAAAGTCTACCTTCTTTTAAATCATCAAAAAAATAATTCTCTAAATGAAACGATGATGAATTCATTAAAAATATTCAAAAATAATTCTACCTTCTTAATTTGATATAAAAAAAATGAGAAAATAAAAATTATACAAGAAATTAAATGATAGAAAATCCAATTTAAAATATACAATTTTAAGAGATGGTTTGTCTAGGGAATTTAATATTTTTAAGATTTATAAGCAATCGTTTCGGTTAAGTTATAATAAAATTTGATGTAAAATTAATACAGATCTGTATAACATAAACTAATAAATTATTTCCTGCAAGACATGTCTGATGCAGCAAATTTAGTGTAACAAATGTAGAATAAAAGGGGTATTGATTTGTTTTAAATATTGTTGAATTACGTTAGATTGCTTAAAAAATAAAACAATGATATATTAGTGGAGCCGTTACGTGTAAATTAATCCTGGTATTGTAGACTTGATTGAATCAGTAAATTAGTAATTTGTGATCTGCGTATAGATAGTAGAATACCTAGTGTCGGAAGGTATCTTAGTGTAGGAGACCAGTGTCGTGGGTCTAATAGTATATTTTGTGTTAGAATCTCCAAGGACTAAGGTAAGTCGGGACAGGAGCTCCCGAGTTCAGTGAGTTTTTGAACAAATTGACAGGGATTCCTCAAGTTATATTTAATTTATGCATTTAGATAGATAACACTTTATTGCTCACCAAATATACAATATCAAAAATACACAATTACAATATTGTCATGGTAGAAACAATAGGCGGCCTTATCGCTTAAAGCAATCTCTTCCAGGCAACCTAACTTAAGGAATAATTTAACCTAATCTGGCGATGTAGGTGGTGCAGATCATAAGTAGGTATATCATAAATAAACATACTTAAACTACATAATTTACATATTAAATACACATACTTAAATTACTTTATAAATTAAATACATACATATTTATATATACATATGTATATGCTAAATAGTCTATAATATAAGAGTTAGGAATAATTATTTAAGGAAAAGTAGTGTTTTCTGAGTGCGTTCTTAAATGTAGGGGATGTTTTGGCCTCTCTGACAGTAATAGGCAGCGCATTCCAAAGTTTGACAGCCTGCACTGTAAAAGAGTTATCATAAAAAGATGAAGTGTGTGCAGGTGTAGTGAGTTTACGATACGTATGAGTGCGCAAATTGTGGGAAGTAGAAAGGCGAAGGAATTGAAAACGTTCCTTAAGGTAAGGAGGACTACTAGGAATAAATAATATGTTATAAAGTAATGTGAGAATGTGAGTATTCCGGCGAAAGCGGATAGGGAGCCACTTGAGTTTTTCACGAAATTCAGAAACATGGTCATATTTTCGCAATCCAAATATGAACCTAATGCAAAAATTCTGAAGTCGCTCAAGTTTATTTAGCTGTTCTACGGTTAAGTCAAGATAGCAGGCGTCAGCGTAATCTAAAATGGGTAGCAAAAGAGACTGTGCAAGCGTAATTTTGGTGGCAGTAGGCAGAAAATTTCTCAACCTTCTCAGGGATCTAGAAGACAGAAAAACTCTCCGACTTAATTCGGAGAGGTGAGACTTCCAAGACAGATCACTATCGATGACAACACCTAAATTTTTTACAGTGTCACTCAGTGGGATACAAGTGCCGTCAAAAACAATGTTCGGTACAGTTGCGAAATCTACTTTTGCACGTATTCTGGAGCTACCGATGACTATCACTTGGGTCTTACGAGGATTCACTGCAAGACCAAACATTGTACTCCATTGAAGTATGTGGTTTAAGTCTAAATTGATTTGTCTCACGGCACTACTTAAATCATCTGGAGCAGCTTGGGTGTATATCTGTAAATCGTCCGCATAGAGATGATAGGATGAAGTTAATTTATCGGAGATTAAATTAATGAAAATCACATTTATTGTTTTGTTGAAGGGTTTTTATAATGTGCACTATATATATATATATATATCTATGACCAAAATACACGTTATTCAGAATTTAAAAGTGATCAATAAAATATACCAGAGTCGGCTTTAATGTAGGTAGGGCGGATAATAAGATGTATAATTTTAATGCGTTATGATAAATTGCGGAGTGTTTAGTTTAAGAAAGTAGGTAGGGCGGTTATAAGGTTAATGTAATAAGTAAGATTGCGTATAATTTTAAGGCGTTACGGTAATTTGCGATGCGTTAGTTTGTAAGAGCGCTACGAACGGCCTTAGATTTAAGTGCGGCAATTATAAATGGGTATAAACGAAAAATAGCGGAACGTTTAGGTTAAGCGTATAGGGTTTGCGTTAGTTGTAAGCGAATTACGTCTATCAGATACTGATATAGAAACGGCTAAAACGTTGTTTCTAGTGCGTTGGTTTAGGCGTTATTTATAGGTAGGTAGGCGGTTATAAGGTTAATGTAGTAAGTAAGATTGAGTATAATTTTAAGGCGTTACGGTAATTTGCGATGCGTTAGTTTGTAAGAGTGATACGAACGGCCTTAGATTTAAGTGCGGCAATTATAAATGGGTATAAACGAAAAATAGCGGAACGTTTAGGTTAAGCGTATAGGGTTTGCGTTAGTTGTAAGCGAATTACGTCTATCAGATACTGATATAGAAACGGCTAAAACGTTGTTTCTAGTGCGTTGGTTTAGGCGTTATTTATAGGTAGGTAGGCGGTTATAAGGTTAATGTAGTAAGTAAGATTGCGTATAATTTTAAGGCGTTACGGTAATTTGCGATGGGTTAGTTTGTAAGAGTGATACGAACGGCCTTAGATTTAAGTGCGGCAATTATAAATGGGTATAAACGAAAAATAGCGGAACGTTTAGGTTAAGCGTATAGGGTTTGCGTTAGTTGTAAGCGATTTACAAGTCTATCAGATACTAATATAGAAACGGTTAAAACGTTATTTCTAGTGCGTTGGTTTAGGCGTTATTTATAAGTAGGTAGGCGGTTGAAATGCTCGTTAGGCACTGGTATAGGAATTGCGTATAATTTTAAGGCGTTACGGTAATTTGCGGTGCGTTAGTTTGTAATAGTGATACGAACGGCCTTAGATTTAAGTGCGGCAATTATAAATGGGTATAAAACGAAAAATAGCGGAATGCTTAGGTTAAGCGTATAGGGCTTATGTTAGTTGTAAGCGATTTACACGTCTATCAGATACTAATATAGAAACGGCTAAAACGTTATTACTAGTGCGTTGGTTTAGGCGTTATTTATAAGTAGGTAGGCGGTTGAAACGTTCGTTAGGCACTGGTTTAGGAACCGGCAAAACGTTATTATTAATGCGTTGATTAATCATTAATTATAAGTATTTAGGCGTTCATTAGATATAATATATATATAGGAACTGGCCAATACATTATTATTAGTGCGTCGTAAAATATCTAATAGGCGATAGGAACATTGAACGATATCTATAGGAACTTGTATAAATAATAACTAAATCATTAACTAAGAATTATCATAAATAACCTGAAGCTTGTCTTCCATCTACTGGTTAATTCGAAGTAAATTTTAAATAAATTTTACAGTGCTACTTTAACGGTTTATGACTGCCCGTAAACTATGTTTTCATTACATATGAAATAAGCCTAGCCTCCTTCGCAGAGGTAATTCAAAATGGTACAGGCTTAAAAAATGGTTCATCTCAAGAACTTGTTAAATAGTTTCTTATGTATGTGATACAAACAAGACTTAAATATTATAACACTTATGTGTTATTATAGTCCAAGGGTTAGATACTATTACATAGGTTCAATACTTATATCACTAAATATCTATACATAATATTAAAATTTGGAATACAAACAATATTTAAATGTCCTAGCACTTATATGTTATTATAGTCCAAGGGTTATGTACTATTACATAGGTCCAATACCTATTTCACTAAATATCTGTATATAATACTAAAGTTTGGAATACAAACAATACTCATATACCCTAACACTTATGTGTTATTATAGTCCAAGAGTTATGTATTTATTACATGTATTTAAAGACCTATTCCATAAAATATCTATACATACTGGGTCCAATATCAGTCGAGATACCAAGATTTATGTATGTATTATATATGTATTCATACATACATAACTTCACACCAGTTCCCTTGCGGGGTAGGCACGAACAACAGAGTGCCATTTAGGCTTATTCTTACACACCTCACTTGCCTCTTTGACATTCATAACTCTTGTCATGCAAGCTCGTCTGTTCTTAAGGCTTCTGACATCACCTTCTGCTAGTACACGATCAATTTGATCATGGAAGGTGTGTCGTGGCCTTCCACGACTTCTGCATCCATCCACTTTTGCATTGTATATCTGTTTAGTCATTCTTTCATCATGCATTCTTTCCACATGCCCGAACCATCGGAGCATTCCTTTCCTTACCTTCACCCCGACACTCTCTTTCAGACCAACTCTCTTTCTTACTTCGGTATTACGAACGCGGTCCGCGAGCGTCACTCCGCAGATTTTGCGCAGTGCTCGCGTTTACCTAACGCTCCGTTCAAACTATTCCCCAAATTCACTCTTCTTTCTATATCAGCGGTGTACCTTCCATCCCTGCTAAAAGCACATCCAAGATATACAAACTCATTCACTTGCTCCAGCATAACATCATCGACCATTATCCTTGCATTCGTTCTGGTTTCTTCTCTTTCAAACACCATAACCTTTGTTTTCTTCGCATTCAAGTGTAAGCCTCTCGCCTGACAGTCATCTTTCATCATTGTGACTAGTGTTTGCAGTTCTGATGGCGATTCGGCTAAAAGCACGGCATCATCCGCATAAAGCAAGGTGCTTACAACTAGATCACTCATCCGCACCCCAACATCCATCAATCTTATTCTCTGGAGACAATCGTCCAGATATAGGATGAACAGCAAAGCCGACAGCACGCAGCCCTGGCGGACGCCAATATTGACGTCAAACCAGGGCGACAGGCTGCCTTCCACTCGCACGCATGCCATACAGCCCTCGTAAGTGGACTGCACAGCACGCATCAATTGACCATTAATCCCATATCCGGGCAATATGTCCCAGAGGTCCTTCCGCACAACCCTATCAAATGCTTTCTCTAGATCCACAAAACCGCAGAAAACCTTCCGGCCCATAGCCAGCTGCTTCTCTACGATATTGCGGAGAGAGAAAACTTGATCCATACACCCCCTTCCATTTCTGAAACCACCTTGTGCATCCCACAGTAATCCATCGGATACAACTCTCATTCTCTTTTCAATAATCTTCGCATACACTTTAGATGCTGTGCTGATCAAAATGATGGCCCTGTAGCTGGCGCACTCCATACGTGACCCCTTGCCTTTATACAAGGGCACGATGACAGCGCGCCTCCAGTCCTTGGGAACCTTTCCCGTCCTCCAGCACAAGTTGCATAAGGACAGGAAAGCGTCCCGGACGCAGGTTCCACCATATTTGATCATCTCAGCAGACACACTATCGATTCCTACTGCCTTTCCATTTTTCCGACTTCTTATCGACCATTCGATCTCTTCCAAAGTGATCTCGGATGCTGACTCCTCAGAGTGGGTCACAGACTCAGTCGTGGTGCCAGCATCCGGGATATTATCATACATTTCTCTAAAATATTCACTCCATCGCGCTAATACCTCTTGTGGGTTAGCAAGAACGTCCCCTGCTTTAGATTTTATTCTTTCCATTCTGGAAGCTGACGAACAACCCCGAGACTTCTTAACCTCTCTCCAAAAGAGTTTGGTATTCGCCTCAAAGTTCTCCGTCAGCTTCTCTTCTTCTTTCAATTTTATTCTTTCACGCTTCTCTTTCACTAAAGCTTTGGTTTCATTCTTGCAGAGGCGATAAATTTCTTTCTTCATCTCTTTCATACTGTCATTCTGTTGCAAGGAAGCAACATAATCCAGCCAGGCTTTTCTCTTTCTCTCTACGCTGGATTTAACATCCGCGTCCCACCATTTATCACCTTTCGTTGTTATGTGCCTCTTCGCGCATCCACATGCTTCTTTTGCGCTTTCCACTATACTTTCTTTCATACTATCCCAGTCATTATCCACATCTAAGTCGGAGAAGTCCGCTTTTGCAAGCCTTTCTTCGACTAGGCGCGCATACATACTCCTTACACTAACATCTTCCAATTTTTCACACTTTATTCTTTCAAGCTCCCCGAAATTGGTATACACTCGCCAGTGTCTCCACTTCTTGAAAAGGCCCACAAACCGGCTTATCACCAGGTAGTGGTCCGTTTCAAGAGTGGGGCCTCTGTAGGCTCTTTTATCCATTATTGTGTTTCGGAGGTGACTATCAATTAAAAACAGATCAATCATACTTTTCTGATCATTCATTCTCCATGTATACGTGTGAATATCCTTATGATGGAATAGGGTGTTCGACACAAGCAAGTTTCTTTCCATGCATACGTCTATGATTGGCCTACCAGCATCGTTCACTCTTTTGTCACCATAGGGTCCAAGGACAGCCTCAAGGCCGTCTCGTTTGGTCCCCACCCAGCCATTAAGATCACCACACATAATTAGTCTTTCGTTCCCTTCAGCCAGATCCAGAATTTCTCTCACAGACTCCCAAAACTTCTCGAGTTCTTGGGGATCCGCTGAGCTTACGGGAGCATAAGCTGCGACCAGAAAAACTCGCGTGATCCCCAGTTTTAGGCGGACCCAGAGAAGTCTCGGGTTCACCAGACAATAAGCTTTTACTCCAGACACAAAGCGGGATGAGAGTAAGACGCCTACCCCCCCACTTGCACGCTCGTCCAGGTCCACGCCGGACCACAGAGCAAGCATGCCACCGGGGAGGTCATCGACGTCGCACCCCTTCCGCTTTGTCTCTGTCAGACATAAGGCATCCAGGCTTCTCTCATTCATTATATCAATCATTTCGTCCATCTTATCTTTCATTCCACCTCTCACATTCCACGTGCCTATACGGCACTCTGCTCCTCTCGACCCGCCAGGTTTGGCGCTGCGTGAAGGGTGGCGGCCCCCTTCGCCGCATGCGCGAGAATCCACACCGACGGGGGCGCATCGGTGAGCGTCGCCTGCGGGGGACGCCCTATCGTGCACTGCACTCGGGTGAATTCTGGTCAGAATTGTGGCCCTCTGGGCCAGCGGGGATCGCGACGAGCACGCTTCTGATATGACCCTCTATGTATGTATGTCTATATCTATGTATATATGTATTCATACTCTGACTTAATGAAATATTTATATGGTAATATATATACCAAACTCTAAGATAAGGTTAATATAATATCAATATTCTAAAGGATTATACCTGTATTAGAATATATATGTACTTATTACATACACAGTTTAGATATTTATGTATGAACATATGCTACATGTATCCAGGTCCTATAATACTATTTTAATAGATTATTATGTATATATTTACATATCTATTGATACCCTACTTATAAGTATTTACGTATGTGTTTTCATATATGCTGCATGCGTACATATTCTATAATACTATTGAATTATATGCTTTAATGGGTTATTATGTAAATAATTACATATCTATTGATACCTTACTTTATAAGTATTTATGTATGTGTGGATATATGCTGCATGCATACATATTCTATAATACTATTGAACTTATATGCTTTAATGGGTTATTATGTATATAATTACATATCTATTGATACCCTATTTTTTAAGTATTTATGTATGTGTGGATAAATGCTGCATGCATACATATTCCATAATACTATTGGATTTAATATTTAATGGTTTATTGTGTATATAGACCCTGCTTTACATGTTTAAGTATGTATACTACTTGCATGTAAGACTATTTACAATAACATACAATAATTATTTATGGTACATTTTATATGTATTTACAATATATTTCTCTGACACATTACACTCAACAAATAAACTAGATTCACTGGTTGTGCTTCTGGTGAAGTATGCGTTGAGGTTTTTAAGACATCGATGCCAATCGTAGTCCAACGTTCGACTTTCACAAAATGCGTTTTACTATAGGGTTCCCAAAGTCCTGTGAGTTGATTTGAATCGACCCTAGGCGAGCGATCACGAGATGTTAGTACATCTACCGTTGGACGTCATCAAAGTCGTTGGCTTCTTAGTGAATTGCTTTGATTTCGTATCGTTCCAGCATTGTTAAACAATGACTTGGCTAGAAGCCTAACCAGTCGTAGGATAACTGGGCCTTCTTATGTTATTGTCTGGTTTAGACTTCATGTCCTATAAGTCTGTTTAACGAGTTGTGAGACAGGGGTCGAATCTATCAACCAAACGGAACTGTCAGCTTGTACGGATAGTCTAGGTATGTCCTCTTTGTGTTGGTATCCACTGAGGGCCCAATGTTGGCCTAAAAACGATTGTATAATCAACGATCGGTTCTTATGAGCTGAAACACATATATTACAGACTATACCAGGTGATGGTGAAATTCCCCAAATTTATCTGTTGATCTAACCACTATTGGTTTAAGATCATATACTTACATATATTACAAACTATACCAGGTGGTGGTGAAATTCCCCAAATTTACCTGTTGATCTATCGATTATTGTTTGAGATCATATTATATATTTATATATGTAATGAAAATGTTACCAAAGGAACGCATGTATAAACGTTAAATACACAGTATATCACAATTTAAGTGGAACGCGACCTAAGTCACACACTTAAAAATTACGAAAGACGGTGGAAACAAATATAGTTTTTGATAAGTAGTTTAGTTTTAAATAACAGTTTTAATTATTATTTCAATTAGAATTTAAGTGAATGGACTTTGAATGTCGTTTCTTTGTTTCAGGTAAGCCTAGTGTATATAATGTTAGTTATTTATCGTATGTTTAGGTACCTAATTGTAAGTACTAACATAAATAAAACTTTGTTTCAGAGAAACACATCGTTTTTATTCCTTAAATTTATTAATTTGAATAATAAAGAGTTTTATTATATATATATTATAGTATATTCAGGTGGTGGTGAAATTCCCCAAATTTACCTGTTGATCTATCCATTATTGGTTTGATATTATATTATATATTTACATATATCATAGTATATACAGGTGGTGGTGAAATTTCCCAAATTTACCTGTTGATCTAACTACTATTGATTTAAGATCATATTCTTACATATATTATAAACTATATCAGGTGGTGGTAAAATCTTCCAATATACCTGTCCGATATTTATAGTATATATACAGGTGGTGGTGAAATTCCCCAAATTACCTGTCTGATCCGTCCCTATGGGTTCGAGATCATATAATGAATAAATTTAATGATGTATGAAGTATTATCATACACAGTTGATTTATGCTTGAAGTAAATGAAACGTTCAGGTGGTTGTCTTATGACTTCCATTTTATCAGGCTTCAAATACACATATGCGAGCTGTTACACCGCTGAGTTGCACATATCAGCTTCTTTAGTCACGTAAGTCACAATATTGTAGACTCATCTTTTGATGTACGTTGACAAGCTGGCACTCCTAGGCGGATTATTTAAAGCTTCGCTCTCAGGTCTGCTTGCAGCCTCGAGAATATACTAAATGGCCTTTATGATATACGAACCTGAAACGTGGAATTACTAAAGCAATTATCAGCAGTAATATAATATTTTGGACGAGGGTTTCGAACCTTATCCTTGTATACGTCCAAAACAATGGTGATGCCCTGTTTGTAGTGGACAGCCCTAAGCTGTTCAGGCGGTGGTTTCTTGGGAGACCTCTCACCATATTTTATATAAAATATGAAGAGAGAAACAGTACCTCACAATTGTTCATCCAAAATATACTTTTATTCATTATCCTATATCAACTATATAACGACATTCTATTTAACATTATTATCTATATACTATTTACCAATTATTTATACGTATGAGAAAAAAGAATATGTATTTTATAATATTGCATACGCGACCCGTAACAACACAATTCTAATTTTATTATTTACAATTTAATATACTGTTCTTGCAGCCGTAACACTATGAGTTTTAGGATATTGTTAAAATTTATATCATAGTTCCTTTATAAAAATAAATTCATTACTTTACCCATGATTTATGTTATATGAGTATTATACTATATTATCTTGTCTTTATGTAGTATATAGTAATATTGACTTCTATTCATCTATAACACAAATATATCTTATATCTAATAATGTAGTGTAGGGCCAAAGTTCATATGTAATAGGTTTTCATCAGTATCTTGTATCACATGTAGAAAATCTTAATGTTTATGACTATAGGTATCATAATAAGCAAATTACTATATGGATGTATAATAACTATTCTCTAAACTGGTTGTTAAATGTATATCTTATATCTAATACTGTAGTGTAGGGCCAAAGTTCATATGTAATAGGTTTTCATCAGTATCTTATATCACATGTGGAAAATCTTAATGTTTATGACTATAGGTATCATAATAAGCAAATTACTATATGGATGTATAATAACTATTCTCTAAACTGGTTGTTAAATGAAGTTAATTATAGTAAGGTTTTAGGTAAATAAATCTAATTAAACTTGTGATTTACTGGTTTCATTTCAAGACATTTCGATTGACTAAGCAGTCCTGTTCGATAGACCTCCATAAAAGACTAAGGGTTACTACAATACACAACAAAGAGTCCTACTCTGATGATTCACGCCAAATAATATAAAGTTAATTCTATACTCATGAGTGTATATCAGA
Organism: Dendrolimus kikuchii; assembly: GCA_019925095.2. Taxonomy (NCBI): domain Eukaryota; kingdom Metazoa; phylum Arthropoda; class Insecta; order Lepidoptera; family Lasiocampidae; genus Dendrolimus; species Dendrolimus kikuchii. Next base: position 425,096 of record JAHHIN020000037.1, on the reverse strand, counting down.
AGCCTATGTGTATGGGTATGTGGAGTGATATACGTGATCTGCTTTACTCATGTGTAGTGATGCAGATGGGTAGATTACTCCATATATGTGACATGTATGGTTTGAGATATAATCTCGTGTAATATCCTAATTGATGGTTACACACATCTCATATATCGTATGTGTTGTTCATATGTGTGTTTATTATTACTCATGTGTGGTAGTAATAGTTTCAAGTTGTTTTTATGGGGGGGGGGGGGACGTTACACTCTCCTCAATTACTCCCAGGCGTTACAACATAGCCAACTGATGTAATCTGATCCAAACTTGTGTTCAAAGTTGTTACTGAAATCAAATTTGATTTATTAGCAATATAAATATAGTATTTAGTATCAAAATCTTGTTTTCTGTCATTATAGACTTAAAAGAAATTAAGCCGATTAAGCTGTTTGATTCTTGTTAAAGAGAGGATCGTGATAACTCTAATTTATATATATATTTCTTTATATCATAGATTTTTTTCCTTCAAGAAGGATATTTTTTCTTTTGTTTTTTTTTACTCTTCTTTAATTTCACTGGATATTATTGATATGAGAACTAGGTCATTTACTGTAGTTATTTTGATGATGATAAGCTGAGGGCAGTTTCAGTTTTTCTACGAAAAACTTAACCCAATTGGGGGTGCATTGTGACACCGTATTTACGTAGTCATTGTTCCTTAGCCTATTGGTTGTAATATTATTAATTTTGAAGCGATTAAATTTAGCGCGGAAAGCATTAACCACCATTTGAAAACCCTGTGACGGCGCCAAGTTCAACTACGCTCGGTTATGTTCGGGATTCCTCTCTTGACGCGGTTCGCGGAGGCCGGCTGTCATTTCTAAATGCGCATCGTCGCAGTATACAAGGCTAAAAGCCTGTTTTTTTAAAGTGTGCCAGCACAATATTATCCTGTAAGTATCCTTCTATATTTTAAAGAAACCAATCGTCGGTATTCGCCTTTCATATTTTGATTCGTCTTCTGTGTATTTACAGAAATCAGGAAATGTAGTTGGCTAAAGATTTTTCATCGTACATACCGACGCCATAAATCAAAAAGGCATTTCTACCCAAAGGCTCGTCAAAAGCCATAATTTTTGAATGATAAACCCACCTAACAGGTATACGATTTAAATACCTTTTTCTAGTGGTATATTTCTTACAGTCCCTCTATAAACGTGGCACGTGGTTGAACCATGACCGCGTGACCTCTAATTATTATGTGTCATTTTTAAAGAAAAGCTATTGGTTTCACACTCTCTCCTTTCCATCTTGTGGACCTGCTTAAAGCCATGGGTGTATCCCATTTTAATAACTTATCCATTACCAACTAGAATCTTTCACCCTTGAACTTCAAAGTAGTGTTTAGTCGTCGTAAGTTGACCAACTGGCGAGACCGTGATAATAACGTATTTCTTTTTCCACTCCTTTCAGTGGGTTTTTATAATTACGGATAGGCTTTTGCCTATATACAACCGAGGCATACGAAGCTAAGTAGTAAACCGTGGTATGCAGAGCAACGCTTCCCTGGAATTTGTACCGACGCCCCATTACACTCGCCTCCGGATCCAGGAGCTGATCGGAACCCTCAGGGAGTTATAGTAATAATCGTCCCCTTGGGATTAGACCTCCTAATCCTCTTCATTCTACCAGAATAGATTCAAAAAAGTAACAATGAAGAACGGGAAATTCAGAATAAATAAAATTAGTAAGGTTATAACTGCTATCTTTAGAATCGTGACTATCAGAAGAGCATGAAAAATAGTCCACATCAGTATTGCTGTCTACATCATATGCCATATAAACAAAAAATTAAAATATATATATATATATATATATAAATATATATATATATATTTATAACCTAAAAATGCAAAATAAATATATCTCTATAATCAATTTAACAAAAAAAAAAAATATTTACAATCACCTGCCACTACATGACAAAGTTATAGTACTAAAAAATAATTACGAAGATAAATCACATTTCAAAACAAACTAAATTTAAATCTAATATATTCAGCTAGCTATTAAAGTTATTTCAATTAAACAAAGAAGATAAAAGTGATAAAATAATTTAAAAAAAAAACAGTTACACAAAACAAAGTATTATTTTTCACAAGTCCTCTTTATACAATACATACACGAAAAGCACAGAAAAGGATGTCAATTACATCATTTCAAAAAAGGGAAGTTTGTCATAATAATAGGATAATATGTAAAATTATTTTCTAAATGGATATCATAAGCATTAGCTAACATAATTAAAAGGCAATAATTACGTCTTAAAAAAAACAATGTAAAAAAGAAGGTGGATTGAAATAAGAATAAGGTTATTGACTGATTATCACGTCGCATTGCAATGTGTTTATATTATTAGATGAGACTATAGCGCTTATTATTTTTTCGGTGCCATACGTCGTGTTTTTGTCATTACAGTCGCTTGTTCTTTTTCAGCAGTTGACACACCTACGTGATGGTCTACAGGAGCTTGTACAGTAATACGGGCTAGATCCTCTTGACAGTTGAGGCGATGCCTGGAGCCATCATGAGATATCGCGTAAATAGTGCCATCACGCGTCCAGCATTTTGACACTCCTAGCTTTTTCCTGGCTTGAATGAAAAGCTCGTGCATAGTTTTAGTCAGGAATTCTGATAGTGTGATTCCAGTAGCTTTGAGATGTGTCTTAGCAAACCATATGTTGTTTAGCACGTCCATGTCACGCAGTTTTACAAGTATGGGCCTGGGCTTCCCACCAGAAGATGGAGGTTTCCCCATCCTGTGACAGTGGTGTATACTAGAGGATTGAAAATTATCCTGCTTTAACTGTTTGACAATGGTTTTCACTACAAGGGAAGCAGGTGTCTTCCTGCTTTCCCTCAGGAACACCGTGAAAAAGGAGAATTTTTCTTATGCTTCGCATCTCGAGCTGGTCTACAGTAACTGTTAAAAGTGCAGTTTGTTTTTGAAAAGTCCGTAATGAATCCATAACGAAGGTCTTGAAGGATGCAAAATCGGCTGCCAGAGTAGTAATATTAGGAGATGAAGGGTTACCTTTCTTTAGTTCGCTTTCGAAGGCTTCCATTCTCTGGACAAACGTAATCTTTAGCTGTTGTAGTATATCCATTGTGAACTAGTTATAATTAGTTTATCCGTTAATTTACGTAAAGTCTATTGAAGAAAGGAAAACACTGGCAGGTGAGGGTTAAGTTTTTAGCACTATATCATAACATTAACTATGGTAATTTATTTAAAATGCAGAGAGTTTATTTCAAATACGTCTTAACTTTTTGGCAGTCTACCGTCTTTTAAAATAATGCTTGCTCAATCTCTGCTATTACCCATACTTGATTATGCTGATGCCAGTTATATCGACTTAGCCTCTTGCGTTAGGAACTTCTTGAGCTCAGACATCAAATAACAGCTATGTCATCAACAGCACTAGAAAACCAAACTAAGGTCCGCGAAGAACTAGAAACTGCCCAAAAGAGCATTATTGATCTTAAATGCACAGTAACTCGACTTTAACAGCGCCTAAACTTCCAAGAACAGAACGAAATAAGAAATGAGATAGAAATGATTGGCATTCCGGAACTAAACAACGAGAACTTAGCCCACATCATCCAAGTGACATCGCAGAAAATAGGCATACAACTTGCTGAAACAGACATCGACTACATGTCACGCATCGGTCCTAAACGTTCGCAAGAGACTCACTCATTGACTACAAGACGATATCAACCCCGTCCAATAATCGTTAAACTGTTACGACGCTAGAAAAGAAATGAAATAATCAGCGCTGCCAAAGCTAGAAAAAATCTCACATCTGAAAACGCAGGGCGCTGCCATCAAGTAAACAGTGAACCGTACTCAAAATTTTTATAAAATTCTAATAAAATCTTTTAATCACCGAATCTTATTGTGCAAAGTAAAATAGTGGATAATATACTACAAATATCAAGTGAAATTGTTATCTCAAAAAAGTACCAATGATTGACTATGTTTTTAAATAAAATCTTAGTGTGAACAATAAAACTGATTAATATAAACTTTCAACCAGAAGTACTGTTAATATTTTGAACAAAAAGTGAAAGTGATCAATAGTGCACTCTTACGACTATAACAATTGTGCCGGTTGTTGTTATTTTCCCTTTCTTTCAAAACCGTTTCCGTTAAAATTTTGAAACATGGAAAAATTTTACAATATTGAATGATTGGAGTGACATCTATTAGCTAGTAGCCGTATATAGTGATAAGGTCCGTACAAGAGGAAGATCATTTAATTTTCTACCGTGAAAAGCCAATAGATGGCACTTTCTATAGTAATTTAATACAAACAACAAGCGAACATAGAACAACGAAGTCTGAATTTGGATTAAATATACATAATATAGCGTTATTACATAGTAAACTCAAATCATAATAAATTAATTATTGATTCGAAGTCGTGGAAGGCCACGACACACCTTCCATGATCAAATTGATCGTGTACTAGCAGAAGGTGATGTCAGGAGCCTTAAGAACAGACGAGCTTGCATGACAAGAGTTATGAATGTCAAAGAGGCAAGTGAGGTGTGTAAGAATAAGCCTAAATGGCACTCTGTTGTTCGTGCCTACCCCGCAAGGGAACTGGCGTGAAGTTATGTATGTATGTATGTATGTAATTATTGATTACTCTCGATTATAAATAATCATTTATAACTTTAAAAATTTAAACACTAATTAGATAACATCGTGACCGTATTGCGTCATCTTCTGTCGAATTACCAAACTATAAATTGAACTACTGTAAAAACATTATACAAAGAGATATTGAGCACCACAATAAGCACTAGGTGACACTGCATTTAAGATTAAGCAATCACGTTAATTAGTGCTACTTAATTTTTCTGTTCTATTGTCCTGTTTTATTACATGGTGGCAGCGGTGTAAAGTTAAAACCTTTTAAAAACTAATTAAAACGTAATAATTTCATTAATATTTAGTGTATTAATGTGTACCATCATTGTGCAATATGGAGCATGCAAGACCTCCGGTCGAATTAACACTGGATGGTGGTCCAGCGAACAGGGCGGACTCCTGGCGTAAATGGTTAACGCAATTCAAGGTATTTCTGAAGGCATCCGGCGTATACAAGGAAGCAAAAGACATACAGTCTAGTTTACTAATAAATTTAGTGGGGCCCCAAGGGTATGACATTTTTTCAACTTTCAAATTTGAAAAGTCTGAAGATAAAGATGACATAAAAGTCATTATTAGCAAGTTCGATGGATATTTTGGAACGCGACAAAACACAATAATGGCACGATTTCGTTTTTTCACCCGTAATCAAGAAATCGGTGAGAATATAGATGCATATGTAACGGCACTGCGATTGCTGAGTCAGTTTTGTGAATTTGAGAATCTGGAGGACGGGTTGATTAGAGACAAAATAGTGTGTGGTGTCATTGACAGCACGTTACGTGACAGATTATTGAGAACGGATGACTTAACGCTAGAAAAAACTGTAAGAATCTGTCAGGCTTATGAGATATCTATAGAGGAAAATCGTCAAATAGAATGTTCAAAAACTACAACATTTTCGAATTCGGATTATGTCGATGTAATATATGGATCGCGTTCGTCATTAAAACAATCCATGCAGAGGCAACGAGACACAGGCGAAGGGAGCGGAACGCGCGGCCGGAGTCTGCGGGCGGAGGGCGCATCGGACGGGAACGTGTGGCGCCCGGGCGCGGGCGCGGGCGCGAGCGCAACGCGGGCGCAGAGACGCGGCGCTGACTCGCCGCCGTCGGGCGCTGCGCTGGCGCGGCGTTACGGCGTGCGCGATGGATTGCGTTATCACCACAACTTAACAAATGAGTGTTGTGACTTTTGCGGTTTTATTCACAGTGAAATGTTTCAATGCCCAGCGCGTAATGCTAAATGTTACTTGTGTTACAATAAAGGTCATTTCCGTAAAATGTGCCCATTAAAGTTAAATAAAGGAGTGCATGAAGTGATACACGATGAAAATGACAAAAAGAGTAATTTATTTTGTATTGATTCGTTAGAGGAATATGTCGCTAATAAAGATAACAAATGGTTTGAAAAATTGACCTCATGCAAAAATGGAATGGTTGCACTTTTCAAACTGGATACAGGTTCTGACATAAACGTATTATCTTTTAATCTATTTAAAAAGCTAGGTTATAACTCACAAAATATTAAATCCAGTAAGATAAAAGCGCAATCATTTTGTGGAAATTATATTCCTATTTTAGGGTCATGTGATATGCTATGGTGTTACAAAGATAATAATTATGTAATCAACTTCATTATATCTAATGCCGATTGTCATAGTGTTCTTGGAAAATATACATGCGAAAAATTAGGTCTTATAAAAAGAATTTTTAGTATTGACATTAGTACGTATGCTGATTTATTTCAAGGGGTTGGAAAACTTCCTGGGAAATATAAAATTGTATTGGAAGATAATGCAAGTCCTTCGATCTGTCCTGTACGAAAAATTCCGATCGGTATCCGCGATAAATTAAAGGCGGAATTGAAGCGTATGGAAGACATGGGGATTATTAGAAAGGTAACGCATCCTACGCCATGGGTAAATGCCATTGTGCTGCCAGCTAAAAAGGATGGTAGTTTTCGGGTATGTCTGGATCCGCGTCCACTTAATCGTGCCGTTCGTAGGGCCCATTACCCGCTTCCGACCTTAATGGAAATTGCAACAAAACTTCACGGGGCTAAATACTTTAGCAAACTGGATGCGCGCTCGGGATTTTGGATGGTCCAACTTGACGATCCAAGTGCAGATCTATGCACTTTTGGCACGCCATTTGGTAGATTTCAGTTTTTGCGCTTGCCGTATGGTATAAACTGTGCTAGTGAGGTTTTTCATTTAAAAATTCGTCAACTTATTGAGGATATAGAAGGAGTCGACTCATTCGTTGATGACATAATAATTTGGGGCCAAACCAAGTCACAACATGATGATAGGCTGAGGACACTATTAGATAGGGCGCGTGAGGTAGGCATTAAGTTTAATCGCGAGAAATGCGTATTTGCTGTTGAACAAGTATCGTATTTGGGACATACTTTCAGTGAAAGGGGTATGGAAATAGACCAAGGTAAATTGAGAGCCATAAAAGATATGCCTGATCCGAAAGACCGCGCGTCTCTGGAGAGATTTCTTGGGATGGTAAATTACCTAGCTAAATTTATACCAAATTACTCAGAACTATCAAGCTCATTGAGGGGTCTTCTTAAAAAGAACGTAGAATGGTGTTGGGACGCGGTACACCACAAAGCAGTTGCTGAATTAAAACAAAAATTGTGCGAAGCACCAGTGTTGGCATTATATACCAGCGAGCTACCAGTTGTAGTCAGTGTGGACGCGAGTGCTGGTGCATTGGGTGCGGTGCTCCTGCAGGCGGGTCGGCCAGTCGAATTTGCGTCCGCAACACTCACCGACACTCAAGTGAGGTACGCGCAAATCGAAAAGGAGTTTCTTGCTATCGTTTTCGCGTTGGAAAGGTTTCATCAATATATTTATGGGCGTACTGACATTATGGTAGAAACCGACCACAAACCATTAGAAGCCATATTTAAAAAATCACTGGATGCTGTGCCTGCACGTTTACAAAGGATGATGCTTCGTACGCAGCGTTATGACTTTACCGTAAAATATAAACCTGGCAAATATATGTACTTAGCAGACACTCTTTCAAGAGCTGCACTTTCGGAACCTATGCGCGGTGAAGTGACCAGTGACGTAGAAGGACAATCTTGTTTTGTTATAAATAATGTCAGATTTAGTGACCAAAAATTAGAATACGTAAAAGAGTATACTTTAAAGGATAAAGAATGTCAAACCTTAATATACTATATACTAAATGGCTGGCCTAGGTATAAGAAAGACGTTGATCCGTTAGTTCAAATACATTGGTCTCATCAGGGAAGCTTGGCATATATTGAGGGTGTTATACTTAAAGACGACTTAGTATTTATACCTAAAGCTTTACGGCCTGAAATGATTGAAAAAGTTCACGAAGGCCACTTAGGCATGGACCGCTGTAAGCGTAGAGCGCGTGATGTGATGTTTTGGCAAGGTATGTGCAGTGAAATCGAACGCGCGGTGCGGGCGTGCATGGTTTGCACGCAGCACGCGTCCGTGCCATGCAAGGAGCCAATGATAGTTCACCCGGTCTCGGACATTCCATGGAGAAAGGTAGGCTCCGATATTTTTACCTTCAATAAAAGAAACTTCCTTATCTTAGTTGATTATTTTTCAAACTTCATAGAAGTGAATCAATTACATAATATAACGTCCAAGTCTGTCATTACGGCTATGAAAGAACAATTTGCTAGACACGGTATTCCCGCTGAACTGGTCACAGATAACGGACCAGCCTTTGCATCAATGGAATTTCGGCGATTTTGTAATGATTGGAGTTTCAAGCACATTACGAGCTCACCTAATTATCCACAATCAAATGGACTCAGTGAACGAGCAGTTCGTACCGTAAAAAACGTAATAAAAAAATCGCTCTGTTCGGGAACAGACTTTTATATCGGTTTAATGAATCTAAGATCAACGCCACGCGATGGCATTTCATCACCATCACAGCTTTTGATGGGTCGTCGACTCAATACTCGCCTTCCAGTTCACAGTGACAGACTCCTGCCTGAACGTGACAATAAACGAGATTTTTGTAACATAAATCACAATCACAAGGCAAGCAAAAAATATTACGATCAGCATGCACATAATCTTCCTGCGATAAATGCCGGCGAGCGTGTTATCGTCACAGACGGTGGTACACGGCGCCAAATGCGCGTGGAAGCATCCGCGCCGCAACCGCGGTCTTATTTCCTTAGAGATGACTCGGGTAGGATATATAGGCGCAATAGGCGTCATTTGATCAAAATTCCGGGCAGGCAGCAGGATGATTCACCTCTTTCTTTTCCACTCAGAAGAAAGCCGGTCGATACAGAACCCAGATCCAATAACTTGGACAATAGTTCGCCCGCTCAAAAAAGACATGCAGCGATGAGGGCTCGAGACAAACTTGCATTATTTTTCGATAAATAATACATAGCTTTCACTCAATGTTGTAATAATCAGGTAACTACTTAGATTATTCATAAAAGTTTTTATAGTATATATAAATATATGTTATTATATTTTTAAGGGGGAAGATGTAGTATATATATGGTGTGTGCATTAGTCTATTAAAATATATATATGTGGGTAGTTCATAAAATTATATAATAAAACAGTTCGCAAGCAACCACTGAGTGTTTATTACAGTATACACATAGAGCTTATTTTCTATATGAAAAATGGATTCATCGCCGAATAACATAACCTACCGTAGAGTTTGAAAATCATGCTCACTAAATAGAAAGAAAGAAAGAAAATATTTATTTCTAAAAATGCGACACTAACAGTGATTTATAATAATAATAATAGTATTGAAATTGTGTGCCGCAATTCGCGAAATGAGGTTGGCACTCAGTTTTTTGCTGTGCCGAAACATAGTCCGACACAGCACTGATTTTCAGTGCCCACCTCCTTAATCACAAAGACAAGTGACCCACGGTAAAAGCAAGTTAAATAAAATTATATTATAATCAACATATAAGAAAAAAAACGATAAAAAAATAAGTACCTAAAAAATTAAAGCAACCTAAATACAGCCCTTATTATATACACATGTTACATATGAAACAAACAAAAGTACAATGATCAAATCAAATTCAAGCCAATTAACATAATATTTACATAGTATTTTGACATTCGATGTTGCAGGTAAATAAATCACAAATACTTTTTAACTTTATAAATAAATAAATAAATATTACTTTATAAGTTTATAATTTATTAATTTGTACAGTATATATTATATTTGTAGATCTATGCATGCAATAAATATATAAATAATTTGTAACTAATTAGTTTTTATTGTATGTGGGGTCTTCTTTTTGCAACTTAAGTAAGTTTCTCTTATAATGAAATTTGAAAGAATGTATTGTTTTCAGGTCTTTTATGGGTGGAGGAATATCATTCCAGCATTTAGTAGCAGCATATTTGAAACATCCTCTAAATGCGCTAGTCTTATGCTTGGCTGTTACTAAGGGCCTGGTAACAGAGCGAATGGTACATTCCTGTGATCTAATTTGTCTCCATCCTATTTTGCTAAATAGGTAAATAGGTTTCTGAGAAGATATCACTCCAAATAATAGACATGCTAAGTGTAATTTTCTCCTAGCTGCCATTTTTAGAATATTGTGATTGTTTAGGAATGGTGTTATGTGGCTTCTCCGAGGAATCTGAAAACAATACCGAGCACATGCATTTTGTATGCGTTGTATAAGATTTTCAGTTCTCGTAAATAGACATGGTCCATACACTGTGTCACAATAATTGAGTTTAGACAGTACTAAGCTTTCTAGCAATCTTTTCCTAACTTCCTCGTTAATATACGGCCGGATACTATACAAAATCTTTAATCTATAAAAGCAATTTTTTATCACATCATTAGTATGTTTTTCAAAACGAAGCTCCGAATCAATTATAAGCCCTAAGCTACGAGCGGTGTCAACCCTTGCAATTGGTTCATTATTTACAATAATTATAGGGTTAAGTTCTTTGATGATTTTAACGTGATGACGGCTGCCAAGAATCAAAAACTTCGATTTTAAAGGATTAAGTACTAGTGAATTTGATTCTGACCATTCCATAATTCTGTTAAGATCGCTGTTAATGTTTTCAACTGCTTTGTCTATTTCGTTTGGACTGAAATGTATAAATATATAAATGATATTTCAGATGAAAATTCATCTATGTTTGATGCTACAATACTAAGTCTGCCAAATGATTATCTTAATAATAGTGACAATAGCACAAACGATCAAATAAAAATATTAAATAATTATTTGCAAATAGCCCATCAGGAAATTGAAAATTTAAACATAGAAATTTTAAAACTGAAATCAGAACTGCAAAAGAGTTTAAAAATAATCGACACACTGAAAAAAAAAAATATTATTGAACAAAAAGGTACGACGCCTCTGTCTGGGAACAAAAAGAAACTTAATTATGTGGAAAACCGAGAATCATTGAAAATATCTGGAAAGACTGTATACACGGAACCTGAATCAGTGGCTCATACCATAATGCCCGTAATGTGTAATACAAAGACGGCGCCAATCAAAGTGATCAACTTAACATCGACAATGGATGGCTGTTTAAGGACTGAAGGTGTAGTAATTGATAATGTAACAGATAGAATCACTACTAAAGGAAATGATTGTACTAAATTAGAAGATACAATTTCAAAGAAAAACACCAATAGAAAAATTATGATAGTTGCTGACGACCAAGGGAAAAATATGCAACGAAATATCCAAAAGTTAGCAGGAAAGGAATTTCTTGTCAGCTGTTTCTGGAAACCGGGTGCAAACATGCACGAAGTACTACTGTCAGAAAAAACTGAGATCTGTAAATTAAATAAAAATGACTTTGTTATTATATTAGCAGGGACAAATGATAGAAATCCTCGTGATTTCCAATTTTGGGTACAACACTTTCTTAATGATGTTACAAATACTAATGTAATTTTTTTATCTATTCCTTATAATAAACATTTGCACGAAGGGAAGCATAACCATGAACTTAAATAAATTTGTCGCAAAAATAGTGCTCATTTTGTGAATTTGGATAGATCAGCATACATTCCCGGACGTATCTCTTTTACTTTATTTAAATCTCAGTTGTTGCTTAGAGAAATTCTACATTTAGATTATCATATCAAATACAACAACTATATATCTAAAATGAATTCTTTGAAAGAAAATAATTCAAAAAAGTGTGATAAGTATACACAAACAGACGCAGATTTTAGTCAAGTACCGACATTACAAAAAACCAATTTAAAATGTTTTCGTTTATAAAGAAATCAATATTTTACATCAAAATATAAATGGAATTATATCTAAGTCTGAACAATTGGTATTAGCTTTGGACTCATATGAATACCATAGCTCTAAAAGCCTTGATGTAGTATGTATTATAGAGCATAACATGACTACTACAGCAGATATCGAACGTCTTTTAATACCTAACTTTACACTCGGCTCTATCTTTGCGCGTCAAAATCGTCATGGCGGTTCTTGTATATTAATCCGTAATACTCAGAAATTTAAAAAATGCTCAAAAGAAGGCATAGTGGAATGTTCTGGGATAGAATTAATAAACCACAAAATATATATTATATGTGTCTATCGTCCTCCAAAACAGAATAATGAATGTATGGATATATATATTAAAACACTTGAATCAATCCTAAAAGATCTCACTTACCATAATAAAAAAATTATGATCTGTGGTGATTTCAATATTTTTTGTTTTTTGTTAGAATTATTTACGTCATTCAATTTACATATACAAATAAAAACCGACACGAATAGTATCCGGTACCTGCTTAGATAACTTTATACACAACATACGTGGCTGTACTAGTGAAATATTAGAATTTGCGCTATCTGACCATACAGCACAAATCTTAAATTGTCCTGTGCAACCAACTAGTCACCTTCAGCATTGGTATGTCGAAAAAAGGGATTACAATAAAACAAATATTACAAAATATAAAGCATGCATTGAATCATTAACTTTTAAAGATGTATTTGATTTTGATGATGCAAATACCGCTTTTAACATATTCCACGATACAGTACTATTGCTATACAATTTCTGCTTCCCTAAGATATTGATTAAAGTGCCCCTTAAAAACCGTCCTCAATGGATAACTAAAGGTATAAAAAAATGTTGCAAACGCAAAAGAGAACTTTTATGGAAATACAGAAAAAACAAATCTAGATCGACTAAAAGTGAGTTTATAAAACTATCGTCTAGATTAAGATGTATAATTAAGTTAACCAAAAAATCACAGAATAATTTTCACATTTCCAATGCTACAAATAAAAGTAAAGCCATGTGGAAAGTAATAAATGAGTCTAAACTAAATTTACCTAAAGCAGAAATTGAAGAGATATATAAAGATGGAACAAGAATGAAAGATCCTCTACAAATAGCAGAAACATTTAATATTTTTTTCATTAACCAAGTATCTGAGCAAAGAAATAATCATGACAGCATTAGTAAAGAGTTAATCAATAATTACCGACAGTTAAATTCCTTATTTATGAATCCCAAAGCTCCAAATGACATAAAGAAAATAATATTAAACTTAAAAAATACTTTTAGCACGGGGTATGATGATATAACAACTAATGAAACGTATATTTGTTTGCGGGGGTTCGGTGGCACGCCCGGAAGGCAAGAATAGACGAATGGCAGATAATAAATGACATGTATTTAGCACAATCTGGAAGTTACACGCTGCAAGGTCTCCCCCTACTCCAGAGATCGGGGTAAGAGTACGGCGTGTTAGATGACGGCACGGAACCGAGGCACACGACGATCAAGCGATGCGATGCGATGCGATGCGATGTGATGCGGTGCGATGCGGTACGGATCGATACGTTGCGTCTACGCGATAGATGAGGGTACGAGATAAGACGTGAGAAGGAAGTCTACACGTTCCGAATAGTTCCCGAAGGGAAGCTACGAAGAAGCGTGAGAAAGGAAGTAGAGTACTGAGTTCCAGAGTAGTTCCAAGGAGTAAGCTATCCAGAAGCGCAGTGGAGCGGTTGGCAGCTGGATTGACAAAACATGGTTTTCCCGCGAGGTTGATGTTTTGCATTAAAAACTCGTCAGCGCGATTTAGTTATTCGCCGATATTGTACAGCGCCATCTAGTGATGCATTGGTAAAACTATGCATTACAATCGATGTGGTTTCTTTTTATGTTGATTATATTAAGTGATGTTGTTACACTTATACATTAAAAATAGTAGCCACATCAATTTCACCGGTCCTTTGTCATATAGTTAACTTGTGTATAATTCAAGGTAAATATCCTGACAAATTAAAAACAACCATTGTTCAAAAAGAATGATAAACGGGATATGACATGCTACCGACCTATAGCTCTAATTCCTATTATATCTAAAGTGTTTGAAAAAGTTACATATAATGACATATACACCTGTTTTGAAAAGAAACAAGTATTTTGTAAGGAGCAGTTTGGATTTAGAAAGTGTAAAAGCATAAATATGGCTATCTACTCCTTTTTGGACACTATCATGAAAAATATAGATAATAACATGCTAGGTTGTGCTCTTTTTACAGATTTATCTAAAGCTTTTGATTGCGTTAAACATAGCATACTACTACAGAAACTATACATTTATGGTATCAGAGGAAATGTTTTGGATCTTGTATCGTCATATTTGAGTAACCGCAAACAATCTACAGTAATTACTAAGATATGTCCTAAACATAAAAAAGAAATCAAATACATCTCAGAGCCTAAAAATGTTACTGTAGGTGTACCACAGGGCAGCGTATTGGGGCCTTTATTGTTTATTTTATATATCAACGATCTACCCTTAACTACTCATCATAAAACAATTCTTTATGCTGATGATAGCACAATTCTATTTCAAGGTACCACTAAATCTATTATTGAAAATGACCTTAATGATACACTAAGCTATATAGTTCAATGGTTGACAATAAATAATCTAACAATTAACTTGACAAAAATTAACTTTATGATATTTAAAAATCGTTTAACAAAGATACATGACATTTCAGTAAATTATTTAGGACATAAAGTGGATGAAGTGGAATGCACAAAATTCCTCGGCTTAAACATAGACAATAAATTGGATTGGAAATTACATATTGAGTCCCTTAGTTCAAAAATAAATAAATGCTCGTATGCCCTCTATATGCTTGCTAAAGTGGCACATATGTCTACCCTAATGACTGCGTATCACGGAAATGTATCATCCATTCTCCGCTATGGGATAATTTTCTGGGGGAATTCTACCAATAAAGAAATTGTATTTAAGTCACAAAAGAGATGCGTAAGGGCTATGTGTGGACTAAAGCAAACTGATAGTTGTAAGCCATACTTTATAAAATAAGGCATCCTTACAGTTCCTTGTCTTTATATATTTGAAGCAGTATAGTTTGTCAAAGAAAATCTTAACCTATTCACACACCCTGTAAGCATAAGACAAAGGAATAGAATATGTTGTCCGCTAAACAAGACAGCTTATTTAAATAAAAGTATATTTTGTATGGCATCAATACTGTACAACCGTCTACCAGATGAGCTTTTGAATATAACAACTATTAATATATTTAAACGTAAGGTTAAAACATTTTTAATACAAAAAGCATATTATACAGTAAACGAATATCTAGGACATAAATAACTATATTATAATTCATGACGACTCACATAATGTACAACAGTATAATTTTGAAATTGATTATTTGACGATGAAATATGAATATTTGACGATGAAATATAATTTATAGTAATGTGACGTTGATTTATGGTTCTATAAAGATAAAGTTTTATAATAATTTATTGATTGATTAAATAATGTACTTGTGGCCCAGGCACCATTACAATCACTTGTATTGTACGTCCAAAAGGACAAATTGTCATTCCAACAAAAAACTCGAACAACTTTGTAATTTTATGATTGTGACAGTTTATACAATAAATGTTTATTCTATTCTATTCAAACATAGTTCCTGGGTCCCCCAAGAAAATATACATAAATGAGCGACTTACTAAAGACCATCGAGTGTTATTTCGTGAAGTCAGGGACCAAGCTGCGGCTAATAAATTTAAATTCTGCTGGATTAAAAATTGAGGTATATTTGTCCGTGAAAATGATAATAAGCCGTGCAGGAACGGAGAAAGAATACAATTTCCTGCGGCCGGGCGGCAAAGGTACACGGGCCAACAAAGTTGCCATAATGTTTGTGCAGGCGTTCATTATTTGTACTAAGTGAACATCGTTTAAAATGCACCTATCTGTCTGTCTTCACTCCATTACGTCTAACTTTTAAGGTATAAATCAAGGTTAACCACGTATCCCGATTTTTAATTTTTCTTCCCTAAGTTCTCTCACATTTGGTCATCCAGAGCCGGATTGATATATTTAAAATAATTATATTCATATTGACTATATAAGGATTAAATCAATTTGAAATTACGTAAAATTGAAGATTGTGTCGGTGGTATGTGGCCAAAGTAATTGAATTAATTTAATTGTGTTATTTTCGTTAACCCACGCTCATTAGGTTTGTATTTAGATTGTCATAAGGTCAGTACGAGATGTATTTTTTATAAATATATTTTTTATACTAAACCAATCGATTACATTGTCATATTAGTCGAAACTTTGTTTCATATTTTAGACTACTTACATTGTAATTTGAGTAGATTATAGCACAAGTTTATATTTGAAATTAGATTAATTTATTTTTTATTTTATTTAATTTGCGCCTTAAGAAATTGTTATATTTCACGTTAATTTGTGTTAGTTTTTTTGCAATATATAATATTATATTTATTGAAAATATTATAAGTCTACA
Source organism: Dendrolimus kikuchii (assembly GCA_019925095.2). Taxonomy (NCBI): domain Eukaryota; kingdom Metazoa; phylum Arthropoda; class Insecta; order Lepidoptera; family Lasiocampidae; genus Dendrolimus; species Dendrolimus kikuchii. The sequence goes on along the minus strand of JAHHIN020000037.1, from coordinate 408,550 downwards.
GTTGTAAGGATTAAATTATATTCATATTAAACTAAATAAACCGTTTATAAATATCTATAAATTCTAAACTTAATACATTTTGTATTTTCAATATTAGGTACCTACCCTAAAATATTTATATTGTAAAAGTCTCAATTTGCCTTTATATAAACTTCAGGTTGACTCCACCCGCTTGCCAGTATGTCCGAGGAAAAGGAATTGATAAAAAAGCGTGGAAGCTTCAAGGGCAGACTAACTGTTTTTAGCAATTACCTAGATGGCTTACTAGATACGTCATTGGAAGGCGATGATGTTAGTGAGTTGCAGCTTCGTTTAAGAAGAATGGAGTCAATGTATGAGCCATACGACGAGGTACAAATGCGTCTCGAATGTATTGTGGATGATGTACAATCTCAAATGTCTGAGCGATCAGAATTCGAGTCCTTATATTATAAAACATTGTCTAGGGCAAAAAATATGCTAAGCAATTATAATAAAGAAATTCAGTCCCAACATAGTGATCGTGCCAGTATACAAAAGCCGGTTAAGTTACCCACTATACAGCTGCCAAAATTCAACGGCAATTATAATAATTGGCTTGAATTTCGAGACACCTTTACAAGTTTAATACACCATAATGATGAAATCGATGACATTAACAAGTTTCATTATTTACGAGCAACCCTGGAAGGATCTGCTGCTGTGGTTATCCAGTCCATCGAATTTTCTATGACTAATTATTCTGTCGCATGGAACTTACTTTGTGATCGGTTTGATAATACGAATTTATTAATACAAAACCACATATCAGCTTTGTTTAATATTGAGGTTATTTCTAAGGAGTCTTCTGTTGCTTTAAAGGGTCTGATAGATGAATTATATAAAAATTTACGAGCCTTAGAGTCATTAGGTGAGCCAGTCAAGCACTGGGATACATTATTAATTTACATTATAACTCGTAAACTAGATCAGAAAACCTTTCGTGAATGGGAGGAGTTTAAGGGCCGCTTAGGCAAAGACAAACCTGTGTTGTTTGAAGCATTTATGCGATTTATACGCAATCGTGCTGATTTAGTCGAGACACTAGAACTGTCACGAAATAACTCATCTCATACGCCAACTAAATCAAGTCCAAAATTAAAATCATTGGTTACAACACAAAGCCCTAACGATTCCAGTAATTATATGAGTCCTAAAGTGTGTCCTAACTGTAAGGGAAATCATAATTTAAATAGTTGTTCGCATTTTTTAGCATTGACTAACGAAGCTCGTCTTAAGTTATTGCCAGGTTATAAAATTTGTTATAATTGTTTTCGTACAGGTCATTTTGCAAACCAATGTAAAAAACCGGGTTGCAAGTTATGTAAACGTAAGCATAACATATTAATACATATTTCACACGATAAGTTTATTTCTAAACCTTTGAATGAAGGTGCACAAAACAATGTTGCATCGAATGAATCATCTTCGCCGTGTTCACAGTCCAGTAGCGATACAAACAACATGTCTCTCTCCGCGAGCGTCGCAGCTGTAAGCAGCATTAAGAAAGAAAGCGCCGTGTTATTGTCGACCGCACTGGTCAAAATCCGCGATCATAATGAACGTGAGCATGTCGTTCGTGCTATATTGGATAGCGGAAGTACATCTTGTTTTATCACGGAGAAATTATGTAAGCAGTTGAACCTAGTATATAAACAGGTAGATATTGCGATATGCGGCATAAATAACGTGAGTACTCACGTAGGTAAAACTTGTCATATTAATTTGACGTCATTAAATAATAACTATAAGGTTAAAATTCATTGCTTTGTTTTACCATTAATTAGTAGTAATGTGCCATGTCGTAAGTTAGATATATCTACTTTTAATATTCCGTCTAATATTTGTTTAGCAGATCCTACTTTTTACGAACCATCTGATGTTGATCTGTTGATCGGGGCAGACCTATTCTGGGACTTACTAGGGTCCGAAAGAATTAAGTTAGGTGTAGGCTTGCCCATATTATGTGAAACCAGATTAGGCTGGATTGTTTCCGGTCTTATTTATAATAATAATAATAACTTTCAATCGAAGAATATTCGGTGTAATTTAACGAAAGTTAGTTTAAATTCTGACAATAAATATGAACAGATTCGTTCTGATTTAACACGTTTCTGGAATTTAGAGGAAGTCAATTCTCAGTCTACTCGTTATATGCCAGAAGAAAGGTTGTGCGAGGAGCATTTTGTTAAAAACACGACACGTTTGAGTGACGGTCGTTTCTGTGTTCGCATCCCAATGAAAGAAAGTCCATCCGTTTTAGGTGATTCTTTCACTAGGGCTGTACATTGTTTACATTCTCTTGAACGCAGGTTAATTAATAAAGAAGAATTTAGTAAGATGTATCATGACTTCATGAAGGAATACGAAGTGTTAAATCACATGTCGGAAAATAAACAACTTAATATAAGCCAAAATGGATATTTTATTCCACATCATGGAATATTGCGTGAGTCTAGTACAACTACAAAACTTCGCGTAGTGTTTAATGCAAGTTGTCCTTCGTCATCTGGCGTATCGTTTAATGATATTCAGATGGTGGGTCCCACTGTCCAGGACGATTTACTGTCTATACTGCTTCGTTTTCGACAGTATAAATATGTCTTGTCAGCTGACGTAGAGAAGATGTATAGACAGATAGTGGTTCACCCATCTGATCGGCACTTGCAACAAATCCTTTGGCGTGATAATGCTACTTGCGATCCAATTAAGGTATATAATTTGAATACCGTTACTTACGGAACTGCTAGCGCGCCATTTTTGGCGACGCGTTGTTTAAAGCAAATAGGGCTTGAGACCACAAACAAGAAGATTGCTGACGTCATTAAGCACGACTTTTTTGTCGATGACTTGCTGACAGGAGGTCAAGATTTGTCCGAAATTAGGTTCATCCGTTCAGAGGTCACCAAGGCACTTGCCTCAGCTTGCATGCCACTAAGAAAATGGAAATCTAACGAGCCTCTAGTGATCTCTGATGATTCACAGTCGTCATTAGACTTAAACATGGGTTCTAATAAGCCCAACAAACTGTTGGGCCTGGACTGGTTTGCGAATTCGGATGAATTAGGGTTTTTAATGGGTTCGATGCCTATTCATGGGAATACGAAGCGGGATATATTATCTGTAATAGCTCGTATTTTTGATCCTTTAGGACTGTTATCTCCTGCTATAGTTAGTATGAAAATTTTATTACAAAAAATGTGGTTAGATAAAATATCTTGGGATGAACCCTTAACCCCGGAGCTCAGCACTATTTGGAATTCTGTTATAAGGGCTTTGCCACTTCTAAACGATTTTCGTATCCCTCGAATGGTAGTATGCGATTCATTTAATTTATTTGAAGTGCACATATTTACGGACGCCTCTGAGCGCGCATACGGTGCGTGTGCTTATGTGCGTACAATTAATTCTAAAGGCGAGTGCACGGTTCATTTATTAATGGCTAAGAGTCGAGTGGCCCCCATAAAGCCGACCACGATTCCAAGACTGGAATTGTGCGGCGCTGTCATAGGTGCTCGCATTCATGAGAAGATTTCGAATTCACTTCGATTAAATATCAGTCATGTTTATTGCTGGACTGACTCGACCATTGTGTTAGGATGGTTACAAATGTTGCCTGTTAAACTTCAGCCCTTTGTACGAAATCGTGTTGCTGAAGTTTTAGACAAGGCTGGTAACTGTACATGGCGACATATACCAACTGACGATAACCCAGCAGACCTGATATCGCGTGGCATCGATATTGGCACTCTACAGGGCTTAGAATTGTGGTGGAATGGTCCCCGTTTTTTACGACAAGATCAGTCTAGCTGGCCTTCTTCTCTAAAGAGTGTACAATTGGAATCTTTACCAGAAATTCGACAGCAAATTTCATTAAATTCAGTTTTAATTGACAATACTCAAAATAATACTTTCATAGATTTTAAGCGCTTTTCTAATTATTTACGACTAGTTCGTTGTGTAGCATACGTTTTGCGATTTATTCAATCCTGTAGAAAGCATTCTTTCATTACTAAACATCTATCTAAAGATGAGTTACAGGCCGCATTAAATGTGTTAATTTATAATTGTCAGAAACAATCATTTTCTGAACATAAATTACTTTTAAGTAAACAGAAGTTGTCGAGTAAAAGTCCTCTTTTAAAATATAATGTTTATTTAGATGAAAATAATATCATGCGTGTTGGAGGACGCCTAGACAATTCTAATTTTGATTATAATAAAAAACATCCAATTATTCTACAGTCCGCTCACGAATTTACTAAATTATTATTTAATTATGAACATTTAAAATTAATGCACGCTGGTCCCCAGTTATTGTTGGCTTCGATGAGGGAGACCTATTGGCCTATAGGCGGGCGTAACTTAGCTAAGGCTACATATCATCGGTGTATACGTTGCCGAAGGATGAAGGGTCAAATTATTACTCCGTTAATGGGAAACCTACCCCAGCAGCGTCTCCTTCCAGGTGGTTATCCCTTTGAAACCACAGGCGTTGATTATAGCGGTGCTATTACATGCGCCTCTCGTCAAGGTCGTGGATGCAGGCTAGTAAAGGTGTACATTGCTATATTTATTTGTTTTACTACTAAAGCTGTACATTTAGAGCTTGTAGGTGATTTGACAAGCAATAAGTATTTACTGGCTTTATACAGATTTATTTCAAGAAGAGGAAAACCCATCCACATATATTCAGACAACGGTACCTCGTTTGTAGGCGCGTACAATGATATTTCTAAGTTTCTTAAGTCAAATTGCAACTCACTGGCTGAACAGTTAGCCAATGAAGGTATTAATTTTCATTTTATTCCTGCCTACAGCCCACATTTCGGGGGGATCTGGGAAGCGGGTGTCAAGTCGACAAAGTACCATCTTCAGCGAGCGTTGGGAAATTGTAATCTTACGTTTGAGGAATTAAGTACATTGTTAGTTCAAGTCGAAGCAATTTTAAATTCCCGTCCACTGACACCACTATCTTCAGATCCTGATGATTGCACACCACTTACACCTGGACATTTCCTCATTGGACGTCCGCTTACATCGTTGCCACAGCCAGATTATCAAAACTATTCGATTTCTCATTTAACTCGTTTTCAACGTATTGAACAACTCCGTCAACACTTTTGGACTAGATGGAGCAAAGAGTTTGTTGCGGAATTGCAACAGAGAGTCAAATGGCGTTCCTGTAAAGATAGTTTGAAGCTGGATTCCTTGGTAGTAGTGAAGGATGAGAACCTACCGCCTCTTAAGTGGAAATTAGGACGAGTTGTGGCGGTCCACCCAGGATCCGATGGAATTGTTCGTGTGGCTGATATTAAGACTGCAACTGGAGTTATTCGGCGTGCGTTTAACAGGATATGCCCATTGCCTGTATCTACGGGATCGGTTTGAAAGCCTAGCCTTTCAAGGTCTGGGGGCATGTTATGAAGTCGGATATTTTTTGGCAAAGGTACACGGGCCAACAAAGTTGCCATAATGTTTGTGCAGGCGTTCATTATTTGTACTAAGTGAACATCGTTTAAAATGCACCTATCTGTCTGTCTTCACTCCATTACGTGTAACTTTTAAGGTATAAATCAAGGTTAACCACGTATCCCGATTTTTAATTTTTCTTCCCTAAGTTCTCTCACAAACCCACAGCCAGGTGGTAGGGCGTTTGCCCGACTGGATGGCTACCACCCCTGGTCTAAAGTATGTCGCCATAACAACCTTGAGTTGTGTTCCGGCATTAGTGACCAGGTTCCAGTCTCCCTTAAGAGAGCAGCAGCGCATTTGTAGCAACTTTGGTGTTGCAAATGTCTATAGGCGATGGTAACCGCTTTCCATCAAGTGGGCCGTCTGTCTGTCTGCTGATCTCCTGCAATAAAAAAAAAAGCCAGCGATTAAAATTAATAGCATTAATGACCTCAATAAATACGTTGTGTCTTAAACCTGCCAGATATCTTTGTAAATTAAATTCTGTATTACATGTAAGTTCAATTACTGCCACTCGTATATGCCATGTGCCCGTAAGTTTTTATGTCACTGTAATACATCTATGCTTTACTCCGTACACAAACACACACTACACACATTTCCCACTATACAACACTAAACATCAAAACAGTACATACCCATTTTTGTTAAATGCTCATTGTCCCACTAATCACATAACTTAACTATTAACATAACTTAACTATTAACATAACTTAACTATTAACATAACTTAACTATTAACATAACTTAACTATTAACATAACTTAACTATTAACATAATTTAACTATTAACATAACTTAACTATTAGCATAAGTTAACTATTAACATAACTTAACTTAACTTACTTAACATAACTTTTCATCCGTGCAGGAACGGAGAATGAATACAACTTCCTGCGGCCGGGCGGCCTGTCGTAAGAGGCGACTAAACAACCCACAGCCAGGTGGTAGGAAATTTGCCCGACTGGATGGCTACCACCCCCGGTCTAAAGTATGTCGCCATAACAACATTGAGTTTTGTTCCGGCATTAGTGACCAGGTTCCAGTCTCCCTTAAGAGAGCAGCAGCCCATTTGTAGCACCTTTGGTGTTGCAAATGTCCATAGGTGATGGTAACCGCTTTTCATCAAACGGGCTGTCTGTCCGTCTGCTGAACTCCTGCAATAAAAAAAAACATTTATGCCATATTACATATCTCCATATTTATTACACTCATCTCCAGGCTCTCTTTCTACATATACTACACGTCGGACAAACATATCTTATAAAATTAAATATTGACATCATATCTGAATCAGATAAAGTCCTCAATATAAACTTAATATAACTTAATATAAATATAATATCGAAAGCCTGTATGAAATGAAATGTAGTGAATACGTCCCAAACACAAAATCTAATTGGAAACTACTAACGTTTAATATTAGGAGTATGTCAAAAAACTTTGATGAATTTACAGTAGTTCTGGGGCGCCTAGGACTTGAATTTGATGTTATTATTCTTACAGAGTGTTGGTTAAATGATTATATAATCTTACCATCTCTATCAGGATATAATTCATACAGAACAAATAAATACATAAGCAAAATCGGTGGGGTTACTGCGTATGTTAAAAATTCATGGAATGCTCCAGTATCTGAACCAACAATTGAAGATTGTAATTGCCTAGAAATAGACCTGTGCCCTACTATCACTATACTTGGGGTGTATCAATCACCATCCTTTACATCTTTGGAGCCTTTTCTCTTTTCCCTTGATCATGTTACGTTGAGCTTGAAGCATAAAAAGAAAACAACTAAGCTCAATGAATAACATATATTGTATTAGATTAGAAAAATAGTTCTCAGGGCGTAGGTTGCATGAGAGAAAGGGTTTGCGCCGGCTTATCTACCACACGATACTCTCCTTAAGCTGCGGTCAATCCGTGCACGTAGACACTCGACATTCCAGAAAAACGCTGTAGTCGGCGGCAGAAAAATCGCTCGTTTGGGTAGGACTGCAGGACTCTTCTTAGGGTGTACTTGGTCCCCGATTACGGGGCAAATCAGTTGAATATAAACAAATAGATACGATTCTTTATAATAGAATAATGAAACCACTCGTGAGTAAATTATTTAGTTTAGAATTATGCGCGTCTTAACGTTCTTGCAGAGACAATCTCAACGGCTCAGTTTTTAACGCTCGCTGTCACTTTTTATGACGTCGTATTAGCGGCCCAATGTTGCCGCGACAAATATAAAATACTTTATTTAACCGTACGCAAAGTCTGATATTCTCTTACGCAATATTGAATATCAAACGATTATTCAATATTGTGGGTAGGTAATTTAGAATTGTCAAAGTCAAATGCGTTTACTGTCTTCTGTAATGACTTAAGACAATTAGGCAGTCAATACAATGTTTACATTATGTGTTTATATAATTTGTAATTAATTTTTATGATAATGTGGTATTTTATAAGTGTGAAGAAAAATTATATAAGTACACGGTGTAACAATCAGTTACTGAAAAGTGTCAGTACAAAGCAATGTTTAATTCTTGCAGGTGATTTAAACATAAATATAAACGAAATTACACTCGATGAACAAAGTTCTGATTATCTCAATATGCTAGCAGGACACTTCTTAACACCTGCAATTACTAAACCAACAAGATCAAATGCATGTCTAGACCACATCTTTGTAAAGAATCAAAATGACGAATTAGGTACAGGAGTAGGCTTAATAGCCCACAGAGATATAACTGATAACAGACTGTGTATGTTAAACTTACCCTTTTCCCCAAAAAAATCTTTTAAAAAACATCGGACGAGATTAGTCACGAATTACTCCGCTGTAGCCGATTCATTGGAACAGATAGATTGGTCAACTATAACTAAAAGTGAGGACGTCGATAATGCAACGATTCTATTTCAAAACTATCTAAGTCAGTCAATCTTAAAAAATACAAACGAAATTGTTATTCCAAGGACCAAATACAACCTCAAACCCTGGATAACTCCCGGCTTAATGAGGTGTCAAAGGAATCGTGACTCCCTACATCTTCAATCAAAAAAAGACCCGACTAACGTAGTCCTAAATATAACTTATAAAAGGTATCGCAACTTCCTGAATAAGCTTCTCATGAAGATTAAGACTTCATATGAAAATCAGCAACTGTCAAAATACTGTAACAATCCTAAAATGCTTTAGTAAACGGTAAACAATATCTGTAATTTATCTAAATCCCGCAACACACCAACAGAATTAATTAGACCTGATAATCCAAACGACTCACTAAATGACTGTAACAGATACTTCGTAAACGTTGGTAGCGCTCTATCAAACCAAACACTAACTAAACTAAACTGCACAAAGACCACCCTCGCTTCTGACATTAAAGGCGATAATTCTCCACTCCATTCGTTACTCTTGTACCCTACTGATGAAGAAGAAGCGGGCTCATTCATCGATGAGCTCAGGATAGGTAGCGCTCCTGGTGCAGATAACTGTGACCCACTTCTAATCAAAATTGTAAAACCTATCATAATACAACTCTTTACCCATATATGCAATCTCAGTTTAAGCACTGGAAAATTCCCGGATAAGTGGAAACTAGGCCAAATATCGCCAATTTACAAAGGTGGTGATAGAACCCTCCCTAGCAATTACAGGCCAAGCATCTTATTAAGTGTATTCTCAAAGTTACTAGAGAAAGTAGTTAACAAACGGCTTGTCGATTTCTTGGAAAAATACTCTCTTATCTCTGATAAGCAGTTCGGGTTTCGGCAGAATATATCAACAGAAGATGTCGTCCTAGCTCTAACAAAGTCAATCGCCACATCCCTGGACCAAAATCAATATTGCCTAGGTGTATTCCTAGATTTAGCGAAAGCTTTTGACACGGTCTCGATTCCCATCCTCCTTAGTAAACTAAATCATATAGGTGTAAGAGGTAAAAGTCACGAATGGTTTAAAAGCTACCTGAGTAATCGCTGTCAATTTGTTAAAGTGGGATCGCATTGGAGTGAACAGCATACAGTAAATTTCGGAGTACCCCAAGGCAGCATTTTAGGACCTACACTATAACTGCTGAAAATTCCGATCCAGGGCGCTAACATAATATGTTATGCAGATGATACGGTTGTATTATTTAACAACAAATCCTGGGAGTCAGTGTTTAAAACAGTTCAGACAGGCTTCAATCAACATCAATAAATGGCTAAACAACAACCTACTAAGATTAAACACTAAAAAAAACTAAATATTTAACGTTTTATAAAACCCGTGCTTCCCAACCTCGTGCGCATCCTAAATTATATCTGTTGCACAGCCTAAGCTCTTATATACAGTCCTCTGATGAACCCCCGTCGATCGAACACACCACATCTATTACGTACTGTTAACGATGCCAAAATAGTTTGAAGATAGTATAAAGAACTGTAGCGGGTCTCCGACAGGGCTTTCGGTGGAAGCCTCTAGGAGGCGCTGGCGGGATATGCCGGTGGAAATAATACACCAGTCACTCTTACGGTTCACGTCGTTTATTTGAACGCTACTGAGTTGTATTTACAATCAGATAACCATTGGCTATATTTAAGCCGTAATCGGTACACTCGTACGTTAACTAAGTTGTATAGACTCTAATCCGCTGACTACTACTTTTAATATACTGACTTGCAATACACTATTAGACACAGTAACCCGCTCTCTAGTTACTGATTATACACACTCTGGTAATACACTATTAGACACAGTAACCCGCTCTCTAGTTACTGATTATACACACTCTCGTAATACACTGACTGACAATACACTATTAGACACAGTAATCCGCTCTCTAGTTACTGATTATACACACTGACTTGTCTTGGCGGATCACTCACTACTTATACGAACAAATACATTAAAAAAAACTAACATTTTGTGGAAGCTTCCCACGATTTCTCCGGCCTGGACCCAACCCTTCTGGGAAGATGCGACCCCTGTCCATAAACTAATAAATTGTTTCCTCACTAAATTAAAACAAAGCATGCAGTTAAATTACACAACTATTTTCTAAAATATGTACATACAATGGCAATGGCAGATGTCAGGATCATCTTTCTTTGACTCAAATGGTCTTACAAAGGATGTTATTTTAAACTATTACCGAAATTCTCGAAAATATAAAACAATGGAGGACATTACGGGGGACGTCATAAATTATTCCATATCCCAGCATCTGCATTGCCTTCGTGGGAAACAATTTTCTAAAAACTATCTACAAACTATTTTGGCATCGTTAACACGTACCTTGGTATCCAACTAGATGAAAAATTAAATTTCAAAAGTCACATTACATTCCTATCTAAAAGAGTCAGAAAAACCATTTACATAATGAAATCCCTCTGTAGCTGTGCGACACCAAAAACTTTAAAAATGGTTTATTATGCGCTTTGCCAGTCGTTACTTCTATACTATCTTGCTGCTTAGGGAGGAATCCCAAAAACAAACATTATAGAAGTAGAACGAGCACAGCAAGCAGTACTTAAAGTTATGCATAAAAAACCGTACAGATATCCACCAATACACTATACATAGAAAGTGACGTTTTGACAGTCCGACAACTCTATATTTGCAAAGTAGCCACAGCAATTCATAAATAAAATCTAAATGCCCCTAACTGCTATTACCTCAGCTCCCGTAGAATTTATAATATACCCTTACCTAAAATACATACATCCTTTGCCAAACGCCTTCCTCCATATATCCATTTATAATAAAGTATGCCAAAATACACCCTCCGCCAAAGAAATGTCAGCATCAAAGTTTAAACACCAAGTTAGTAAATGGTTAAAAACATTAAATTACAGCGACACAGAATGCACAATACTAAACTGACCACAACACTAGGGGCACACACACCCACACACACACACAAACGCAGACACACACACACACACACACACACACACGCAAACACACACGCACTCATAGTTTTAGGTTAATTAATTAATAAATCAATTATATTTAAGTTCTTATAATAAAATTGTGTTGGGAGCCGCGATACAGACCTAGAGTCTAGTGCAGGAACCGGCGCCAAAAAAATTGTAGCCTTAATTTTAACTACTATATAAGTTTTGGATATAATTATATAAGGCCTAGAAATAAGTTTATATAAATAAATGAATTTGAATTTGAATTGTACACAACGTAGAAATTTTCTTGCTCTAATATACTGTTATATTTATTATAAAAGGGGTTCCATATAGACACAGCATAATTTCATTGCGAGCGAATCAGTGTAACATAGAGGTAAATAAATATATGTTGAGGGTCGAGTGAATTTTGTACTGGAACGCATAACAAAGCCATACATTTTAAAAGATTTATTAATTATGGTATCTATATGCAGATCCAAGTGCAATTTATTATCAAATATTACACCTAAGGCTCTATTATAATTGACAAATCCAAAATAGTGTTACACAGCTTATATTAAGAATTACTAATACGTTTCTTTTTGGTAAAGGTAATGACTTTACATTTACCAGTATTAAGGTCAAGTTTATTATTTAAACAGTAGGTTGATAGATTATTGACGGCCTCTGTGATTAAGCGGGCTAAGCCTTTGCCGGCCTACCTCACTGCAACGCACAGGCTCCGGGTTCGATTCCTGGTATAGTAAATTTCGGAAACGTAATTTCTCCGTTATTTACTATGGTCTGGGAGTCTAGGATCGGCCCCAAAGTATTTCGTTATATATTACCCATAACATAAGCCTAACTTGCTTAATTTGGGGATATACAATATATGTGTTTGCCTGCCGATTACTATTAAGATCCTCTTGAAGTTTATAATGGTCGTCAGCGTTTTCTATAATGCGGTAGATTTTTAGATCATCAGCATATACACAAGAATTCAAAAATGTTTATGCTACTAATTATATCATTTATAAAAATGATAAAAAGCAATGGATCAAGGATTGAGCCCTGTGGCACGCCGGACCTGATAGCCATTAAATATGATTTTCTATTTACGATTTGTTATGTAAGATTTAAACCAGTGCCACAGGTTACCTCTAATACCATTATACGCTAGTTTATCAAGAAGAATTTTGTGATCTACACTATCAAATGCTTTATGAAAATCAGTATATACACTATCTATTTGTTTGTTAGCGTCGATACCTTCAAACAGAAGTGATGTGTATATCAATAGATTACTAGTAGTAGAACGACGTTTTACAAATCGATGTTGTTGTGGTAGTATTATATTATGTAAGGAGGGATATATCTTATTATGAACCAATTCTTCTAGACGCTTTGAAAGTATCGGTAGGCTTGATATAGGTCGATAGTTTTCAACATTCGTCTTATCTCCACTTTATAAATGGGAACATTGTACAATCCCCATTGTCGGGATTGTGGATAAATGTGGAGTGTATTATTGCGAATTGCGTGCGTGAATCTATGCGAAAAACGGTGAGCTGGCCAGTGAGAACAAATCTTAAAACGAGTAGTCAACTCACCTTGTGAAGAGCTGGTTTCAAGTCTAATGGTCGACGCCGACTCCTTCTTTGTGGACACAATTTTAGTTCAAAACGAGTAGTTTTCACAGCACTCGCGATGAGGATGCAGCACTGACACACTGGAAGGCGAAGGTTGCGAATATTTCCACAAAATACGAAATAAAATCTCTTTTGATGCGAATTCAACGCCCGAATATCCGTACACGACGGGCGCAGCGAGTGACTCTCGCCGTAATTTTCTACCCTCACTGGCTCACGTGACAAAAAAAATATACTAATCTAACCCGAACGAAACTGTCGCAAATTTAACAAATACGAATGAAATTAAACTATTTCATTTTATTTAATGCTAATTTACATTAAACTACGAATAAAAGGAAACGGTTTGTATAAATCCGCCCACCAAAATACGATGATGTATTTTATTATCAACTGGCAGAGGGCAGAGATTTACAAGAGGTCTCTGCAATTCCCCTAGTTGCAGTTGAATCATGATTTTGTCATGTTCAAGATATCTTTGACTATAACTAACGTAAGAATTTTAGGCAAGCTAGCAATGGTGCGCCATTTAGCGCGTACGTTACTGGTGTATATTTTTTTTTTATTTTTTTATTGCATGAGTTCAGCAGACAGGCAGACGGCCCACTTGATGGAAAGCGGTTACCATCGCCTATGGACATTTGCAACACCAAAGGTGCTACAAATGCGCTGCTACTCTCTTAAGGGTGACTGGAACTTGGTCACTGATGTGGGAAAACAACTCAAGGCTCAACATATCAGCTTGTTCAGCTCAGTTTCAACAAAATGTCCCGAATATCGATACTCAGTATGGGTATAATTACAAAGAACTAAATATTTTACAACGATACGTGAAATGTTCTTGAGGATCAAGCAATCGTTTAAGTAGCCTTCAAATTGTTGGAGTTAGACGAAAAACGAGATTTCTAGATCGACTACTGCAAGAGATTTCCAGTGCGAGGATGGCGGTCAACGCCACGAGAGGCTGACTGAGTAGTCAAAGCAGCGCAGAATTTGGTTATTTGTATTTATTACAAACTTAATGAGATGCCATAACAAGGCTGCGACGTAAAGTTCAGAACGAAGCATTCGAACTCTTTTCTGCGAGACTAACTTTGATTGAGCGGATTTAAAATAAATAGTAGCAGCGTGATTCGAGATGCGAGGTGGCAATGAAGCAATACGCGTGTACCTCGTACGTACATGTGTGTGATTTTTCGAATACGAAGATGGTTTCGAAGTGAATTATTCAACAAATTATTTTCTAAAGCCAAGCGAGAGATTTGCGCTAAACAAATATTCCGAAAGGGTGATGCAGCAAGAGCCTCCAACGAATTGTTATGGCATTGTATTTATTATATGTACAACTGCTTACCCGTGCAATTGTACATTATATAAAACCAATTTGATTTTCTCTAATATAGAGAGAGCATTATTAACCATCATATAGTGCAGACGTATTTTTAATTAAACTCTTAGAGTAAATAAATTCGTTTTTTTTTTAAGGACCCACGGAGCACCATCCTAACAAATTTAGAGTCAGAAGTGGGATCCCAGGAAAAACGTATCAAGTACTGGGATCAGTTAGGGTGTTAGGCGCGTCGCAAAGTTCCCGCCTGACATCAAACTCTGTGATCTAAAGTCCTTTTTGACAGCATCTGTAAGCCTTGGGCACCGAAGCGTAAGCCTTGCTGTCCAAAAAACGTGATCGACGGTAAGACTCCATCCTATTGGAGCCCGCGTCTCTGCTGTTCGCGTCTGTAAGTGCTGCTTAGTGGTCGACGAGAAGTCTCCGTCCATTGACGTGAGTCCGCATTACCAGCACACCTGCGGTTACCAGGAGTCCAGCTCTCCAGAACTTCTTCACGAGGAGATTCACCCTCACGTCATAAGCAGTGGTCTTCATCTTCGGGTAGCGCCATGAGCTGGGAGAATTATGAAATTATTATTGTGAGTGTTCGTTTCATCTATTTTTAGTGAAGTTTTCAGTGAAATTCAGCGCATAAAGTGAATATTTTATTATAGACTTTATTCTTCATAATTTTAAATTGCTATTTTTACTTTTGATTTACCTACTAATCCGTATTAGTTTTAAATTCGTTCAATATTTTTTTTATTTTTAATGCCTCCCAAAAAGGAGAGTAAACAGGCAATAGTCACGAAAAACTTAGCTAACATCTCCGAGGCTAGTGCAACTGCAACAATGAGTGAAAGAATCACCCTTTCAGTTTTGACAAAGTTTATTAAACCCTATAAAGGAGACCGGGAGTCATTGCCCGCGTTTTTAACAAATTGCGATAACGCAGTTTCACTCGTAAGTACTGATCAGCAGACTGTACTATGTAAGTATATTATATCACAGCTAGAGGGGAAGGCACAGTTACCCTGCTGTATTAAAAAGTATGATTATTGGTCAGAGTTCAAACAATTTTTAAAATCTACTTTTGGGGAGAGAAACACTCCACACATCTACTACTTGATCTTCAAAAAACAGTTACCCTCAGAAAATGTGACACAATATTCTTTACGGGTCGAGTCATGTCCCACTCGACTACAAGCCGATGTACATTATAGTTGTCAAGATGAAAAGGAACTTTTAGGTAGGTTGGCCTCAATGGAGGACTTAGCCTTAAACAGCTTTTTGTTCGGGATGAATACAGAATTTTCACACATCGTCAGGTGTAGAAATCCTAAAAGTTTAAGTGAAGCCATTCCCCATGCAGTAGAAGAGGAAAAGCTTCACAATTTATCAAAGTTATCACGTAAATTAAATAAGCAATGTTCTATTTGTAATAAAGGTGGTCATTTATCGTCGGAATGTTACAGAAATAAGAAACTTAAGCAAACGTCGTATCATATTAATGCAAATAACCACATTCCACGTAAATTAAAATATAATTATAACTCTAATTCTTATAAAAGTAAAACTTGCGCTTATTGCAAAAAGCCAGGTCATCTAATCAGAAATCAGAAATCATTTATTCATAACAAAGTTACACGTCAATTTCTACATCAATTAAATCCACAGGTCATTAATAAAATGAAAAATTATGTCATATTATGGGATAAAAACTTCACATGATTATAGAATGTGTGCTCGACCAACCATTTCCTGAGCCGTGTTTTAAATAAACCGACGGATGGTAACTCCGTTATCCTACTCGGTAGTTTATTGTATATTGGCGGTCCCGTGACATGCGTCAATCTCCCTGATTTCTCAAGTTTGTGTTTTATATTACTTATGTTATTCCTATGCCGAGTGGAGTGCGTATGCACGTCACTATGCCTGGCATAGGTATGAACGTTAAGTCGCACATACACCGCAACTTGAAATATTAGTATACTCGGTAGTGTGAGTATACCCAGTTCTTTAAAAAGCGGTCTTGCTGACTCGCATCTACGCACCTGCACTATTGCGCGTACGGCCCTTTTTTGCATGCGGAAGGCACGCTGCCAGTCGGCAGCGCGCGCCCACAGGCTCCGTACCGTACTGCAGCAGCGAGTGGACAGTAGCGAAATCACATGCCCGAGCGACGTCCACCGATATTACACGTGCAGCCCTACTTAATACATAACATGCTCTTCCTAGTTTAGAGCAGAGCCCGTCAATGTGGTTTGTCCACTGTAGCCCCCTGTCTACCCGGAAACCAAGAAACATTGTATTCTAATTCAAGAACGTCGCAAGTTGCAGTTAATAATGCCCATTCTGAACAAAATAATTTTATGCCTTCAAGTACAAGTACATACATTATTTCTTACATTAACTATTGTTTGTATACCCTTCTACATGTTGATTTTTTTTTTTTTTTTTTGTTACGCTACCGTCAATGTAATCATGACTACTCTCACATTTTAATCGAAAATGTAGTGTATTTAAATTTTTAAAGGGTTTTAATTTTTGTAATTTTCTTATTATTTTTCATTTACTGCTGACATCAAACATTTAGATATTTATTTTACTAGTGTAATTTTGATTTTTTTTTGTGTATTCATTCAATGTTTTTCTTTATAGTATTTTTATGCGTATTTTCCTTTGTCTTATTTTATTTTACTTTATTTAAATTACTTCATAACTATACACACCTGGCAGGTGAGTGTAAAACTTATATTTTATATATAAAACGTAACTATATTTTGATATTATATTTCACTTACGTGTAAATATATATTATACTTTATTCTTATATTATTATATATTTAGTATGTTATCTGACGAAAGTAGTGACTTCGAGAGTTGTTGCGATACAACTATAAGTGACAACAGTTATCACAGCATTCCCTCACTTTCTGGCTCACTTTACTCGGGGTTTTTTGATGTTCAAAAGAACTTTAATGTTGTTCATATTAATGCCCAAAGCATTCCGGCACATTTCTGTGATATGCTAGCGACTTTTGACAGTAAGCATGTGCATGCTATTTTAGTATCTGAATCCTGGTTAAACCACTCCCTTCCTTCTGTTTCTTACACTTTACCTGGTTATTCACTTATTAGGAATGATCGTACTGGCCGGGTAGGTGGTGGTGTTGCTATTTACCTAAGTTCCTCTATTTCTTACAAAGTTCTAGATTTATCATTACAGCCTCCGCCTTCTGACGCCGGGGAACATCTTTTTATAGAAGTAGAGTTAAACCATACCAAAATTCTCTTGGGTGTGTATTACTGTCCGTCTATGCATATCAACTTTTTTCCATCCTTTGAATATCTTCTTGAAAAATATGCTCCTTCCTATAATCACACCATTATTATGGGCGACTTCAATACGTGCCTCTTAAAAAACGACTCACGGTCTTCTTGTATGAAAAGCGCTGCTGAATCTAATAACCTACACATTCTTCCTCTGAACCCAACCCATCACTATCCCAATTCCAATCCTTCGCTCTTAGACCTTATTCTTGTATCCTCCAGAGATCATGCTGCAAAACATGGTCAATATCCTGCCGACGCCTTTTCCTATCACGACCTAATTTACCTTTCCTACAAAGTCCGTCCAAAAAAAATCAAACCTAAAACCCTCTCGCAGCGCAATTTCGATGGCATTAACTCTGACACTCTACTTCAGGATGTAAATAAAATTGATTGGTCACGTCTTCTCGAGTCAAACTGTATCGACGAAAAAGTAGCCTTATTCAATGGTATCCTTACAGAGATATACGATATATATGCACTTGTGCGCATAATTAAAATAAAACATCTCCCAGCACCGTGGTTAACCAAAGAAATCAAAGAATTACTGTCTAAAAAAGCTGCAGCCAAGACAAAATACAAACGCAGACCAAACTCTTGCAATTGGGAAAAGTATGTCTCAATGCGTAATCACTGCAACAAGGTGTGTAGGGACGCTCAACGGCGCCACATTCACAATTCTGTACAAAATGGAGACTCCGCAAAGGTTTGGAAATTTCTTAAAACACTGGGAGTTGGTAAACAGCAAAACACTCCGGTTTCTTCAGATTTAGATATCAATTCTCTTAATAAAAATTTTACCGCTTTGTCTAATATTGATAAGACTCTCAAAGATAAAACTTTAGCTTATCTTTTCTCTCTTCCAACTCCTAAATATTCACCTTTTATCTTCACTCAACTTACCGATTGTGATGTTAAGAAGAGTATCTTAGCGATTACATCTAAGGCTGTGGGTAGCGACAGTGTTAGTCGACGTATGTTGCTTCCTATCCTTGACTCCATCCTTCCAATTATAACACACATCTTTAATTACTCCATTACCATTGGTTCTTTTCCTAAAATTTGGAAAGATGCACAAATAGTACCTATCCCTAAAAAATCTAATCCAAAGTCCTTTTCTGATTACCGTCCTATTTCCATTCTCCCCTTCCTCTCCAAAGTACTTGAGCGACTCATTCATGAGCAACTCAGTGTATTCCTTAACACTAACCTTTTACTAAATCCATTCCAATCCGGTTTCCGTCCTGGACATAGCACTGGCACTGCCCTAGTCAAAGTCACTGATGACATCAGGTTTGCAGCTGAGAAAGGCGAGGTTACCCTCCTCACGTTGCTAGATTTTAGCAACGCTTTTAACACTGTGAACTTTGACATCTTGATTGCTATACTGTGCTCTATAAACATATCTCCAACGGTAATTGAATGGTTTCGAAGTTACCTGTTTGGACGCCGACAGCGTGTCAGAGTTGAGGATAAGTTCTCCTCCTGGTGCAACACGTTAGCCGGTGTACCACAGGGTGGCGTACTGTCTCCATTGCTTTTCGCCATATTTATTAATACTATTTCAAATCATCTTCTTTGTCCCTACCATCTGTATGCAGATGATTTGCAAATTTACACCAGTGCTCCAATTAGTAATTTTCATGATGCTATAACTAAAATTAATAGAGACCTGTTACATATTGCTAGTTGGAGTAAGGAGTTTGGACTTACTGTTAATCCGACAAAGACCCAAGCTATTGTCATTGGGAGTTCACGGATGATTACTAAGATTGACCTATCTCGGTTACCAAAAATTATGTTTGACGGTGTTATTATAAATCTTAGTGAGAAGGTCAAGAATCTAGGTATATATTTCGACCAATCTCTATCTTGGGGCCCCCAAATACAAGAAGTAAGTCGCAAAATATTTGCAAGTGCCAAAACTTCTGCATTCGTTTCATATTTGGTTTGCGCAAATATGATCACATTTCTGAATTTCGTAGTAAGCTCGAATGGCTTCCCATCCGCCTTCGCCGGAATGCTCATATCTTATCCCTTTTGTATAATGTACTCTTTAGCCCAAAAACGCCCTCCTATTTGAAGGAACGCTTTGAGTTCTTTCAAGACAGTAGTACAAGGCTCTTGAGATCATCAGCAAATCTGCGACTAATAACGCCAATACATTCTACGCAATTTTGTCAGAAATCTTTTACTGTGCAGGCTGTAAGGTTGTGGAATGTATTGCCAATGAGCATCAGAAGTGCCAAGTCACTTACTTCTTTTAATAAACTCCTCAAAGATCACTATCTAAATTTGTAAACAGTAATTTATGTATGTATATGTAACTCTATGTACATATATTTGTATATAAATATGTATGTGTATTTTTATTTACTATTAATATATGTATATATGATTGTATATATTTTAAACTATGCACACTGAATACCGACCCATTATTAGATATGTAAAATTATCTCCAGAAGGTTGTCTGGAAGAAATCGCTGTTAGCGATAAGACCGCCGATTGTACTAGTTATATGATTGTTAACTCATGTGTATTATTTTCTTGGTTTCGGATTCGTGTCTGCCGGAACCTATGAATAGTCTTAAAAACGGCACGATTTCTTTTGATAATAAGTTTATTAACAAACATATTAAATCCTCTGAGTTGAGTTTTAAGTCTCAAGGTCAGTCCACTTGTGGTCAATTCTCTGTTGGACAAGACGGTTTGCCTTATACTCAGTGTGATTCTAATGTGCCAAAGTCGCATATTTCTAAGCGTGTTCCTAAATTTATATCAACACGTACAAATGAAGACTTGGAGTCTTGTGGTCTAAAAAAACAATCACCAAACTCGAAATCTGAGTCTTTAAATAGGGATTGTTCGCGTGAGAATTCTTATACTATAATACATAATGTGAAAAACATTTCTTTACCTCACGTTTATTTGAAAACCAATTATAATAATAAGCCTTTATGTTTTTTAATTAATACTGGTTCTACTATTTCACTCGTGAAATATTTTAGTTTATTGAATAAGCTAGTTCTGGATTTTAAAATTAAAAAGTCAAAGGTTTAAGCGACAATGATTCATTCTGTATATCAATTGGGTTTATAAGACTTAACTTTATACATTATATTTCTCAATACAAGAAAATAATGTTTGACTACTCGTTTTACGTCATTGACTTCGATTAAGTTGAATTATGACGGAATATTAGGTAGTGATTTTATTAAACATTTTAAAATCGATATACAATATTCAAGTGACTCTTTTAGTCTAAAAGGCTATATATAATATACCGATAAGTTTCAGTGACTCAAAATATGTTATAACTCCGCGTTCTGAAATGGTAATTGAATGCCAAGTTTCTAATTTATCTAACATTTCAAATTCTAAAGAAGCCTTAATTTTGGACACAAAAATATGTGAAGGTGTTTTTTTGGCTAATTGTTTAGTCCGTGTAAAACCTAGTAATAGGGTTAATGTATCCGTGTTAAATGCTACGGAGTCCGCAATTGAAATAAATAATTTTCACTCGGAATTTACCTCTTTTGATTTGCCGCTGAAATTAAACGACGAGAAACATAAACTTATACATCGATTGAGTTCTTCAAGTACTGATCATTTTCGCAAAGTTTTAGAGCAGATAAGATGCTCTCATTTAAATCCACAAGAAAAAAAGACGTTAATGAACTGTCTTTCTAAATATACTGATATCTTTCATCTTGATGGAGAATACTTAAGTTACACTAGTGCCATTGAGCATTCTATTTATTACTAGGGATTCACCCCCTATTAATGTTAAGTCATATCGTTTTCCAGAAATTCATAAAGATAAAGTAGAAAAGCAAATAAAGAAGATGCTTGATCAAAATATTATTCGTCCTTCAATTTCTCCTTGGAGTGCACCCGTCTGGATGGTTTCTAAAAAGCTAGATGCTTCTGGCAAGCAAAAATGGCGAATCGTAATTGACTACCGTCGTTTAAATGATGTCACAGTTTCCGAAGTTTACCTTCTTCCCCTTATAAATGACATCTTAGACCAATTAGGTCATTCTAAATATTTGAGCACGCTTGACTTAGCGTCAGGTTTTCACCAGATTCGTTTAAATGCCAAAGACACTGAAAAAACAGCGTTCAGTGTAACTACTAATAATGTTTCAGGACATTTCAGAGGCTGATGAACTCAGTCCTTTCAGGATTGCAAGGTCTTCATTGTTATATTTACTTAGATGATTGTATTTTATATTCACATGATCTTGAAAGTCATATGCAGAAAATGTAATTAATATTTTCTAAGTTTAGAGAGACAAACTTACAGTTACAGCCCGACAAATGTGAAATTTTGAGGCGTGAATTCGCCTATCTTGGGCATGTTATTACAGGTAAGGGTGTTTCGCCTAACCCAGACAAGGTAAAGGCAATATATCAACTTCCTACACCCAAAAGACCGAAAGATATCAAGTCTTTTCTCGGTTTTACCGGTTACTACCGCCGTTTAATTGAAAACTTTTCTCATATTACAAAACCTCTCACTTCACTATTGAAAAAGGATTCTATTTTCAATTGGGGACACGAGCAAGAACAAGCTTTTGTTAACTTTAAAGAAAAACTAATTTCTGCTCCTTTATTACAATATCCGGATTTTTCACAACCGTTTATTGTTACCACCGATGCGTCTGACTACGCCGTTGGTGCTATTATGTCACAGGGCTAGAATGGCAAGGATAAGCCTATAGCATATGCATCTCGCACCTTAGATGAACAAGAAGGAAATTATACCACTACGGAGAAAGCACTCCTCGCGATTCTTTTCGGGGTTAACACATTCCGCCCCTACCTTTATGCGTATAAGTTTAAAATTGTAACGGATCACCGTCCTCTTACATGGCTGTTTAGTGCCAAGGATCCTGGTGGACGTTTATTAAGATGGCGATTAAAACTTAAAGAATATGATTACGAAATTATATACAAACCTGGTCGAGTAAACTCGAATGCAGATGCATTATCTCGCAATCCTGTTAATGCCATTGATAAAATATGAATGGCTACTTAGCCGGAGCAAACCCTGTTTCTCTATTAGACCTGATGCCGCCTCGCAAATCCTAGTGAACCAAGCAGAAAAAAATGAACGCTTACCGTCACTGGAACTGTGTAAGGAATTATGCAGGATTTCGGCCGGATTCGCGCGTCCTGGTTTTACACAAACACTACACTAGACGTTCGAAACAAAGTTGGCACTTTAGGGAGCGGTTATAGGGCTCAATGCAGTAGTTTTCCGACGGTTTTGACTATTTATTGACGAGCGTGGCGTCGCGACGATATTTAGGCAGCCATTGAAAAAATTCGGCTCGGCCAATTAAATGCATGTGTGTGCGCAGCGCCCTCTCGTGGTCCCGGCCGAATTAAGGTGGAAGAGGAAATGTTACCGGGTAAGCGATGCTTTCCGGGAATGTGACGGGATTAGAATGAACAATGACATGTTCATTCTAATTTAAATGATACAACATATGAAACTTATTTTAAAATGCAATTTACTAAAAATATTTCTAATGACACTAAAATAGAAGAGCATAATCAAGGTTTACATTTAGCAAAACAAAAATTAATTGCGTGCCCGAGTGCCTTAGATTTGGATAATTCAATGCCAAATGTCAAAAACATATTATTAATGTCAAATGATTCAAAAGAATTATTTTCGACTGAACGTGAAACCGAAACGGTTAAGTCGATAAATATAAATAATAAAACAATGTATTTCTTATTTACTAAAATTCATCTGTTCATGCAACATTGTACACGGACTTGGTAGTATCGATATAACTAGGCGGCGCTCGCGCCGCCACCCCTGTCCTCCCGCGGCCTTGAACGAGTAAAGACGTGCATATCATTTCGGCGGAGTTAATAAGACATTTGATCAGACGTGTGTCTAATTACGGCGGCAGTACATTATTTTGGCGATAAACTACTGTGATAACAAGGACAGGTGATAAACGCGACGTGTGCGTGTTTTTTATGGTGTGAGACCAGCCGGCCGGCAAGGGACCCTCAACAGCGCAGCCTTGGTGAGTCGTTCTACTTTGTTCTGTTGTACAAGTTGCTAGACAAATAAAAAATAACGACAAGCAAGGAGCCTACCTATATTCCTAAAGTCCACTAGGCTAGCAATAGCTCGAACACATTTGGTTCCTTCGAACCCGGATTGCTTGTGGGGTTAATTAATTTTTGTTATACCTATTTATACAAATTTTGGTACATCGAGCTCCGAGAGCTCGTGCGGTTTATTTTTATTGTATTTATACGGTTTTCTTCCTTTGAGAGGTTCCATTTGTTCCAAAATGCATGAAACAAGGTTTAAAATACAATACGATTGGTTTTATGATACGGTCGCCATTTTGGACGACAAGATTGTAACTTCAAGCATTTTGTCGGTGCGTTTACGCAAATTGGATGACAATTATACCAAGTTGAGCGATGCATACAAAGGTATACTCAATTATTACAAGGGAGATGAAAATGATCTAGACGATTTTACATTAAAATTTAGAAGCGCAACGTCGTAGTATGACCGGTTAGAACTGGAATTCGAAAAGCACCGCGTGGCAGGTGACCAGGGCGCAGGCACTTCGGAACGGCGTGATTCGTACTCGGGTGGTACATCATCTTCGCGGTTACCACAGATTAATTTGAGTATATTCGACGGTGACTTATTTATGTGGTGTGGTTTCATTAGTTTATTTAAATCATTAGTTCTATGCCGTACGGATATATCGAAAACTGAGAAATTTCACTATTTGTCCTCTCATTTGGTTAAAGAACCTAAGTCTATTATTCAACATTTACCCATGGTTGATACCTCCCTAGATATTGCCATAGAATTACTGTCTGCGCGTTATGACAATAAACGGTTATTGGCAGACGCGCATATATTACGTATATTAAATATTCCGGTATTACGAAAATATCATTTATTGCGGTCGGATGTACTTAACCCTCTTTTAGAATGTACACGAGCTCTAGAGCTTCGGTTTACCGGTAGAGGAATGGAGTTATTTACTTGTACATGTAACATTAACAAAACTTCCTATCGAAATAAAGTCTCGATTCGAACATAAATACGGCGGTAATAATATTGACCTACCTACGTTCAATAATCTCACGGAATTTCTACAAAATGAGTGTAGGCTCATAGATACAACCAAAGAATTATATATAACTACAGGCACACGGGCCGGTAAGACGGAGCGAGCGGCGCATCTCACGGAACAAGTTCACGATGTCAAAATTAATCACGCGGGTAGTAGCAAAATATGTTCATATTGCGGCATATCGGGTCATTCCATTAACAATTGTTATAAATTCGTTAAACTTTCGATTAATGAACGAAAAAGATTCATACATTCAAATTCGTTGTGTTTCAAATGTTTTAAAAATCACACGGCTGCAACTTGCAACGAGCGCGTAGCTTGCGGATGGTGCGGTCATTACGGGCATAAGAAATTGATTTGTACGACATTCTTTGCCGGCTCGCGCTCACCTTCGCGCAATGATTATAACACTCGGCAAGCAAACGTTGGCGTAGCCATCCCCCGGCACGGGTAGGGCTGATCTGATTTGCGGACGACACCCTACTCACGGCACGCGCTGCGTCATTTGCGGAATCCGTGGACGTCGCCAACGCCGGGTTGGCGATTGTCGTGGATCGAATAGCTAGGCTGGGTTTGAGGGTCTCCCCCGCGAAAACGGAGGCCATCATGTTCCATAGGAAATTTCGCAATCCCCCGCGGACTTGACCGTTTCGGTCCAAGGGGTGGCCATTAGAGTAGGGCCCCAGATGAAATATCTGGGGCTAGTTCTTGATGGGAAATGGCTGTTCAAAGCGCATTTTGAGCAGCTAGTTCCCAAACTCGTCAAATCCGCGGGCGCACTCTCGAGGCTGCTTCCCAACGTGGGGGGCCCGGGGGGTGCGACGCGGAAACTTTACTCTAGCATCCTGAGGAGTATGGCGCTGTACGGTGCACCCGTCTGGTCCACTGCACTTCACAGCCACAACAGAACCCTGCTGCACCGGGCGCAGCAGGTTCTGGCCGTGAGGACCATACGGGGGTATCGCACAGTGTCGCGGACGGCGGCCACCCTCCTAGCAGGCGATCCGCCCTGGCATCTCCAGGCGGACGTCCTGACAGAGGTGCGTCGCACCCGGCAGGATGCCCTAGCTAGAGGCCTGACCTTCTGTCAGGTCGAAATCGAGGCGATCAGGAAGCGGGAAACCGCCTCCATGATCGCCGTCTGATCTCAAGAGCTCGACAACCCTGCGGCCTATGGTGGCTACACGGTGGATGCAATCAGGCCACAGCTGACGGAATGGGTCAACCGCACCAGCGGCACCCTGACCTTCCGGACGACGCAGATACTTACCGGACACGGATGTTTCGATAAGTATCTGTATCGCATTGTGGGCTGCTTGCCTTCCCCGGACTGCCGCCAGTGCGGCGCGCCCGACACGGCGTTACACACGCTAGTCGAGTGCGCCGCATGGGCGCCGCAGCGTTTTGAACTTGAGACACACGTAGGTCCGGTCGATTCGCTCTGCGACTTGGTCAAGGCCATGCTGCAGAGCAGCGACAACTGGGGGGCTGCGGCTACTTTTTGTGAGGCAGTAATGTCACTCAAGGAGGCCGCAGAACGCGATAGGGAGAGGAATCCTGCAGCGCGTGCTAATGCGTCTTCTCGAGGTCGCCGGCCTTCAGCTGGCACCCGGAGAGGCAGGTACGTGCATTACTTCCCTTCCTGAGTTAGGTTCCGTTTACCGCGGGGGGCCTTTAGCTTGCTAGGAGAGCAAAGGACCTTCTACCCCCGCACAACGAAGTGGGGTGTGTTCCCCCAGGGCACACTCCAGGCACTTTATTGCGCTGGATCGACTGGGTGTAATTATGTTCTAAATCTCAGCCTTTCCAACACAAAAAAAAGCGCAGGGTCGACAGGGAGGAGGGAGTTTTTAGTGGGTATTGGGGTTGCTCGCTCGTGTAGCAACGCTCGGAGTCTCCACACTATTCTATGACGTCGATCGCGTACGGAGCACTGCCAAGAGCATACTATTGCTGCAGTGTTATCGCCCCCGACCGACGCGTGTCGTTCCCCTAGCAACGGCCCAGATTGTGCGTAAATCGACTAAGCATTTCCCTCGCCTCAAAAAAAAAAAAAAAGCCGTCCCCCGGCACAATGTGCTTATGAAAAGGCGATCGCCACCCCCCGCGCGAGCTCGCCGTTCTCCGGCTTCAAATAGTGTCAATTTTCATCGGCGCATGCATTCGCCATCGCGGGAAGGTTCGGACGGAGGGGCGCGGGCGGCGGCGGCAGCGCGCTACGACAGGGCGCCCGCGCAATATAGCTGCGCCTCAACGCGCGTTGACCATTTCAACCCACAACGTTCGTACGACGCACCGGCAACTAGCCCATGTGCCATCGGAGATTCGGCAGCAACGTAATAATTCATCTCAATAGCAATTAAAGAAAAATAATGTCGCTTCAATACCGGCACTAGCGGATAATGTAATGTTGCCTACGGTTATTGTTGAAACCAAATCGGTTCGCGGGGACTTTATAAAGGCGAGAGCACTTTTGGATCTTGGCTCTCAGGTTTTAATCATTCGGAGCGACTTTGTTTCCGAATTGGGTTTAAGGCGACATTATTTACCTACACCTTTAGTCGGTATTGGCGGGATTAGTACTAGCAGTACTAATCAAATAGTTTTAATTAATTTTAGGCCTGAACGGACTGGGCATCCATTATCATCGGTTACGGCGGTGGTTTTAAAGAAACCAACTAATTATTTAGCTTTTCGGATTGGTATTGCCAGTAGTGACGTACACATTTCGGACAATGGAATTTATCGAATGTCTAAAATAGACATAATTTTCGGTTGTGACATTTTAGGTCAAATTTTAAACGGTTATTCGGTTCAAATCGGTCTTAAAAGCCTTTATGCACTAGGTACTATTTTTGATTACGCAATTTTTGGTGCCATTTTTTCGGTTAATTTAAATAGTTCGGTAAACTTTAATAAACTAACTTCATTTTCGGGAGTATCGCTTTTGGAAGCGGTTGAAAAATTCTGCCGGTGTGAGGAACCGCCCAGGATAAAAATTAGGGATCCGGCGAACACTGAGTGTGAACTTTTATTTACTTCAAGTACGGTACGGGAGCCTGATGGCAAATATATGGTGCGCCTCCCACTGATACCTAATCATCGACGATTAGGCGATATCACACATAAAGCGCTTCGACAGTTCTCGTCTTTAGAACGTAGAATGTTACGGCAGCCGGAGTTTCGTGATAAATATGTATCATTTATGGAAGAATATCTTAAGCTCGGCCATATGGAAGTTTCTAATTTTAATTTGAATTCAAACGAGGAATCCTACATCCTCATTCATCACGGTGTTTTCCGGGACGGTAAAATACGCATTGTATTTAACGGCAGTGAAAAAACTAGTACAGGCGTGTCACTTAATGATTGCTTGTATGCGGGTGAACGGCTTCAGAATGATATTACGGTAATTATTTTAAATTTTCGCGCGCCGCGTTATGTTTTTACTACGGACGTGCGCATGATGTTTTGGTAGACATGGATTCATCCAGAGGATCGGAGATACCAGTTGATATTTTGGCGAGCATCTCCTGATCAGCCGTTACTACTTTGTCAACTGACGACTAATACTTACGGTTTGAAGTCTAGTCCTTACATTGCTATTCGGTGTCTGCACCAATTGGCCCAGGACCAAGGGCGTAAGTACCCCCGGGCGGCTCAAATATTATGTAAGAAAAGTTATGTTGACGATTTAGACGGCGGCGCAGATACCTCGCTAGAGGCGCGCGAGTTACAGCAAGAATTAATTGACCTTATGTCTACGGCCGGCTACGAATTAAGAAAGTGGTCTTCTAACGTACCAGAGTTACTACGCGGCTTACCTTTAGACCACTTAGAGAGTCCTAGGACTTTTGAAGACGTGAACGGTTCTGGACTCGTAAAAGTACTAGGCATTCAATGGGATCCAGCTTCGGATAGCTTCACATATCGTTTAAATTTACCATCGGACAACACGGTCACACGGCGAAGTATTCTGTCAGTCGTGGCCAGACTGTACGATCCCTTAGGTTGGGTAACCCCGGTTATTTTTAAACTAAAGTTGCTACTTCAATCCCTGATAAGTAGCGATGATAAGTCCCGGAAGGTCGATTGGGATGCTCCAGCACCCAACGACATAGTAAGAAGTTGGCAAGGCACTTTAGCCGATTTATCAATCTTACAAGGTGTAGTTATACCACGTTCTTTAATATCGGCCTCGGTCGGTTCACCTTACATGGCTTTTGTGACGGATCCTCGGTAGGGTACGCAGCGGCGCTTTACATCAGATCGGAAGACACGGCGGGAACAGTTGTCGTGCGGTTGCTCATAGCTAAATCTCGAGTAGCCCCGCTAAAGACGAAAGAGACTATTCCTAAATTAGAACTAAACGGCGCGGCATTAATGACTACTCTCGTCAATCACGTGGTCTCCATGATGGACGAGACTATTATTTTCGATGACGTATACGGTTGGTGTGATAGCACGATCGTGTTAGCTTGGTTGCGTACACTAGCTCATAAATTGCAAGTTTTTCAAGGCAACAGAGTTTCCCAAATAAATTCTTCTTCGGTTCCCATTCGATGGTGTCACGTGCCCAGCGAGTTGAATTGTGCGGACGTAGCGTCACTTGGAGCGACGGCGGCGGCTCTGATTCAAGACCAACTCTGGTGGAACCCTAATTGGCTTCACCAACCACAGCAAATGTGGCCTGCTAATATATCAGATCTTTTTGTAAATGATCTGCCCGGATTGCGAGCTAAGGTAGTTCATGTCGGTGTAATAGACTCGGAATTTGACTTACTTAAGTGTTATAGTTCATTTGATAAATTAATTCATGTTACGGCCTATTTAATACGTTTTTCGGCAAATTGTAAAAATAAGACTAAAAATTCTAGACTTAGCGGAAATATATTGGTTTCAGAGCGTAGAAACGCTATATTACATTTAATTAGGATGGTTCAAGCTGCGCACTTTCAGGAGGAAACTAACTCTTTAAAAACGGGAAAGCTTATACGTACGGCTATGCGGCGGTTGAATTTATTTATAGATAAAGATCGTATATTACGGGTTGGCGGACGGATATCCGCATCAGAATTACCGTACAACGCACGGCATCCAATATTATTGCCTGCTACGAGTTTGTTTACGGAACTTTTGGTAACGCATTATCATGCAGTATATTGTCATGTCGGCGCATATACATTAGCGGCTATTTTATCTCGGACTTATTGGATAGTGTCCGCTAGGCGCGTTACACGGAAGATTGTATTCAGATGCGTGCAATGCTATGCATATGCTAATGAGGAGTTGGTTTTTATATTAAAAATGAAATACATACAAGAATGAGAACACATCCGGAACATCCAGACGTTGAACAACTCTGGATGTCCTTAAAATTAAATGGTAAAAACATCTTGATAGGTACTGCATATCGACCACCGTGGTTTGACCTGGAAAGGTTTCTTAATGGAATAAGTGAGAGCGCGGTTGCGCTGGCACCTTACAATAATATAATAATATTAGGGGACTTCAATGTAAATTTGTTAGAAAAGGATAGCTTTAACTCTAAAAGACTTCAGGAATTTTTCAACCACTTTAATTTGCAACAAATAGTTGATACATCTACACACTATACAAGTCTAAGTTCCTCTTTAATAGACATAATTTGCACAGACATTACTTCATACACAACAGAGGTGGATCATATAAGTGAGCTTAACCACCACTGTTTTATAACGTGTGAGACTAATATTAAAAAACATAAACCTACACCACGTTTGGTAACATATCGGGCTTTTAAAAATATAATACCGGACCTATTTAACCGAGATTTGCAATTATTACCTTGGCAATATATATGTGACGAAGTTGATTTAGATGTTAAGGTATACACACTAACGTCCTATATTGTCACTTTATTTGACTTGCATGCCCCAATGAAGAGTAAAGTATTTAGAACACCTCCAACTCCATGGATTACAGATAATATAAAATTGATGTTTAAACTTAGAGATAAAGCTAAGAGTAGATATAATAAAACCAAAATAGAAAGTCATAAACAATATTATTTAGATCTTAAGCATTTGTCGGCAGAGGCACTACATAATGAAAAAAAAGGATATTTTACACAACACATAAATAATAATATAAACAATGCTAAAGTACTTTGGAAAAATTTAAAATCAAATATACTTCAATCACATACAGAAAAGATACTCCCGGTCCATTTTAATGACCCAGGTGGCATGAATGAAGCTTTTCTGGAAGTACCTGGAGAAAATACTGTGAGCATCGAGAAGTTTATACATTTTGATAATCAGAAGTATGGTCAAACAAGCTTCTCTTTACAAACAGTTTCTGAGGAAAAAATACTAAAAATTATTAATTCACTTAAATCAAACGCAATTGGAATAGATGGAATAAGTCTCGAAATGATTAAATTAACACTGCCAACTTCCCTTAAATTAATAACTAATATTATAAACAAATCTATTTAATAATCTATTACAGCAAACAAATTTCCTTGTCTATGGCGACAGGCTGTCGTACGTCCAATCCCCAAAAAGAATAATCCGGTCAGTTACAAGGATCTGCGTCCTGTAAGCATATTACCATGTCTTTCCAAAGTTCTGGAAAAGGTGGTCTACTTACAGGTTGTTGAATACTTAGAAATAAATAATATATTACCTGATCTTCAATCTGGGTTCAGGAAGGGATGTGGCACAGCAACTGCTTTATGTGATGTGGTAGGAAACATTACTGAAGCACGTGATCAAGGGCAGGGTACGGTACTTGTTCTGCTAGACTACTCACGGGCTTTTGATGCAATTAACACAAATTTACTTCTGTCCAAGCTATCATATTATGGGTTTACAAATGAAACTGTTCTTTGGTTCCGTAGCTATCTAACAGAAAGGAAGCAAAAAGTTGAAATTAAAAAAGCAGATGGAACATTTGCGGCATCAGATCCCTTACATCTAACTAGAGGAGTCCCTCAAGGATCTATTTTAGGTCCACTATTATTTATAATTTACACAGCAGATGTTGTCAACTGTTTTCAGCATTGTAGGTATCATATGTATGCTGATGATATTCAACTTTATAAACATTTTATACCGAGTGAAACATACAAAGCTGTTTGTGAAATTAATAGTGACCTAGAAAGACTTGTACAATGGTCTGAAACTAACTCGCTGGTATTAAACCCAACAAAATCTAAATTTATGATACTAGGTAGTCGCCAACAAGTTAGTACAATAAAAAATGGTAGTCCCATAATCAAAATTCAAAATGAACAAATTGAAATGGTTGATACTGCATGTAGCCTAGGTCTCACTATTGACTCAGAACTGCGTTTTGAAAAGTATATCAATAATATTATGAATAATTGTTTTTATAGGCTAAAAATATTATATACAATTAGGGCTTACATAAATGTAGAAGTAAGAAAAAGATTAATAGAGAGTCTGGTGCTGTCTAAATTAAATTATTGTGACACAGTATATGGGCCCTGCCTATTATCACGAACAGAGCGTCTAATACAGCGTATACAAAATGCATGTGCCCGTTACTGTTACGATATACCAAAAAGAGACCATGTTACTCCATATTTAAATAAAAATAATGTGTTAAATATGGTAGCTAGGAGGAAGTTACACTTGGCTTGTATGCTGTTTGGTGTAATTTCCTCACAGTACCCTAAATATTTGTACAATAAGATGGACTGGAGATGGGATAGGTCACACCATTGTACTATGCGGTCTGTTATGAAACCTTTAATAACAGCGAAGCACAAGACAGCTGCTTTCAGAGGCTGTTTCAAATATGCTGCCACTCATTGCTGGAACGATATTCCTCCACCAATTAGAGACCTAAAAACAATAAATTCATTCAAATTCCACTATAAAACACATCTTCTCACATTACAAAAAGAAGATCATACATATTCACTGATAAGACTTTAAATAATTATAATGTAATTCAGTTACTATCTCACCTATATGATATGAATCCAAATATAATGACATACACAGACACCGAAATTGAAGTGCAAATGTAGCAAATGTGGATTAGTAGTTCTCACACAAAATCACTCCAATTATCCTTCTGAAAATTGCAATTTATATTTTTACTTTCAATAAACAAGAAACTCATATGCAGTAAACACATATCACTGTCTGACAACTTACTTGTAACGCGAGTCAGTCTTGTGCACAGCCTATATATACAGTGAAAATAATATATATTAAACATTTCATATCTTAACAGTAAAATAACACAATCAGTATTTTATAGGTTATGAAGTAAAATGTCATTTGTTGCCTCATGCCAGTGACGTGGCACACGGAATGTGGTAATTAACACTCGGCAAGCATTAGCGAATTGTATTCGAATAAATGATTCGATACAAGTTGATACACGAGTATTTATTTTAATTTTGTAGCAACGTATTTATTGTTGGTTTTTTATTAAAATTTATTTATTTGTTTTTTCACAATTTAAATATTATATAAGTAGAATTAGTTTTTATTAATTATTATTCTCATTTATTATTTAATTAATAAAACTGGGTCATTTTGGTCTTACACCTAAAGGAAGGTTTGCACTGAAAATCAGCGTTGTGTCGGATATTATTCCGACACAGCAATAGAAAAATGTTATTTATGTGTATTTGTCTGTCTGGCCACAAAAGCAGTTCATTTAGAAATCGTGTCGGAACTTACGATTAAAGCTTTTGTCGCGGCTTTCTCGCGCTTCATATCGCGTAGAGGTCTTCCATCTCTTGTCAGGTCAGACTGCGGAACTAACTATACCGGAACGGACAAATATTTACGTGAATTATATTCGTTCTTACGCGACCATCACTCGTACTTAGAGAGGCGGCTAGCGAGAGAAAACATTACTTGGCTGTTTAATGCACCAGCGAGCCCTAATCACGGCGGTCTCTTTGAGGCGGCAGTTAAGTCGGCTAAGACTCATGCGAAGCGCGTACTCGGTGATGCCCGGCTAACATTTGAGAAACTTTCCACATTCTTCGCCAAAGTCGAAGCGGTTATGAACTCGAGGCCTTTATGTCCTCTGAGTACGGATCCCACGGATTTTGAAGTGTTAACTCCCGGTCATTTTTTAATTGGACAGCCACTTGTTGCTCTCCCGGAGTATCCTTATGAGGATGTTGGTCTACAACGTTTAACTCAGTTTCAACAAATCCAAAAGATGTCTCAGCACTTTTGGACGTGTTGGCGGTCGGAATATCTGCACACGTTGCAACAGCGGTTTAAATGGAATTCTAAAACGGAACCTCCTAAGTTAGATGACCTAGTTTTAATCAAAGAAGATATTTTACCGCCCCTCCATTGGAAACGCGGTCGGTTAGTTAAATTACTTCCCGGTAAGGACGGGGTTGTACGGGTAGCGGAAGTGAGGACGAGGGATGGAGTCTTGATGAGACCCACCCCTGGTCTAGAGTATGCCGCCATAACAACCTTGTGTTGTGTTCCGGCATTAGTGACCAGGTTCCAGTCTCCTTTAAGAGAGCAGCAGCGCATTTGTAGCACCTTTGGTGTTGCAAAAGTCTATAGGCGATGGTAACCGCTTTCCACCAAGTGGGCAGTCTGCCTGTCTGCTGAACTCCTGCAATAAAAAAAAAATAAAAAAAAAAACCCACCTCGAAACTATGTCGGCTTCCCTTGAGTTGTTGAGAACCAAGGCTGGGCGTTGGTTGGGGGGTGGGGGGTGGGGGGGGGTTGTCCATGCAACATTGTACACGGACTTGGTAGCATCGATATAACCAGGCGGCGCTCGCGCCGCCACCCCTGTCCTCCCGCGGCCTTGAACGAGTAAAGACGTGCATATCATTTCGGCGGAGTTAATAAGACATTTGATCAGACGTGTGTCTAATTACGGCGGCAGTACATTATTTTGGTGATAAACTACTGTGATAACAAGGACAGGTGATAAACGCGACGTGTGCGTGTTCTTTATGGTGTGAGACCAGCCGGCCGGCAAGGGACCCTCAACAGCGCAGCCTTGGTGAGTCGTTCTACTTTGTTCTGTTGTACAAGTTGCTAGACAAATAAAAAATAACGACAAGCAAGGAGCCTACCTATATTCCTACAGTCCACTAGGCTAGCAATAGCCCGAACATCATCATTATGAAGAGTCGTCCTATAAATGTATCTATAATTAATTAATAAAGTTAAGAGACAGTATAAATAACTTCGAAAACGAAGAACTTGCTATATCAGATTTTTCAGAACCTTTTACAAAATTAGTGTATACAAAGGTATATAACATAATTGGTTACGTTTTTCATGCTGCTAATGTTAAAATTCATATTTATAAAAATCAACTTCTCTATCCAACTTCTGCCGAAGTTCCAAATATCCTTTTAAAGAAAACCACGGGACTAGTATAGCTGGTCACCCGGGTATTAAACGAATGTATAATAGAATTAAATCTTCATACTTTTGGAAAAATATGCGTTGAGATATAGACATAGACATAGACAACACTTTATTGTTCACCAAAACAAAAATTACAAAAAAATGTACAACAAGACAATAGTTACTTGGTAAAACAAAAGGCGGCTTTATCGCTAAAAACGATCTCTTGCAGGCAACCAGACTCAAAGGAAATTCTTAAATTATCTGTAATTATTATGCAACAAAGAAAAGGAAAAAAGAAAAATATGACATACATGGACAGCAGATTACAGTCTATTGTAAACTAGCACATACATTATTGCGTAAGACTTACATAATGATTCCTTAGTGATTTTTTAAATATGGCAAAAGATTTAGCTTTTCTGACATCAGTGGGCAGAGTTCCAAAGTAAGACAGTCTGCATGGCGAAGAAGTTGGAATAAAATGTTGAAGAGTGTGCAGGTGCCATTAACAGGAGATTATTAGTGGAGCGCAAATTGAATGCATGTGATGTATGAAGGAAGTTGAAACATTCCTTAAGATAAGGAGGGGTATAAGGTATAAACAGTACACGATATAGTAAGTTGAGAAGATGAGCATTCCGGCGAAGTGAGATAGGCAACCACTCGAGCTTTTTGCGATATTCAGAAACGTGGTCATATTTTTTTAAACCAAATATGAACCTTATGCAAACATTTTGAAGACGCTTGAGCTTAATAAGTTGGTCTTGAGTGAGATTAAGATAGCAAGCATCAGCATAGTCGAGGATGGATAGTAGAATTGATTGAGCAAGCGAAATCTTAGTGGCAGTCGGAAGGAAATTTTTCAGTCTCCTAAGCAATGCATAGGATGCAAAAATCTTGCGGCTTAATTCAGTAATGTGGGGTCGCCAACACAATTCCTTGTCCATTATTACGCCAAGATTCTTGACTTGATCACTGATAGGAATAGGCGTATCATAAAAGATCACATCGGGAAGCTGTGAAAAATCTATTTTAGCTATGGCTCGCGAGCTACCAATGATGATGGCCTGAGTTTTATTGGGATTGGCTCTAAGTCCATGGGAGGTACTCCAGTTATATATGCGGTTCAGATCATCATTGATAAGTTTAATGGCGTTATGTAAGTTATCTTTAGGCGCCTGAGTATAAATCTGCAAATCGTCTGCATAGAGATGGTAGGAAGAAGATAAGTTTTTCGAGATAGAATTTATAAAAATAGAAGAGGAGATAAAACGCCGCCCTGAGGAACGCCGGCAGAGAGATTTTGCCACGATGACGACATATCATCGATACGAACTCGTTGCCGGCGTTCAATCAGGTAACTATGAAACCAATCAATTGCGGATGGAGATATGTTGAGAGAGCGGAGAATTTCAGTAAGAATATCAAAGTCTACGTGATTAAATGCACTGCTGAAGTCTAGCAGTGACAGAATAGTCACCAAACCTTGGTCCATGCCTTGGCGTATATCGTCAGTGATTTTAATCAGTGCAGTGGTTGTACTATGGCCCGGGCGAAACCCAGATTGATGAGGATTCATAAGGGATTGTGTGTTGAGAAATATGCTAAGTTGTTCGTGTACTAGACGTTCTAAGACTTTAGAGAGAAAGGGAAGGATAGATATGGGACGGAACTCTGAAAAGGTTGAGGGATTAGGTTTCTTAGGTAAAGGAATAACCTGGGCTTCTTTCCACATAGTGGGAAATATACCAGTTGATATGGAGCTGTTGACTATATGAGAAATGGTAGGACTGATGATATCAATTATGGGGAGTATCATGTTTCGACTTATTCCGTCACTGCCGACTGCCTTAGAAGTAATTGACTTTATAGCTTTCTCAACATCACAAACTGAAAATTGATTAAGACAAAAGAGAGAACACTGTGGAGTGGGAAGAGAAGATACCGAATTAAGTGTTTTTGACTTAATTGTCAAATTGAAATCAGATGTGGCAGCAAAATGCTGATTCAGAAGATCTATATTTAAGTTATTAGAATTTGAAACAGACGTGGTTTTACCGACTCCCAGTGATTTAAGAAACTTCCAAACTTTTCTAGGGTTGTTATTATCTACTGACTTGTGAATATAACGGCGTTGTGCATCCCTACATGCTCTATTGCAGCGATTGCGTGCTTGTATAAAAGCTCCTTTGTTAGTGTCAGTTGGACGACGTTTATATTTAGACTTGGCCTTACATTTCTGGGACATAAGGCATTTAATCTCATCAGTGAGCCAAGGTGCTGGAAGATGTTTGAGCTTAATTTGGCGTGTGGGCGCATGTGAATTGTACAAGCGCAATATGTTCCCATTAAATACATGCACCTTCTCGTCGACGGTAGTCGCATTGACAACTCCAGACCAGTCCAACTCGCTCCCATCCTTACGTAATTCTTCCAGGTTCATGCCACCAAAATTACGCTGCATAATCAACTTCGATTTTGGTTTCGGAGAACGCACATTGTAAGACAAATAGATCATGTCATGGTAGGAGAAAGCGTTCGCCGAATATTACATGAGAAGGGGAGGATACTAACATTAAGTCTAAAAGCGAAGCGGTCGTGTTAGGTAGCTTTTGAGTGGCACTAAGGGGAAGAATTGACATATTAATGGATTGAATTAAAGTTTCAAAAATTGCACATCTATGGTCGCGTTTGAGCAAACATGTATTAAAATCCCCCATAATAATAGAATGACTATATAAAGGTATGAATGTTTCCATTAGTTTTTCAAAAGATGAAAAATAGTTGACTCTCAAGGACGGGCTATAATATACGCCAAGCAATACTTTAGTATACCCCAGAGAGATATCTATTAGAATATGTTTACCCGCATTAGGGTCCGGTGGCTGCGAGGACATACTTACAATAATGAACGGTATGTGGGATCTAAGGTAAATAGCCACTCCTCCACCAGTTGCACAGGTACGATCATTTCGAATAAGTGTAAAGCCTGGTAGTGTATATGATACAGTTGGGAGGGATGGTTCCAAACAGGTCTCTGAAATTAATAAGGCATGTATATTTCCTTGACTAAATGATGCCAGCAAATCGGGGAAATGGGCTGGAATGCTCTGCGCATTAATATGTACAACATTGAAATTTGAATGAAGATTGGAAATAATTGCTGTCTTCAGAATCACGACTCTCTGACGAGCATGAAAAATATTCTGTATCACTATCGGTGTTTAAATTGTATGCCATTAAAAAAAATATATCAGTATATAAAACCTAAAAATACAAACAATATTTCTCACTGGTTAAAAAGTAAACAAAATCATTTACAGTCACCTGCCAATTAAATAATGCGTAAAAAACATAAATAGATAATACAATAAAGTTAAAATAAATTTTAAACAAACAAAATTAATTTAAAATATCCAACTATCGAATTTGTTATTATTATAAATTTCTACAATAAATATATAAGTTGAAAGCTTTCAAAGCCTTTCTGAAAAAATACATACAGAGACATAAATTGTAAATAACGGATAGTTAAGTGTAATGGACAAAAAGTAAATATATTAAGTACAGACATTCTTTGTTTACAAAGAAGTTACGTTATTTGGCCGTCGGAGGATGTTTTAAAAATACACTATATTTTAATACGTTTATTAATTAATTAATTACAATTACTTAATTATTACTTAATATCTAATGCGTCTGGGCTTCTCTGCGATGGAGCTTCAAAAGACGACGCTGGTACCTCGCGAGGATCCTTTATGGGTTTGAGCGATGTTTCGACATCATGTGATCTTCTTGGAAGATCGATGAGTTGTGCCGTGTGAACCAAACGAAGAAAGTTAAGGGTTCGTCCACACGAACACGTAACATCTCCCCTCCCAGATGAGCAACTATTTGTGGAACATGAATGTTGCTCTATGCTCCTGCATATTTTCCTTAATTTTGCTTATATGCGGTAATTCAATATCTTCTGAAAGAGTTTCATTGTTAGCATCCATTGCAGGCTTCTTTGAATATAGATGAAAGTAAAGAAACATAATGAGTACAACTGCACTTGATATCAAAAGGTAGGTAGGTATAGTTGTATGGTATAAGCTTGAGAAATCTTTTGTCGACAATTTCGTGGGACTTTCCATTGGCACCTGATGTTGAATATTGTGCAATACGTTTAAGTCAATTGTTATCAGGTTATACTGAATCGATGATTCATTTGATATTGATTGCGATATTTCTCTTGGGAACGTCATTATTTCGACAGCTTGTCCTCGAATTTTGTCGTCAGTGTTGATGATAATGAATTCCGATGTATGAATGCTGCACTTCCTTGGAATTGTTGCCAAGAAGCTTCCTTCCAATATGCGATGTTCTTCTTGTTTGCAGGAGGTTTGTACTTTAGTTTTTCTTGGTAATGATATGATGTAATGTTGGCTATCAAATTCCAGTAGAGCTTCTTTTGCCAAGTTTATAGATGTTGGATGACATGATGATGTTAGTTTCTGTTCTATAATTAGGTTGGTAAGGCAGTCACGTTGGGTGTGTTTTTGATGAATAGTTTGCTGTTTGCAGACATACCAGGTTTCTACCTTCGGGCATTCTGCCTCCATGTACACAAATTCCTTGGAATTGATTGCCAAATAGGGAAAAGGAGGCATAATAGTTTCTGATCTTTTATTAGGGACGGGACAGAGTCTGTAAAGGTCATAAATTATAGGTGACATGATGGGAAGTTTGATTCTATATCTAAAACGGAGCCTAGTCCATAAAATTCTTTAATTTGATTAATCATTTTACTCAGATCATTAATAGTTAATAATGAATGGTGCATGGAATTTGTGCGACTAAAAGCTGTTCAGTAGCTTCGGTATCAGGGGCGGCTAATACCGGCGGTAAGTCCGGCACCACATCTGGGTCCCAGGATAGATAGTCGCTCTGAAATGAGCCTAACCGTGGTCTAATCTGGTTTAGGTGTCTCGTTACTTCGCAATTCATGGTTGGTACATATACACTGTACATAACTTTCCCAATTTTTGTCATTATGATGCCTTGCACCCAATAAAAAAATTTATTGTTAGTATTTTTCGTAATCCACACATTGTCATTATTTTTAAAGTCTGATCTACTAACACCTTTAAAATATTTAGCCTGTAAGGACTGGTTACGTTCGACGGTACGAGTAAGTTCCGTAGACAAGGGAGACGGTGACACGGGATTTAATAAATCTATCCGCGAGCACAGTGGTCGCCCGTATACTAGTTCTGCGGGTGATTTCTCAGTGGTACTATGCCTAGAGTTTCGGTAGTCGAATAGAAATTTCGCAATTTTATGGCGTATAATTGTTTTATTGCAACCCTCCATTATAATACATTTCAGTTCCTTTTTTATAATTTTTACTATGCTCTCAGCCTGCCCGTTGCTAGCCGGATTGTATACAGGAGACAGAATGTGTTGTATACCATTATTTAAGCAAAAAATTTTAAACTCTTGGGAGGTAAAGGAGGTACCATTGTCACTCACCAACGTATGTGGAACTCCAACGCGCGACATATAATCGTACAACTTGCCGATTACTGCTTTCGAGCTGTAGGTCGAAGTCATATCGTAACATTCTATCCATTTGCTGTGCGCATCCACGATTATTAAAAACATATAATTATGAAATGGCCCTAAAAAATCCACGTGGATACGGTAGAATGGATACGGCGGCAGGGGCCACGGAGCGAGGGGCGCCTGCCGCGGTAAGGGGCGCAACTGAGCGCACACTCCGCACTCCGCCGTCAGACGTTCCAGCGCCATATCTACCCCTGGAAACCACAACCGTTCGTGCGCTTGTGCTTTCATTTTAACAATTCCAAAATGAGAACTGTGTAATTCCTTGCAAACAGCTTGCTGCAAGGAAGCTGGAATAATAACCTTATGGCCGCGCATTAAACAGCCGTTCTCATAAGATAATTGTGACCGACAGTGGTAATAGGGCTTTAAATTTGGTTCATTTATTTTTCGAGGTCAACCGTTCAACACGTAGTGCTTAACGCTTGCCAGGTGGACGTCGGCAGCAGTCTCACGCCGTAGGTCACTTAACGTCACAGGCAGAGTCCCGTTCACAACGAAATTAACGTAGGCAGCACGCTCTTCATAATCACCAACCTCGTTAGATGCCCCTTTGATCGAATCCCTTGATCTGCAAGCTCTGGATAAATAATCTGCGGTATTATGTTTGCTATTAATGTATTCTATATTATAATTATAAGCCCCTAAAAAAATAGCATACCGCTGCAGACGGTTAGCGGTCACTTCGGGAATACCTTTGTGGGGACCGAATATTGAAAGTAAGGGCTTGTGGTCCGTACGTAACACGAATGGTTGCGATCGGCCGTATAAGTACTGATGAAATTTTCTTACGCCAAATATAATGGCCGTTGCCTCTTTTTGGATTTGAGCATAGTTCTTTTCTGCTGCGGTCAGTGTTCGGGAAGCCTATGAAATCGGCCTTTCTATCATGGTCTCGTCTACTTGGGACAATATGGCACCCAGGCCTGAAGGCGACGCATCTACAGTTAGTATCAACTTAGTGTTCGGGTTAAAGTGTGCTAATGTCTTGTCTGATGCTAAACTATTTTTTATTTTATTGAATGCCTCGTTGTGTATTGAAGTCCATTCCCACTTAGTTTTTTTATTCAATAAATTGTATAGTGGATTTAATATAGACGATGCATCCGGTACAAAGTTCCGATAATAATTAGTTAACCCAAGAAAAGATTGTAACTGTGACACGTTAACGGGCCTAGAAGCTTGTAAAATAGCATTTACTTTTTCTTTAGATTTCCTAACTCCGTGCTTGTCTATAATATGACCGAGATATGTAATTTCGTCTTTGAAAAAATCGCATTTACTCGTCTGAACTGTCAGTCCCGCATCGTCGAGTCGTTGTAAAACCGAGATCAAGCGTTGTTTATGCTGGTCTACATTAGCTCCTGTAATGAGTATATCATCTAAAAGGAAAATAATTCCGTCTATTCCAGCTAGTAGACATTCCATGGCACGCTGAAATACAGCCGGTGCGCTAGATAGTCCAAATACTAACCTAGTAAAATTAAAAAGGCCGCGGTGCGTATTTATACAAGTTAAATTTTGCGATTCTTCGCTTAAAATAAATTGATTATATGCCATGGACAAATCAATTTTACTAAAATGTATACCCCCGTGTAAATTAGCTAATAAGTCATTAACTGTGGGTAAAGGATACTGATTGACTATCAACTGTTTATTAATGGTAAGCGAGTAGTCGGCGCATAACCGAATGCTGCCATCTTTTTTTAACACGGGTACCACAGGCGAGGCATAAACGGAGTGATCGACAGGTTTTAATATACCTAGCGATAATAAGCGATCCAACTCGTTATCTATCTTTTCTTTTAAAGCGTATGGCACAGGCCGAGCCTTAAAGAAAACCGGTTTTGCATCTGGTTGTAAACGTAACTGAATATTATATTTATTAAACGACCCGAGACTTCCTGAAAAAACATTAGGGAACATATTTACTAATTGATTTTGAATATTCGTGTTACATTCGGGAGGCGCGTACGCGTACATAGCGCGCACGGGCGCCAGCTCGAGCCCAAACTCGTTAATAAAATCGCGGCCAAGCAGCGGCGGCCCGCCGCGTCGCACTACGTACACATTCAGAATGTGCGTACGCTCGCTGTAAGTTATTGGCAAATGGACGATGCCGATTGCTTCGATTTCTTCGCCCGTATAACTAAAAAGTTTTTTATTCGTAACTGACAATGGTAGCTCCTTAAAATATGTACTGTAGGTATTTTCCGATATTACGCTAACAGCGGAGCCACTATCTATCTCGAACTCTAATTCTAGACCACTGATTAACACGCGCTCCGTCATCGGTCTCCCTATCACACATCG
Organism: Dendrolimus kikuchii; assembly: GCA_019925095.2. Classification (NCBI taxonomy): domain Eukaryota; kingdom Metazoa; phylum Arthropoda; class Insecta; order Lepidoptera; family Lasiocampidae; genus Dendrolimus; species Dendrolimus kikuchii. Next base: position 365,439 of record JAHHIN020000037.1, on the reverse strand, counting down.
AATATTGTAAAATCGCTTACCGTCGTCTCCCTCGTCTACGGCACCGCAATCCACGTATTTCATTTTACCGACATTAGGACACATTTTACGTAAATGACCCTTGTTATTGCATTTCTTACATTTATAATTCTTGAAACGGCACTGATTTGACTTATGATTGGTAAACCCACACACACTACACATTTCCTTTTTGGAGTGGATGCTGTACACGCCTTCGGGGTCCGCTGCGCCGCCGCCGGCGCTGCTCACGCCCGGCACTGCCATCGACGAGGCCTGACGTGCACAGCGCACGCTTTCTGCCAAATCGATGGCCTTCGCCAAGCTTAGGTCCCGCTGGTCTTGCGCGAACAACTTGTCTCGCTCGTGTCCGGGCGCCATGCCCATGATGAATTTATCTAACAGAGCTTCCTCCAAATTCCTGAAAGCACAGTGTGCCGCCAATCCTCGTAGCCTGGCCGCCCATTGAGTATGACTCTCTCCTGGCCGCTGCGTTGCAGAATAAAACGTCGATTTCTCCGCGAACCCAAACCTTTTTGGTGTGAAGTGGTCATCAAGAAGTTTTACTATTGCTTCGTAAGTTAACTCTTCCACCTTGTCGGGTAGCGCCAGGTCGCTTGCCAATTTAAAGGTCGATTCACTCAAAGCGCTTAATAATATCGCTCGTCGTTTTATCGTTGCTTTGCCGGTATCACTATTTATGTCGTTAGCGATGAACCATTGGTTTAATCGCGACTTATAACTGCTCCATTCTTGTACGAGGTGATCGAAGGTCGACAAGATACCGAATGTCACGCCCGTTGACATTTTAAATCCAATATTGGGTTCTTTCGTCGCCACGTGTTATATATTTAGCAATCGGGTGTGCGTCAATCAAACAAGCGAGTAGGAATCACACTGCTTTATTCACGTATTTAGGGCGCGGGGGAGGAGTGCACGCATACATACATAACACAAAGATAATAACACGCAACCTCTATTTTGGCCATTAGGAGTAATCGAAGAAGTCTACCACGGCAAAGATAATGTTATACGCACTGTCAAAGTTCGCACCAATAGTGGTAGTTACATCCATCCTGTGGTCAAAATCTGTCCTCTACCATCGCAATAAACACTCACATATATCGCTTATTTATATATTAATTACTCTATTCTTATATCTCACGCTATGTAATGTATAAATACGTATAATATGTATTTATATAACGCTATTATTATTTAATATATTTATTCTATTTCTAGAGGATAACCTCTAGGCCAGGGGAGATGTACGCGCCATTCATTCCATTCGTTCGTTCCTTTCCATTCCATACCCAAAATCTCCCCCCTCTCCCCTCTACCCCGCACCATTTTCAAAAACGAGACGTTGCAAATCCGCTCGCTACGCACGTACACATACTAAAAGTTTCTACTTAAAAATATTTAAAAATAAAATCTCAAAATCAATCCATCCGCGCCGCGACGTGTATAAAACTTATATATATTAAACTTAGAAGATGTGAGAGTGTTTCTACTGGTGCCTGCTCATAGCTATCGAAGGACACGACAAATTTGTGCAAGGTGCGTACCCTTTTACCTCACAGAGGTTTATAACCCCACACAAAACGATATTAGTTTGTTCTTTTCGCAACCTATCGTAGCACACGTTTTTAACGAAGAAACTACACCACAGCCCATACGAATTGGTAATATGGACACATTAGCGCGTTCACGCGAGGTCTTATCACGTCTTCGTACAGATCATATGAACGCCGAAGAAAGAGCTAATTTGGTTGCCTTATGTAAAGAGTACTCGGATGTCTTTTACTTAAAAAATGAACCTTTAACTTTCACAAGTAAAACTAAACATAGAATTAATACCATCGATGAGGTCCCCGTCCACTCTCGAACATATATATATCCGTTCATACATCGAGAAGAAGTAAAAAATCAAATTCAAAAAATGCTCGACCAGGGTATTATCAAACCGTCATCTTCCGCATGGAGCGCACCTATATGGATCGTCCCAAAAAAAAGTGACGCGTCAGGAAAAATTAAATGGAGAATAGTTGTCGATTTTAGAAAGCTTAACGAGAAAACCGTAGACGACCGATATCCCATCCCCAACATAACAGATATTCTAGATAAACTCGGTAAATGCCAGTATTTCAGTACACTACATTTAGCTAGTGAATTTTATCAAGTAGAAATGCACCCAGATGATATCCACAAAACCGGATTTAGCGTCGCAGACGGAAATGGTCATTTTGAATTTCTTAGAATGCCAATGGGCTTAAAAAACAGCCCTTCCACATTTCAAAGAGTCATGGATAATGTGCTGCGAGGGTTACAAAACGTAATATGTATTGTATATTTAGATGATATACTAGTATTTTCTACCTCACTTCAAGAGCACATGTTAAATTTAAGAAAATTTTTTGTCCGACTTAGGGATTCGAATTTTAAGATCCAAATGGATAAATCGGAATTTTTAAAACATGAAACCCCATATTTAGGGCACATAATAACTCCAGAAGGCGTAAAACCTAACCCTGAAAAAATTTCAGCCATTACAAAATATCCTATTCCCAATACACCCAAACAAATTAAAGGTTTTTTGGGACTACTAGGTTATTATAGACGATTTATCCCTGACTTTGCTCACCTGACTAAACCATTAACCTCTTGTCTAAAAAAAGGAGCTAAGATTAAATTAACCCCTGACTACATTAAATGTTTTGAGCACTGTAAGACACTACTTACAAATGACCCCATTTTACAGTTTCCAGACTTTTCCAAAGACTTTATTCTCACGACAGACGCGTCCAATGTTGCTTTAGGAGCAGTATTATCGCAAAGAACGATAGGTTCAGATCGGCCTGTGACTTACGCCTCAAGAACGTTAAATACCAGTGAGTTGAACTATTCTACTCTAGAGAAAGAACTTCTCGCTATCGTTTGGGCCACAAAATATTTCTGCCCCTATCTGTTTGGCCGCAAATTCAAAATTGTAACAGACCATAAGCCATGGCAAGGATTAATGAATACAAAGGAACCGAATTCTCGCCTTACTCGTTGGAAATTAAAGCTTTCAGAATATAATTATACAATTGTATATAAAAAGGGGAAAAACAATACAAATGCAGATGCCCTCTCTAGAGTTGAAATATTTAATGAAGAACTTGAGTCCATAGTGGTTAATATTAGCAGTGACTCCTCTTCAAGAGGATCTTCCTCAACTCTCACAGCTCCTGATGAAAGACCGATCACTAGCGATTCATCAATTGACACAGCCCCTAGCCAGACACCTCTGTATAGTCCAGTCTCTCAAATTAATGAAATATAACACGTAGATGTTCTTTCAGCGTCGGTTACAGTATATACTAGTAACGAGAACCCGATCCTGGACATACCCATATCGGAAGATCCACTAAATAAGTTTAAAAGATAGTTAGTTATAAAGGTTACGGATAGTTCCATTAAATTTAAACCGAAAACGACAAACCCCTTTAATACCTTTAGAAAAACAATTGTTCAAATTTCAAAAAACAACTTACAACAAGTTTTAATCTCTGTAATGAAATATCATATCGAATCAAAGTCTCGGACAGCTATCCTGATAGAACCTTTTGACCAAATTTACACAATTGTTCCAATACTACAAAAAACGTTTAATAACGCTTCTATGAATCTAATCTAGGTGAAACGTGAGATACAGAACGTTAACGATTACTTAAACCAACAAGAGATAATCTCTAACTACCATGAAGGAAAAACTAATCACCGAGGTATCAATAAAACTTATCTATCACTATCACAACGTTATTTCTGGCCGAAACTTAAAGAAAGCATAACGAATTACATTAACAATTGTGCTGTTTACGGCCGTGCGAAATACGATCGGGATCCTATCCGCCCCGAATTTCGAATCGTCCCTCCACCTTCAAAACCAATGGAACATATACATGCGGATGTTCTCACTATAGAACAGGAAAAGTACTTTACAATAATTGACTCATTTTCTAAATACGCGCAGGCATATCACTTAACAGATTGCACAGCTCCGAATATTGTGAAATGCATTATGACATATGCAACCCATCACGGCTTTCCATTATCAATCACTACTGATAATGGCACAGAATTCAATAACCAGGTAGTTAACGAATTTTTGAAATTACATAATATTCATCACTATAATATAGCTCCTCATACACCCAATGAAAATGGTAGCATCGAAAGATTTCACAGTACACTCTTAGAACATCTACGATTATTAAAAATTAAATCGCCCAATTAAATTATACAAAATTTAGTCCCTTACGCATTAATCGCTTATAATCATTATATACATAGTCTCACTAAATGCAGACCCTTTGACTTAATTACCGGACACTTTGACCCACGGAATCCTACAGACTTAAATTTGTCAGAAAGACTACTACAACTATATCTTGAGGAACACAAACGCAAAATGCAAATCGTTTACCATATTATCCATGAAGAATCACTTTCGTCTCCTGACGCTATAATGACTAAACATAATCTAGATAGGGAACCGGAAATCACTTATGAACAAAATCAAGAAGTCTTCGTAAAGAATCCATTGGCAAGTAGAAAAAAATTAGCAGCTCGTTACACAAAAGATAACGTAATTCAAAACCTGCCCATTCACATATACACCTCCCGAAAACGAGGCTTAGTAGCCAAAAACAGATTAAAAATAAATAAGAAAATTAAAGACAATACATTGTTACAGGCTAATATTTCTCCTAATAACGAGTTTGGGCCAAGCTCACCACAACCAGGAACCAGCTCAGAACATCCGACTTGTCAACCTAGACGACGGACCCGATATTTTACCTTTCAAGCTTAGCTCTACAAAAATTACCTCACACGACCACTCCTTTTTGATTGAAATTGACCTTAACAGTATACAAGACAAAATCGACATTACCATTATACAATTGACTGACATAGCGAATAAAGTCTCAAACCCCATATTTGCCACTTTCAAACACCAAACTATCGATCTGTTTAGGAAGTTAAATAATTCACTACTGCATCTAGAATCGCTCAAGCCAAAACGAATAAAACGTGGCCTAATTAACCCCTTAGGCACCTTTATTAAAAGCATAACAGACAATCTCGATAACGAGGATGCTCTGAAATACGAAAATGCACTTAAAATTTTATAGAATAATAATCAAGAATTATCGGCTAACTTTAACAAGCATATCAGTTTAGTTAAGGACTTTACTTTCCATCAAACTCATATCCTAGATAGGTTAACAGACAATCAGAATAAACTAAATAAAATTATATCAAGTCTTATAAATTCAACTAATTTTGACAAAATTCAAGTTAATCAATACATTCTATTTGCTCAAGCTCTCAATATAATATCGGAAAATGTTCAAGAGATTTCTATAGAAATAAGTTGCATAGAAAATTTGATAGCCAGTAGCGGAAAGAGAGGAGGATCCAAGAAAAGGAACAACGCTGGAGAACGACACAGATCAACTGGTAACTCCGCCCCATACGGTAACTGTTACCCGAAGACGACAGGCTATAACACCAGTTTTCTCAACTCCCCCAGAGTAAAATAAATACATGTTCTTTTCTGTTAATATTAACATTATACTAATATAGTCACTAAGAGGGAGGGATGTTCTGTATGTATGCGTGCACTCCTCCCCCGCGCCCTAAATACGTGAATAAAGCAGTGTGATTCCTACTCGCTTGTTTGATTGACGCACACCCGATTGCTAAATATATAACACTTTGATAACAACTACCGAACTTAACGCCACGGGTTTGGTCAGCGTGTTCCACTTTTCACGTTGTTGAAGTGACAGTATCCAGAACTTTTGTCTTAAGAGCGCTAATAAAAGTGAAGGACCAGTATGTAAATTAGAAAAGTGAAAGTAGTCAACAATTAACTGTGTTAAGCGATGTTTTGAAGGGAGTACAATGGGGTGTTTTTGACCAAAATTAAGGTTTGAATTTTTGAGTCGACCTCCGACGCGAATAATACTATCGGAGTCAATAAATGGGTTGAGTTTGAGAAGCGCTTTAGATATGCGTTTGTTATTTTTAATAGCGTGTATATCTTGAGCGAAAAATGTATGTTGTACATGGCGTATGAGAAAGAGTTCAGCGGAATCTAAATCTGATGGCGTAAGTATACCTGTTGAGCGTAATATTTTTGCGAAGCGTAAAACATAAACGGTTGCGCGTAATAATATTCTATAAGATGAAATGCGTTCTATTAAGTGATCGAGAATGTGTGATTCCGATATATCTACGTTGGAAACTAAAGCTATAGTTTTCTTTTGTAGTAAATTTTCGTCACTAGAAGTGACTTGGAACAGCTTAATAGGCCACTGCGAAAGCGGGTGGAAAACCCAACTGGGTCCGTGATATCAAAGCGGTAAGTTTATTAAGAGCTTGGGTGTCACAGGTCGTGATAGTACGTCCGCGGGATTTTCATCACCGCTGACATGATACCAGTGATCACCGGGAAGCTTATAGTTCAATTCTGTTATCCTATTGGCTACAAAAGTGTGAAATCTAAAGGCGGGTGAGTGAATCCACGACAAATTGACAGTAGAATCAGAAAAAGCGTGAATAGAACTAACAGGGTAACGTTGAGATATAATGTCGCGGACTGAAGTGATGAGGTTAGCTAAAAGAAGCGCAGCGCACAGTTCAAGACGAGCGAGCGTGTTTTTCTTAAGCGGAGCGATTCGCGATTTTGAGGTGAGTAGCTTAACAACTCCAGGCGAACGTAAGTCTGGGCCTACGCGAATATATGCAACTGCGCCATAACATTTTTCGCTAGCGTCAGCAAGGCCCACTAATGACACGTGACAACCTGCGGTTATACCTATATGGCGCGGTATTTTTATTAGCAATAAATACGAAAGTTCGCTTTTGAACTGGGTCCACTTCTGTTCAATGGAATAAGGAACGGCCTCATCCCATGATAATTCGCGTTGCCAACACTCCTGTACTAACAATTTCATAAAGGCGGTTATAGGGCCTAGGATGCCCAAGGGGTCAAATAAACGAGCAGTAGCGGACAAGATTTTGCGCTTTGTACATTGACCTTCATCAATTGTAGAAGTTTTATAGAGAAAAATATCCTCTTTAGGCTGCCACTGCATGCCTATAATTTTAGTGCAGGCGTTAGAGTCAGAATCAAAATCTACAAGTTGGGTATTTTTATGTGAGTTAGGGATTTTATTCATAAATTTCGAGCTATTTGAGATCCACGTCACTAATTTGAAACTACCGGCTAAGAACATATTAACCATTTGGTTGTACGCCTGTTCGGCGTCGACCAGGCCGTCCATGGACGATACATAATCGTCCATGTACATTCGAGTTCTGGCTTCACTAGCTGCGATTGGGTAGTTTCGCGTTCGTCAGCAGCAAGTTGCCGTACGACGCGCATAGCGAGATAAGGCGAGCTTGAAACACCGAAAGAAACCCTATTAAATTGATAGGTATCGATCGCGAACTCTGAATCAAATCTACATAAAATGCGTTGAAAAGATTGATGAGAAAGATTTAATTTTACACAAAAATACATTTTTTCTATGTCAGCGGAAAGATCGTAAATTAATTAAAAGATCAAAAATATTAGTATGTAAATTTGGACCCGTAAAAAGTAAATCGTTAAGCGATTTTCCAGAAGTGGTTTTACAACTTGCGTCAAGAACAACTCAAGTTTTAGAGGTGGTTTTATTGGGGCGATATACAGCCTTATGCGGTATATAATAAGAGTTAGCGGTTAAATTAGGGTTTTCGACTTTTGACAAGTATCCTCGTTCAATATAATCATGAATAGTTAAATTATAGTCAGTCCGTAAGTCAGAGTTAGAGTTAAATTTCTTTTCCAAGTTAAATAAGCGGCGCTTAGCGGTTGAATAAGAGTTACCTAGTTCTGAAAATTCGGACTTAAACGGCAGACTCACAGTATAGGTCCCAGTATCATCGCGAGAGTATGTAGATTGAAAAATGTTTTCACACTGTTCATCTTCTGGGCGTAAATGTTGTTTATGGGGTACACTTTCTAACTCCCAAAAACGTTGAGTGATAGTCTCTAAAGAGGGCGGCTCAGTATTACAGTAGAATGTTTTATTGCTTGGTTACGAACGCGGGACATCGCACTGAGCTCGACCCATCGCGACGTAGCCTAGTGTAGTTTCAACACCTAAGATGGAGGATTGCGGAGAACATATTTTATTTTTACGTAATAAAAATGGGAATACTTCATTGCCTAGCAAACAGTCAACGCATGCAGGCATGTAAAAATCGTCATCTGCCATGGGTAAATACTGTAAATGCGTTGCCTGAGATAAACAAATCGGTGCGTTCGGTAAATAGTCTGTAATAGTGTCAATAACGCGGGGTAACACAGTGTATTTGTATCGCGTATCGAAACGAGATTGAAAAGTTAAATTGACAAAACCTTGCGAAACACTTTCCGAACGCCCTATTCCTTTAATTGTCATAGGAGAATAATTAATTTTTAAATTAAGTCTATTACAACAATCTTGCGTTATAAAATTAGTCATAGATCCCGTGTCAAGAAATACACGCAACTTATGACGGTTTCTATGAGCATCGTACGCATGTACAGAAGCGGTAGGTAATAACACAGTAGAATTATTGTATTGCGGGTAGGTTGTAGCAGAGAGCGATAAGTTGTTTCTTTCGTATTGCGTTTGAATGTTATCTGAGTTACCGACCTGTGAACGAGTAGATGAATGTGTATTGCACTGAATGAACGAAACCGGCGGCGTCGAGTGAGAAATATGATGCGTATGTGCTGAGAGCGTAAGCGGCGCGGAAGATTCAGGCGGCGGCGACGAATGTGCGTGCGCCGCCGTACTCGTCGAGATCGGGCGACATCTTGAATTTATTTGTTGCGATGTTACGGGCTGGACAGACATGTCTGCGGATGTTGTATTTTGTATGCCACTATAAGTATTAGAAATATTGTTATCAGTGTCCAAGTAATCAATGTGTATAAATGTGTGATGTTTCCGTTGACAAATTGAGCAGCGATTTTGTGATTTGCATTGTTTAATGTTATGAAAACCTAAACAGTTTTGACAAAAGTTGTATTTAGTGACGAGTGTATTGCGAGTTTGTGTGTTTTGAGATAAGAAATGAGTGCATTTGTATAGTGCATGAGCGGGAGATATTTTACATATTGGACAATATTTGGGAATGTTTGAGTTAAATGATTGTGTTTGACTGTTTCGATTGCAGTGTGTTAGAGAATCAGCGTTTTGCGAAACGTTTTTGTTAGCGGTATTAATGAAGAATGACTGTGTATGATTAGGTTTTGACTGAGTAATATTAGGTTTGTTTGGAATGTAGCTAGGTTTGTTTTGCGTAAATGTGCGTAATGAGTGCATTCGACTTTGCTCTTTTATGAACTGTTTTAGAGAACTAAAAGACGGTATTTTTATATTTCTTTGAGACTGCTCAAATAAAGTAACAGTATTTTTATCAAGTTTATTACGCGCAATATGCGTGATAATGAAGTCTGAGAGATCTTCAATCTCCAGACGTCGTAAAGCTGCCTCAGCTGAACAAAATTGTTCTAGGAAGGTGTCTAAAGATTGCGATTTAAAGTTGAGCATTTGTTCAAAATACTGTGACGCTTGTACTCGAACGTCATGACATTTATCAATTAGTGCATGCCAAATAATGTGATAGTTTTCACCGGTTGGTGGAACACCTGAACAAACCGTCAGAGCATTTAGAAATAGTTTTCCTACTAAATATTGGGCTTTTTCAGCAGTAGTAAGCGTAGGGTTATCGTGTATAAGCGATTTAAAATTTTCATAAAACACAGGCCATTTAGTGGGTGTGCCGTCAAAGGAGGCTAATTCAAGTGGCGGCAATTTTTTAGTGAGATTGTGTGCATCACGCGCCGAGTTCTCGCGACTTTTAGATATTGCCTTTTCGGTAGCAATGATCACAGAATACAAATCATCAAATGCGTTAATTTCAGCGTATGAAGGTTTAGCGTCCTCATCTAGCTTTAAATAATGCAAGTTTAGAGTGTCAATAGTCTCTAAAAAGTCTAGCCTAGTCCTTTCTAAAGACTGGAAACGAGCTAAAAATAATGTTTCAAGCGCTGTGTCAGTTGTAACTTGTTGAGATAGGTCATACAACTCTTGTATTCTTTGGAACAAAGCTTCTTTCTTCGATTCCAAAAGCTTGCGTCGTAAGTCTTTCTCTGCCATTGTTATGAAGAATAGAGTGAGTGTTTAGAGGGAGAGTATCTGCGTGTGAAATATATAATAATAAATAAATATGCGTTATAATAAATTGAGATATATTTAAATATGAGTATATATATTTATTTGAATATATTTGAATTGTAGCGGTTAGCGTTTTGAGGGTGTGTAAGTGAATAAAATGGCGGCCGCGCCGTATGTAGTAAAATGTAAAAATATACTAAATATATAGTGAATATGCGTGTGAAAAAATAGATATATAAATAGCGGAGAGTTGTAAGGCTCAAGGGCGATAGAGTTAGGGAAGGATGCGGATCGAGGGACCAGAGAAGGATGTGAGGTAAAAGGGTACGCACCTTGCACAAATTTGTCGTGTCCTTCGATAGCTATGAGCAGGCACCAGTAGAAACACTCTCACATCTTCTAAGTTTAATATATATAAGTTTTATACACGTCGCGGCGCGGATGGATTGATTTTGAGATTTTATTTTTAAATATTTTTGAGTACAAACCTTTAGTTTGCGTACGTGCGTAGCGAGCGTATTTGCAACGTCTTGTTTTTGAAAATGGTGCGGGGTAGAGGGTAGAGGGGGAGATTTTGGGTATGGAATGGGAAGGAACGAACGAATGGAATGAATGGCGCGTACAATCTCCATACATGCATAGCCGTTTTCCGCAGTGGAAATACAATCCATTATGTAGCAATTAGAAAAGTTTTGTGAATTTATATAAATGTCTCCATTAGGAATGTTTGTGGGTACCCTAATCAATCGACTGGAATGTGCAGGTATTATTGTCTCGCTGAAATGACATTGTTGTAGCACTTGTGATTCATACATATGAATAGGATTTACCGCGTATTCAGTTGTAAGTATTTTAGAGCAGAGATCAATTTTCGAACGCCATTGTTCTAATAAGTCTAAACCAATTAGTCCATGAAAATAGTTATGAAAACGATATATGAATAATTTAATTGGCTTTTGATCATTTAATTCAGAAAAACAAGGGATTGTTATAGAATAATTATTTTTAGTGGTGGCGTGAATATTTGTTACCACAAATGGGTCATGATTTAACGGATATTCGGGGAAAAAATATTTTGCGGCTTCTGGGCTAATAAAAGATTTATTCGCCCCTGTATCTAATAGAAATTTTAAAGGTGGATTGGAGAATTTAATGTATAGTAATTGTTTTTTACTATGAAGATTTAGTTCTATCCAAGGGGTTTCGTGGGAGGCTCTAAGGGAAAATTTTCTTCCCCGATTTCGTTTTCGGGAATGGGTTGATTTTCCCATTGTGAATAACATGAATTATTATATTGCGTCTCGTCGTCAATCTCACGGTAACTTAATTCGTTAATATTATTATTGTCAATATAGTCGTATGGGGGTCTCGCTCCAGACGCGTCCGGAACAAGTCGATTTTTCAAGTACTCCGCGGTTTTTAATTTGGAAAAATAGGTTTTTAAGCGTTAGACATCCGTGCGTAACACCAAACTGTGCGCGTAAGTGAGGCGCATACGCCTGTGCCTTTGGATTGATCGTGGGTGAAGTGACCGTGAAGTTATTCACGAAAAACAAATTTCAAAATCAGTTTTTCGATCGGCGTTCGAGATTTTGATCGGGCCGGAGAAAATCTGTGAATAGGACAAGGTAGGCCCTAAGGACCCGCATCGCCCCTGCGAGTTTGCCTTCGAGCGCGTGAGAAACGGATGAGCTACAACACCGGAAAGGCACCGCACGTGGTCACCACGTGGCACCAACTTCGCCAATTCTCATCCGATCTTCGCGTTCGAGGTGTTAAAAAACGCGGGACAGCGAGGTGAGCACAACGCCATATCGACAGAAACTATCCGAGTTATATTGAATGAGTTATTCAAGATTTTTTGCGAAAACGCAAACTTGAAAACATAGAAAAAATTTCATAACTTGGGATAGCGATCGACGACACCTAGTTTTTAGTATACTGCCAGGCGACAATTCAAAAGCCCCATATTTTGACGGTAACGCGGTACTCGTGTCGTTTATAAAAAATGAGATATTTGGTTTTTTCTGAAAAACCAAAAATTGTCAACTCTGCGAAGAAGTGGCTCAAAACACACGCAAGTTGGTTGAACACTGATTTATTTGAGACTACCCACTTATGTACATACATATTTTATACTACATCTTTTCCTTTTTACAAAAAATGAGAAAAAAAAATACAACCCAATACTAATTAAACTAAAACATAAGAAAGATTAACCTAATAAATAAGCAACTAAATACACAACAATATAATTCACAATATTTTCTAGATTAGTATAGTACACATATTTTCTTATTAATATAATGAACAAACAAATGAATAGAATTTAATGATCTCTAGACATTTGTCCTAATCTCGCTTTTGACCTTGTTACGGGAATTAATTTCGGGGACGGGGAGGATAAGTAACTAGACGAGTCCGTAGTGTTATTGGGGCTGTAGTCATCAGCGATGCTGTGAAACGAAGAGTTTAAATCCTCGATTTCACCTTCTAACGCGGACGATGCAGACCGCACAACGCGACTCGCTTGCGGTGACGAGCCCGTTGTATCCAGTGATTTTTTTCTACGCCTAGGCACAGCTGGAGTTTTCACCGGCTTTTGTGTCTTTTTGTCACCCATATACACCTTAGTCTCCGGAGCCCCAGGCGCTCGAACTACTAAGTGACTGCGAGTTCGTCGATACCTATTTCCGCTCTCATCTTCTACGATGTACGACCTGGGCTGTGTTGCCCGTGCAACCACTGAAACCGGTTTTCTAGTTCCATTATTTATCATTGTTGCTTTATCACCTAAGGACAAACGTTCAAGTGACTTTGCCGACCGATCATAGTATTTTTTAATCGTTAACCGGTTGTTTAATAACGCTTGATAGTTTTGATCATTATTTACTTTTTCCCCCAGGAGCTTCGCACTGACCGGTAATTTTGTATTTAGGCGTCTACCCATCAGAATTTGTGCCGGAGAATCTAGGCCGTTGCGTGGTGTAGCCCTAAAATTTAGCAATGATAAATAAAAGTCTTCTCCCGAGTCCACACTCTTTTTCAACAAATTTTTTATCGTCTGAACAGTTCTTTCGCTTTTCCCGTTCGATTGTGGGTAATGTGGAGATGATGTCTCATGTCGTATTTCCCAGTCATACATAAACTTCTTAAACTCCTGAGAGCTATAGGCTGGCCCATTGTCCGTCACTAATTCTGCCGGTATTCCATGGCGCGAAAATTGTTCTTTCATAAAATTAATTATGTTTCTTGATGTTACATTTACTAATTGTCCGACTTCTACATAATTGGAAAAATAGTCCACTAAAACGACGTAACTTTTCTTTTTGTACTCAAAAGTGTCCGACGCTAATTTATGCCAAGGCAGAGCTGGAACGGTATGTTGTAGTAGCGGCTGACGACGTGCAGGGGGTGCGTGCAGCGCGCAAGCCGTGCAGCGCCGCACGGTGCGCTCCACATCTTCGGATAGCCCTGGCCAGAACATTACCTCACGCGCTCGCCTTTTACATCGTTCTATGCCTAAATGCCCCTCATGCACACGTGACAACATTTCCGCGCGTAATGCAGATGGAATAAAGACACGATCCCCTTTGAAAATGATTCCCGCTAAGTAATTAAGCTGTTCGCGATATGGCCAGAATACTTTGATGTTTTCATTCACATCACGCCTATTTCTAGGCCAACCTTTCAATACATAATTTAACAACAATGTGCATTCTCTGTCCTTCTTTACTTCATTTTGTATTTTTTCTAATTTTTGAGGACTAAACGGTACGTTTTGTAACATAAAACACGTTTGTGTCTCGACCTCTGCTGAAACGCCGTCCTGCATTAGCTCTTTCAAGGGAGCTCTCGATAGAGTGTCCGCAATGTACATGTATTTCCCAGGCGTATAAATCACTTTAAACTCATATCCTTGCACTCTCATCATCATTCTCTGTAAACGAGCTGGAACTGAAACTAGCGGCTTGCTAAAGAGTGCTTCTAAAGGTTTGTGATCTGAGTGAATTGTAACATCAGACCGCCCATAAATGTATTGCCTAAACCGCTCAACCGCAAACACAATAGCAAGCATTTCTTTTTCTATTTGAGCATACCTAGTTTGTGCCTCCGTGAGTGTGAGTGAGGCAAACTCCACCGGACGGCCTGCCTGCAACAATACAGCACCCAACGCCACGCTCGACGCGTCCACTGACAGCACTATGGGCGTGCGCTCACAGTACAGCGCTAATACAGGTGCCGTAGCCAGCTTCCTCTTTAGCTTGTCTACAGCATCAGAATGTTGTTGCTCCCATAACCACGCAGATTCCTTTTTCAATAAGGTCCTTAAACAGTTCACACATTCTGAGTAACCGTGTATAAATTTTGCCAGATAGTTCACCATACCTAGAAATCTTTCTAAGGCCTTCCTATCACATGGGTAAGGGATGTCCATTATTGCCTTGACCTTTCTGTCATCTACCCCCATGCCGTTAGCATTAAACTTATGACCCAAGTACGTAATTTCATGTACACCAAATTGACACTTGTCACGATTGAACTTTATGCCGATCTCCCTAGCACGTTGTAAAAGATCTTTTAATCGACGGTCATGTTCTTGCCTAGTACTTCCCCAAACTATGACGTCATCCGCGAATGATTCGACCCCCTCTAAATCTTCTAAATGCTGTCGTAGTTTCGCGTGAAAGACTTCAGGCGCACAATTAATCCCATAAGGTAAACGTAAAAATTGATACCGACCAAAAGGTGTACTAAACGTGCAAAGATCAGCACTGTCGTCGTCAATTTCCACCATCCAAAAGCCGCAGCGCGCGTCGAGCACGCTGTAGACGGTGGCTCCGTGCAGACGCGCCGCCATCTCCGGCACGGTCGGCAGCGAGTATTGCGCGCGTCGCACCGCCCGGTTAAGCGGTCTGGGATCCAAACAAACACGAATACTACCATCTTTTTTCGGTATTAAAACTATTGCATTCACCCAGTCAGTTGGGTGTGTCACTCTTCTGACCACACCTAGCCCCTCCATTCTACGCAACTCGTCTAATAACTTGTCCTTAAGTCCCAATGGAATTTTTCGCGCAGGACATATAACCGGCTGTACATTTTTATCCACCACAATACTATATTTGCCCGGCAATTTCCCTAAACCATGAAACAAATCAGAATACTCTTCAATATTTATTGTATTTACATGATTAATTAAACCTAAAGTAATGCAGCCATCCAAACCGAGCACATTCTGACAATTTAAATCTGCAACAACGAATGAAAGTAAATAGAGATTATTGTTGTAAACAATAGACAGCTTATCGATTCCCAAAATAGGCAGTTGGTTACCTGTAAAGGAATGTACTCGCTTTGTGAAAGGCATAAGGTTCATAATTGAAAAACCCAAATTTAAATATTCCATTTTAGAAATAACATTGATCATAGACCCGGTATCTATTTTTAAAATAAATTGTTTGCTATTGCATTTAACAATTTCTATCCATTCTTTCAAAAACTTACTTGGTTTATTGGGTTGTTCAATCGTATTAATATAAAACATTTCCTCATCTTTTTCACTGTCACTATTTACGCTTAAATTTAATACTTTACGTACAACTTTCCTTTGCTCACACACTCGCGAAAAATGACCTTTCTTTTCACACACAAAACACAACGCATTATTAGCGGGGCATCGTACGCCGCCCGAACACCGCCCGCCACACGTAGGACAGGGCGCGCGCGCTGGGGGCTGCGGCCACCCGCTGCCATCAGCGCCGCGGGCGCCGCGCGGACGGCCCCTGCCGCCGCTGCGTACGCCGTTACGCCGCCGCCGTCCGTCGCTTACGCCATGAGCGCTTGCGCCTGCGCCGCCATCGTGAACCGCGTTCACCTGCACACCGCCGTCGATACATTTGCCTTCCTCGTTTGAAATTTCTGCCGCTTGACAAATTTGCATTGCCTTCTGTAATGTCAAGTCGTCAGTGCGAAGTAAACGATCTCTCACAGTGTTGTTAATAATGCCACATACGACCTTATCTCGTAGCAAGCATTCTTGTAGCTCACCAAATTCGCATTGTTGGCTTAATAATCGTAAAGCAGTCAAATATTGATCGATATTTTCCCCTTCTTCTTGGTTACGAGTAAAAAATTTAAACCGCCTGACTGTTATATTCGGTTTCGCTCCGAAGTAACCGTCAAACTTTTTTAATATGCAACTGATATCATCTTCATTTTCACCCTCTTCAAATGTGAAAGTAGTATATACCTCGTAGCCGGCCGAGCCAATGAGGTTCACCAACAGACTAGCCTGAACTTCCCTAGGCTGTTTACTCACTCCAGACGCCTTTAAAAACACCTCAAAAAGCTTCCGCCATTTCCGCCACGCTTCTGAACGTGCAGCAGGGCCGCCTTCGAGAGATAATTCCGCTGGAGGACGCGCGTGCTCCATAATTATATATAAAATTTAATATTTTCAGTCTATTTATACACTTGTACACAATATTTTCTAATTTGGAGTCCGTTTAAATACTTTAAATTGTATTTAAAATAGCACCGCTGTCACCATGTAGTGAAACACACGCAAGTTGGTTGAACACTGATTTATTTGAGACTACCCACTTATGTACATACATATTTTATACTAGAGTAGGTCAAACTTTGGTCAGCGGCCATCTTGATTTTTTTGTTTAGCTTATATCTCAGGTTCTATTAGGTTTAGGGAGACCGGGTTTTCACAGGAGGAATCACCGGAACTCCAGCTATCGACTGGACGGACCCCTTCCGGATCCAGTCGCAGGTTTATGGTCAACTACCTTATTTTTCCATCTATCCGATAGAGCTCGTGGAGGCGAGAAGAATAAGCCCAAGCACAGTCCTCTAGCTGCAATATTGCGTGAGCAGTGAAGGGTCGAAGTTTGGGAAGTTTTATTTCGGTAAAACTTCGGACACCGCTGCTCCCTCAATAAGGCAGACAGGCTGGTCGTGTTTGGGGTTAAACAACTCGGCTCGACGAGGCCTATCATCTTGCACCCCTCCCACCCCTCTATCCCCCCCTTATTTTTCAACCTACCTTATTTCATTTACCCTTAGTCCAATCTCCTCGTTCTTGGTGTCTTCGGATTCCTCGTGACGCGGAGAACTCGTTGGTGCTCCTCGAACGCTCCTTACTCCTCTCCTCTTCACCCCATCCGGACCTGAAACAAAAATAAAATTAGAAAGTGTATAAATAAAAATAGTAATAAGTAAGATACTTACCAGTGACCTTGTAGCTGGCACGCCGACGTTACCTGTAAATAAATAAAAAACATTAGTTAGTAAGTGACTGTAGTTTCATTATTATTGTAAAATAAGACTTGTTTTAGACCATTGACGGGTTCAATATATATTGTACTTTTTATTTCACGGATTGCTATTTGGTCCAAAAATAACTCGCTACTATTAAATCCCAAAAAATCATTTTTGGTAGTATGCATCAACTTTTACATATCAATCCCTCACAAAGAGTGATGATAATGGACAAACCAATAGAGAGGGTCTTTGAAGCAAGAAATCTGGGCTTATATGTAGATTGTGACCTTAGATACGAAAGGCATGTAGCTCACTCAGTAAAAAACTGTTTTTATAAGCTCAAAATCCTATACAAAATAAGGCCATATTTAAACGAAGATCTGCGAATTCAATTAGTAGAGTCTTTAGTCTTATCACGTCTAAACTTTGCTGACGTAGTGTTTGGCCGTCGTCTGTTAGCCAGAACTAAGCGGCTTATTCAAAGAGTGCAGAATGCTTGTGCACGATTCTACTTTAATATACCATTAAGGGATCACGTAACACCTTATTTGAATAGGCACTCAATTTTAAAGATGATCCATCGGCGCAAGCTCCACTTAGCGTGTCTTCTTTTTGGGGTTGTAAAACACAGATCTCCTTCTTATTTATATGAGAAGCTCTCTTGGTCATCTAGTAGAAGACAAATTGAAGCCCGTCAGTGTGCAATTCAGCTTACTATGGAACACCACAATACAACCGCATTCAGAGGAAGCATCCGCTATGCAGCTTCAAGGTGTTGGAACAATATTCCTCCACCGATTAGAAATGTATGTTCAGTTTCTCTTTTTAGGGTCAAACTTAAGAAATTTTTGCATGTACACCAAATTGCACAGGCTGATCAAAGACAAGACACAAGTGCTATTTGAATTTTAATCTACATTCATTTTATTGTAATTGGTTTATTTTATATACTTATTCTCTTCTAATTTTGTTTTGCTGTGCACGTGATCGGTACAATGATTGTATATATATTAATTAATTTATTATTTATGATTATGTGTATTTTTATATGTATTATTTTTTATGATATGTTGTGTTTAAATACGTTATAGTTTTTTATCATTATTGAATTGCATTGTACACTATGTATTATTATGTGTGTTGTATTGTCCTTCGTGACTTCACTTGCTGGTCCCAGGCGGAAGAACAGCGCTGGTCTTAACTGGTCAGCATATGCTGAGACTGGGTCCAATTTTAGGACTTATTCTGTATCTGTTATTTCACTGTTTGATAATACTGTATATTGTATTTGTCCTAAATAAAATATGTCTTTCTTTCTTTCGATTTGGCGCATTTGCGCGAATCGATTAGTATAGGACCCACATAGAGTAAGCACACATACACACTTAGTATACATACCACATACATACCACCTTCGACAAGATGTTTAGGATACCAGCAAAGGCGAAGCAGCCAGAGGTAATAAACTTCGAGGATGTGGAGTTCGAAAGCAGTCCATCCTTTTCATCTCTCAGCCCTAGCCCATTAACATCAAGGCCGGCACAAAAGAAGATGGTGGTATCCTTGAAAATCTCCCCGCCCCCTAAAAAGACTATCCAGGCAGTAGCTGGCCCCAGCAAGGATCCGGTGAATAAAACATTCACCAAGCGGACGCCACCAAAGGAGACACAGAAAGTGGCAGTTAGAGACAAAAGAGAAGAAAGAATCTTTGAGGCCAGAGAATGCCTGGAAAAATTTAACGAGCACCTGTCAAATTCGAAGAATTTAAAAACTGAGATCAAACAGGGTGTGTCATACGTGACGAAGCGAATTTTCACCCTGCTGGCCCAATGTAACAGGGACCTTGGGGACGCTCTAGAGGCCTTAGCAGCCAAGACGGGGAAGGACCCGGTCGTCGAAAAAGAAACAAGCTGCAAGGAAGTGCAGACTGAAACGCACACACAAGAACCAGTGCGGGAGAGTGACGAAGAAGGTAGGGAAAGAATCCAGAGGATTGAAGAAGGTCAAGCCCAACTGGTAAAGAGAATGGAGGAGCAATCCGCGCTCTTGCAAAGAAGCCTGGAAAGCGTGAATAACCTGGAAAAGGTTATTCAAAAGTGCAAGCCAGGCTTCAGCGAGGGGAGCACTCCAGAAGTGAGCTACGCAAGTGTGGCGGCGGCAAAGCAGGGGGGTAAGCCACCTGTCTACCGCACGCTACACTCCGTAGCGATAACAAGCAAAAAGGACACGAACACGGCCGATGATACCCTCAAGGAGGTAAGGAAGGCGTTAAACGCCAAGGAAGGGGAGGTGGAGGTCGAGCGAGTGAGGAAATCAAGAGCTGGGCGGGTCATCATCAGCTGCAGGACAACCGAAGAGACGGACAGGTTGACCCATAAGCTGTTGAAGGAGAAGAAGGACCAAACAGCAGAGAACATTGCCAACAAAAAAACCGATGGTAATGATAACGGGGGTACTCAGAATCCATACCGACGAAGACCTGTTCAGGGCCCTCAAGAACCAGAATAAACCGGTGTTTGAGGGCTTAGAAGAGGTCAACGAAGGTATGGAGGTAGCGTACAAGATTCGAGAAAGAAACCAGAACACACATAGAGTGGTCCTTAAGGTGACGCCGCCCATCTGGAAGAAGCTGACCGAGGTTGGCACAGTAAGAATAGACAGTTCCTGGAGGGCATTCGTGCCAAGCAGTCGCAAATGCCCGTGCTCTTCTCGGAAATTGCAATTTTCCGCGCTTTTTCTCTCCTAAAAAGCGATAAATTGCGATAATAGTTGTGTAGTGATAGTGTACAGTGTTTTTTAGTTCGATTCCGTCGCGAATCAGTTGTTTTTCGACTGGGGTGAGTCTATAAACTCTATTCGCTTTGTTCTCGCGCGCTTCGGCGCATGACGCAATAGTTAACGGTCGTTTGAGTCGGTTAGAAATTCGCGCGCGTCGACTGGTCTCAGCAATGGATGGCCCAGGTCCCCAGAAGGCCCCGAGGCCTTCGAGTGTCCCGCGCAAGCGAGACCACACGAAGGCCAAGGATGGCTGGATGATGCCCGAGATCGGGGAGACTCGTGTGAAGAAGATGTCTTCTTCATCGGCCCGTCGCAGCAGGTCGGCTGCCGGGCCGCGTCCCGGGCACACGGATAGTGCCGTTTTCACGGCTGCCGATGTGCCCGCCTCGGTAGGGAGTGCGTCGGCGGTGGTAGACCTCACCGCCGCTACGTATGAGGATAGGTGCGGCGCGATGGGACCGCCTCCGGTTCCCATGGCGCTTAGGGCCCCATCCGGGCGTGCCGCGCACAGGAGCGCAGCACACCCGGATATAGATAGGAACGTGCTGCTTGCAGCGAACTCGGCCGTTTGCCTGGCCGTGAGCGCTGCAAGCACCATAGTACAATACACCTACATGGCGCCACCCACCTCTGCGCGAGCCTCACTCGTACAAGGGAGCGGCGCCTACGTAGAGCATGATGAAATCCCACCATCCGGCAGCGTCCCAGACTCGCTGGAGCACGCGCTCGACGGTGCGATTCGCGATAATAGTTATTCCCGCCCTGAAGCGCCTAGCTGTAGTCCGGTATACACGGCGGCCGGTTCAGCGACGGCAGGGGATGGGTGCCCTACGACGGTGTCGTATAGCGCACGGGTTTCACCTGTGCCTACGACATCGACTTGCAACCTTTCGGTGTGCAACGTCGAGAGCAGCCGTCCCACGACACCGGTTGTCACGCGAGCCTCACTCGCGCCCTCGGCCGGGGTCGTGAATAGGGATTTAGTAGGCGCGGCAGCGGCGACCCCTTCGACTTCCTTCCCTACTGGGATGGGAGCCGCTGTCGCGATGTCGGCGCCTGCATCTTCAGCTGCGGCGACGTCTTCGTCCTCAGCAGCAGCGGCGGCGGGCACGTCGTCCTCTTCACTTTCAGCTCCACTGTCTTCGGCATCGGGTTCGGCGACGCAGTCCACGTCTTCGGCGGCAACGGTGCCGATATCGTATTCCCCTATGTTCGTTCCCGGATCGAGGTCGCGCTTTTGGGACCGGTCCCAAAGCAGCGGCGCCGATTCGGCCAGCATATCGGGTGCTTCTACCCCAGCGCGCGCGCGCTCGCCTCTGCGCTCCACGGGGGGCGCACCCGCGGCGGCTACTAGCGTTCTCGCGGGTGCGGAGGGCTTCCTCCGTACCGAGGGGGGTGAAAGGGGGCGCAAGGCGCGCAAGACAACCGCCGCCAAAGTGGCCGCGGCTAGCCAGTGCGCCGCCCTCGTCGGGGACGTATCGGCTCTCGGCCCCGGGGAGCTCCGCCTAGCGGCGAGCGCCCAGTTCGCCGAGATAATTCAAATTGCCCAAACGTCGGGCAATTTGAAGGGGGTCTACGTGCGCCGGCTGAATGAGGCCGCGTCCAGGGTGTCGGACATCGTCGACACACTGGTCACGCGAAATCCTGAATCCGAGGCCTGGAAGCTCGGTAACGAGAACGCCAGGCTACGCACGGAATTAAACTCGCTGCGGGAGGAAAACCGCTCCTACCGTAGGGAGTTTGAAGATATGCGTAAGGCCCTAAAGGCCTCCGCTTCGGTTGCGGAGCCGGCGCTTGCTGTAATGGCGGCGCCGACCCCCGTGCCCGTCAAGCGGAAGGCCCAGGCCGCCACGGCGGGGGCGGCGGCGGTACCGGAACCGCCCGCCGCACCCGCTGCGGTTAAAAAATCGCATCCGGCCCCTGCTGCGGTAGCAGGGCCGACACCGGCTCCCGTCGTCGGGACGGAGCGGGCTCCGGCGACCGCCAACGGGGCGGCGCCGACACCCGCTCCACCGGGGCTCGGCGGCATCAATTACGACAAGTTTGTGCGTGCCGTGATCGACGTCGTCGCCCCCATACTCGATGCCCGGTTCGCCGGTTTCGAGGACCGGCTGAATGCCGCGCTGACCCTCCGTCTACCGCTAGCGGCCGACCGAGGTAAGGCGCCGGCAACCAGACCGGCACTAAACGTGGCCGTTACGCCAAAAGCGGCCACGGCTACCGCCGCCGTCCGACGGAATCCGGGGGAAGTAAGTACCCCGGTTCCGATGGAGGTGGTGGCGGCCCCGGTTGTCGGGGTGACGGACTCCCCACCGTCACCGGCCCCCCCCTAAAAAGAAGTCGCACAAAGGGGGGGCGAGGTGGAGGCTCAAGCAGCAGCGGAGAGTGGCACGCGACGCCGCCGCTGCTGCAACGGCCCCCGCCACGGCACCCGTGCCTGTGGTGCCGGCTCCCAAGCCGGCCCCCAGGCAGAGGGCGAGACGCGCGGCCGCGACACCGGTCGTCGCGACCCCCGTCGCTCGCGCTCGCGTCGCGGCGCCGCTCAAGCGATGCTTAATCATATTAGAAGCCGTTTTTGGATCATACGAGTGCGCAGTCTAGTGAAGAAACACTTATCAGCAGTGTATCACTTGTTTGCGATTTTCTCAAAGGAAGAAAACTCCTTTAATGGGTCAACTACCTGATGTCTGAGTAAAACCGGATAAGCCTTTTAAGGCAACTGGTGTGGATTACGCTGGACCTATTAATATAAGATTTTCGCCAGGCAGGGGAGCTAAATCTTACAAAGGCCAAATATGCTTGTTTGTGTGCATGATCACTCGCGCTATACACTTGGAAGTTGTGTCAAATCTAACTTCAAAGGGATTTATCGCAGCATTCCGGAGATTTATAGGAAGGAGAGGACGTTGTCAGGATGTTTACTCTGACAATGGCACAAATTTTGTAGGAGCTGACAAAGACCTAAGGGAAATGTTTGACCGTGCTAAATCTAAACTTCCTGAAGAAATATCAGAGCTCCTGAGTTTAGAAGGTACCACCTGGCACTACATACCCCCTCATGCACCAAACTTTGGTGGCTTATGGGAAGTCGGAGTTCGGTCTGCAAAACTGCATCTCAGAAAAACAATCGGTGAGAGTACTTTGACTCTCGAAGAACTAGCTACATTGCTAATTCAGGTCGAGGCATGTTTAAATTCACGTCCAAACAATCACATTAGTGACAACCTTGACGATCCTCTCCCCCTGACACCCGGCCACTTTTTGGTAGGTGAACCGCTTACATCTGTGGCCGATGATACGCATTTACAGCAAGCAAGTAATGTAAATTGTTTAGGTAGGTGGAGAGTAATCCAAACAATGACAAATCAATTTTGGAAAAGGTGGTCAAATGAGTATTTATTAAATTTAAATAAACGTTACAAATGGACTACTACCATTCGTGAGCCGGACATAGATGACGTTGTGATCATTCGCGAAGAAAATTTACCCCCTACTAAGTGGATTTTAGGGAGAATAGTTAAAAACATACAGGCAAAGACAATGTAACTCGTTACTTTAAAATGTAAAGACAAGTGCATCAAACGGCTGGTAAATAAGATTTGTATTTTGCCCAAAGAATAGTATTCTATGTTGTTATTTTTTGGTTTTGCTCGTTTATTTTCTTTATATCAAACATTTCTAAAACCTTTTTTGATAGTGGGCGGAGATTTATATTTTGTTACAGTTATGTTATTAAATTCCGATGTAGTGTAAACACAACTCCCCCATCAGTTTCTGTTTTTTATATGATTTAACTAAATATATGTATTTTAGTGAATGATGTAATGTAGTTGAAGGACATTGTGATTTGCTAAATAAATCCCAAGTCCTTAGTGGGCGGTATGTCGAAAATACCCTATCTGCTAATGATCTGCTGTCCCACACATCTGCCCTCAGTCATCAAATAAAAACAAGCAGCAATGTTCCCATTCATATTAAGTCATACAGATTCCCAGAATGTCACAAGAAAGAAGTTGAAACTCAAATTGACAAAATGCTCAGTCAAGGCATCATAGAGCCCTCATCCTCTCCTTGGAGTTCACCAATATGGATAGTGCCTAAAAAACCAGACTCCCAAAGCCAACGTAAATGACGGATAGTAATTGATTATCGCAAGTTGAATGATATCACCATTGGTGAAATTTGCCCCATACTGCAGATATCTGAGATCCTTGACCAATTAGGAAATAGTAAATATTTCTCGACACAAGATCTTACCTCAGGCTTCCATCAAATCCTTATTTCTCCCGAAGATGCTCCTAAAACAGCCTTCTCTGTGCCCCAGGGCCACTACCAATTCAACAGAATGCCATTTGGACTTAAAAATGCCCCATCCACTTTTCAGAAATTAATGACTACTTGACTTTCCGGTCTCCAAGGAACACGTTGTTTCGTATATCTAAATGATATCGTGATATATTCTGCCGACTTAAATTCACATATTAACAATTTAAAAGCTGTATTCAATAGACTTCGTACTTTCAATTTAAAACTACAACCATAAAAGTGCGAGTTCCTACGAAAGGAAGTAGCATATCTAAGACATATTATCGGCGAAGACGGCGTTAAACCAAACCCCGAAAAAATTTAAGCTGTAACAAACTACCGGATTCCTCGGTTACCGAAGGATATGAAATCCTTCTTCGGCTTAGTGTCTTATTATAGAAGATTCATACCTGATTTCGCCAAATTAGCTAAACCATTGATTTCCTTGTTAAAGAAAGACGTCCTATTCAAATGGCAAAACGAACAACAGCTCGAATTTGAATCCTTAAAAAACAAACTCGTCACAGCCCCAATATTAGCCTATCCAGATTTACACACAACCATTCATCCTAACCTGTGACGCATCCAATCATGCCATATCAGCTATATTATCCCAAGGCTCAGTAGGGTAAGACCGTCCAATAGCCTATGCGTCGCGTACTCTTAACAAAGCTGAGAGCAATTACACAGTTACTGAAAAAGAATGCCTTGCATAATTTTTGGTACTAAAATATTCAGACCTTACCGTTATGGTCACCGATTTAAAATACTCATCGACCACAAACAACTCCAATGGCTTTTTAGTTGCAAAGACCCCGGGTCACGACTCGTCCGCTAGCGACTGAAACTAGAAGAATTCGAATACGAAATTCGGGATAAAAAAGGAAAATAAATTCTAACGCGGATGCCTCGTCTCGCTTTCCCGTTAATCCAATCCAACCCGGAAACCCAGAATCCAACCTTGCAGTAGACAGAGATCTAATGGACTTATTAATGTCACCACCGTCTTTTAACCCCGACGAAATCATTACTACCTCGCCAAATACCCTCGACCTCAACGATGACCTTATGATATTATTGAAAACTCTGATATTATCAGATCTGATAATGTCACTTTCTGATATTATTGAAAACCGCAGAGGTGAACCTGGAAACGAAGTTGTTAACTTACCTGAACAAGTATTAGAACCTAATAAAACTACGTTTTAACGGTTTTAAGCGCGGTAATTTTATTTGGTTTTGGTTTTCCCGACGTTTCGGCCACTTTTTAGTGGCCGTGATCACGGAAGACAAAGATGTCAAGTGTCAACGAGTATTGTTAAAGTTTTATTTAGCCTACCGTCAACTTGTTAATTTTAATTATTTAATTTTAATTTTGTTTATGGTTATTATTTACTCTATGGGAGCCTAATCTAATTTACTACCGCTTCGCAACATGTTATGGCTTGAAGAGAAGAAGCGGCGCAAGAAACTCTTCAGCAAACATGCCTAGCTCTAATAATTTTATATAATATTAAAATGGGTGGAAGGAAAAATAAAAGTAATTATCAGTCAAGTTAGTTATTAGATTAGGCTCCCATAGAGTAAATAATAACCATAAACAAAATTAAAATTAAATAATTAAAATTAACAAGTTGGCGGTAGGCTAAATAAAACTTTAACAATACTCGTTGACACTTGACATCTTTGTCTTCCGTGATCATGGCCACTGAAAAGTGGCCGAAACGTCGGAAAACCCAAAATCAAATAAAATTACCGCGCTTAAAACCGTTAAAACATAGTTTTATTATGTATACAAGTCGCGAAAACTTAAGAAAATATTAAGTATTACAACCGCCATTACTTTCCAGTGTCCAACCTTTTTTTTTTTTTTTACTTGGGGAAATGCGTTACCGCACCGTCAGCCGCGTGGGGATCGACGCGACCGGTGTGTGGGGCTCCCCCGACGCCGATTAATCAATACGACCGGTGCCGGGTATACCCACTAAAACCCCAAGGGAGCCTTCTTCCGCATTAGTGCCGGAGTCGCGGTACACAGCGTGAGCCTTAATCCGCAACCCCGGCGAGCGGTGGGCCGCCCCATAAACAGGGGCGGCCTCTCCTGTGTGGGCCGGGGAGGTGAAACTTCCCCGGCCCTGAGAGGGTCGCGCGGCTGCCTCTCGCGCTTCTCGCGGCATTGGTGCAGGCGGAGGCCTGTGTGATCCCCGTGGCCTCAACGCCCGCTGCCGCTCACCCGTGGCATTACCGCCACGGGCGTTACTCCTTGCCGCTGGACGCGGCGGCTGGTGGTGTAGCCGTCGCGGCCGCGGCCCTGTCCGGCGCCATCCGGCTGGCCTGACCTTTTCTCCTGGTGGACTTGGCCCCATAGGGCCTTTTTTTTTATTTTTTTTTATTGCAGGAGTTCAGCAGACAGGCAGATGGCCCACTTGATGAAAAGCGGTTACCATCGCCTATGGACATTTGCAACATCAAAGGTGCTACAAATGCGCTGCTGCTCTCTTAAGGGAGACTGGAACCTGGTCACTAATGCCGGAACACAACTCAAGGTTGTTATGGCGACATACTCTAG
The DNA here is from genome assembly GCA_019925095.2 of Dendrolimus kikuchii. Taxonomy (NCBI): domain Eukaryota; kingdom Metazoa; phylum Arthropoda; class Insecta; order Lepidoptera; family Lasiocampidae; genus Dendrolimus; species Dendrolimus kikuchii. Next base: position 338,247 of record JAHHIN020000037.1, on the reverse strand, counting down.
ACCAGGGGTGGTCGCCATCCAGTCGAGTAAATACCCTAACACCTAGCTGTGGGTTGTTTTGTCGCCTCTTACGACAGGCCGCCCGGCCGCAGGAAATTGTATTCTTTCTCCGTTCCTGCACGGATAAAGCCCAGCCCAGCTGGCGGCCGGCCGGCCTGCCTGCGGCAGCGCACACAGGACAGTGCGGCTTCGCGGTGCAGGGGCCGGACACCAGGTGTCCGTCTTGTCCGCAGCGCTAGCAATGACCGCTGCGGTCCACCTCAGAGGTGCACACCGCCGCCACGTGGCCAGCCTCGTGGCAGCGGTAACACCTCTGTGTCCTGTGGGGCAGGGCCTTCACAAGGGCGGAAGACCAGCCCACCAGGAGCTTCGTTCCCTCCGAGAGGAGCTTTTTGGCGGCCGCCACCAGGCAGGCCACCACCGTCTGCCCTAGCCCGTCTGGGCCGGGGCGTACTTTTGACGCCTTGATGCCCCCCACGGGGCATCCGGTGGTCCGCGCGATGGCAGCGGCCACGTCTTCTGCATGTACGTGGTCGTCCAGGCCCGAGAAGCGAAGACACACAGTCTTCTCGGGCTTGGAGACACGCTCGTCCTCAGGATAGAGGACGATTCGAAGCTGTTCGGCGAGGGCGTCAGCTTTGGGGGCGGTATCGGCGCCCGGAAGCACCAACATTCGCGCCCCAGTGCGCGCGCGCTTCAGCCGAATGCCGCCCTCTATCCCGAGGTCGGCCAACCGGATGTTCGCTTTCGCCTTGGAGTAGAGGTTCGCGAACGTAACCCCTCGTTCCGCCGTGCCTGGCTGTAGAGTCAGGACGACGGCGGCGGACTTCGGGGGACGCAGTCGCGGCGCCCTCTTCTCCTTGGCTGCTTTCTCCTTTTTGGACGCTGGGGGTGGGGGAGGGGGGGGGCTGCGAGGCCGGAGCCTGCGCCACGTCCGCCCTTCCCTTCCCTCCACGTCCTCTCCTTTTTCGCCGCTGAGCGCGGGTGGGCTGCGCTTCAGCGGCGGCCGCAGTCGGCTGTGTGCCGGACGACGGTTGTTTGGCCTTCTTACTGGCCTTCTTCCTACTGACCGTTGTCCAGCCTTCCTCGGCCACGGCCGGGACAGGGAGGGGCGCCGGACAGGCGGGCGGTGGTGGCGCGGAAGCCGACGTCACCGCCGTCTCAACTGATTCCCTTCTCGAGGGAAGAGGGGGGGGGGGAACTCCCCGGCCGGGCGCCCAAAGATGAGCGAGGGGCTCGGCGGGGGACGCTAATAAAATTGACTTACATGAACATATACCAGAATTACCATTCTCTCCCAACACTGCATCCGGTGTCGATAGACCTAACTTTTTTTTTTTTTGAGGCGAGGGAAAATGCTTAACCGATTTACGCACAAACTGGGCCGTTGCTAGGGGAACGACTCGCGTCGGTCGAAGGCGATAACACTGCAGCAATAGTATGCTCTTGGCAGTGCTCCGTCCGCGATCGACGTCACAGAATAGTGTGGAAGACTCCGAGCGTTGCTACACGAGCGAGCAACCCCAATACCCACTAAAAACCCCCTCCTCCCTGTCGACCCTGCGCTTTTGTTTGTGTTGGAAAGGCTGAGATTTAGAACATAGTTACGCCCAGTCGATCCAGCGCAATAAAGTGCCTGGAGTGTGCCCTGGGAGAACACACCCCACTTCGTTGTGCGGGGGTAGAAGGTCCTTTACTCTCCTAGCAAGCTAAAGGCCCCCCGCGGTAAACGGAACCTAACTCAGTGAGGGAAGTAATGCGCGTACCTGCCTTTCCGGGTGCCAGCTGAAGGCTGGCGACCTCGAGAAGACGCATTAGCACGCGCTGCAGGACTTCTCTCCCTATCGCGTTCTGCGGCCTCCTTGAGTGACATTACTGTCTCACAAAAAGTAACCGCAGCCCCCCAATTGTCACTGCTCTGTAGCATGGCCTTGACCAAGTCGCAGAGCGAGTCGACTGGACCTACGTGCGTCTCAAGTTCGAAGCGCTGCGGCGCCCATGCGGCGCACTCGACTAGTGTGTGTAACGCCGTGTCGAGCGCGCCGCACTGGCGGCAGTCCGGGGAAGGCAAGCAGCCTACAATGTGACACAGATACTTATTGAAACATCCGTGTCCGGTAAGTATCTGTGTCGTCCTGAAGGTCAGGGTGCCGCTGGTGCGGTTGACCCATTCCGTCAGCTGTGGCCTGATTGCATCTACCGTGTAGCCGCCATAGGCCGCAGGGTTGTCGAGCTCTTGAGACCAGACGGCGATCATGGAGGCGGATTCCCGCTTCCTGATCGCCTCGATTTCGACCTGACAGAAGGTCAGACCCTAGCTAGGGCATCCTGCCGGGTGCGACGCACCTCTGTCAGGACATTCGCCTGGAGATGCCAGGGCGGATCGCCTGCCAGGAGGATGGCCGCCGTCCGCGACACTGTGCGATACCCGTATGGTCCTCACGGCCAGAACCTGCTGCGCCCGGTGCAGCAGGGTTCTGTTGTGGCGGTGAAGTGCAGTGGACCAGACAGGTGCACCGTACAGCGCCATACTCCTCAGGATGCCAGAGTAACGTTTCCGCGTCGCACCCCCCGGGCCCCTCACGTTGGGAAGCAGCCTCGAGAGCGCGCCCGCGTATTTGACGAGTTTGGGAACTAGCTGCTCAAAGTGCGCTTTGAACAGCCATTTCCCATCGAGAACTAGCCCCAGACATTTCATCTGGGGCCCTTTTTTTTTTTTTTTTTTAATGCAGGAGTTCAGCAGACAGGCAGACGGCCCACTTGATGGAAAGCGGTTACCATCGCCTATGGACATTTGTAACACCAAAGGTGCTACAGATACGCTGCTGCTCTCTTTAGGGGAGCCTGGAACCTGGTCACTAATGCCGGAACACAACACAAGGTTGTTATGGCAGCATATTCTAGAACAGGGGTGGTCGCCATCCAGTCGGGTAAATACCCTACCACCTGGCTGTGGGTTGTTTAGTCGCCTCTTACGACAGGCCGCCCGGCCGCAGGAAATTGTATTCTTTCTCCGTTCCTGTACGGATAGAACGACAAATAGCCCTACTCCGATGGCCACCCCTTGGACCGAAACGGTCAAGTCCGCGGGGGGATTGCGAAATTTCCTATGGAACATGATGGCCTCCGTTTTCGCGGGGGAGACCCTCAAGCCCAGCTTAGCTATTCGATCTACGACAATCGCCAGCCCGGCGTTGGCGACGTCCACGGATTCCGCAAATGACGCAGCGCGTGCCGTGAGTAGGGTGTCGTCCGCAAAGCAGATCAGCCCTACCCCGGGCAGGACCGGAACCCGAAGGATCCAGTCATAACCTACGTTCCAAAGAATCGGCCCGAGGACTGACCCCTGTGGAACGCCGCACGCGACGCGTCGCCGACCTAACACGGGATTGCCGGATTCACCGCCCTCCCAAAGGATGTGTCGATCCTGCAGGTACACGCCCAACAGCCTCGTGAGGTACGGGGGGACTCCATGCGCGCGGAGCCCCTCCCTGATCGTCTCATGAGGAAGGCTGTTAAAGGCGTTCACTATGTCTAGCGACACCGCAAGAACGACATCCTTCACTTGGACGGCTTCGTCCGTCAACGTTCGCAGCGTCTCGAAGGCGTCCATCGTGGAGCGCCTCCGCCGAAACCCAAACTGCGTTTCTGAGAGCCCCGGCTCCACAGCGTCGAGATGTTTCACGAGCCGCTCCGCCAAGATCTTTTCGAAGACCTTAGCGACCTCGTTCAGCAGCACTATGGGCCTGAAGGTGGACGGATCGTTGGGAGGCCGACCTCCCTTGGGAATCAGGCACAAACGCCCCTCCTTCCATTGTGACGCGAACCGACCTGCGCGAATACAGGCTTCGAACAGTTCCCGCAGCTGGCCGCGTAGATGTTTAGCGGCCAGGAAGAGGAGTCGACCTGGAACCCCGTCGGGTCCCGGTGCCGTCTTCCTGCCCCGGAGCCGGTCCAGGGCAACGTCTAGTTCCCCCTCGGAGATGGAGTGAGGCTCCTCGTCCGTGGGGGTGTCGGGAACGGGTGGACCCATACTGGGGGAAGTGACGTTTCCCGGATCCGGGAAGAGCCCGTCGATAACCGACCGGAGCACCTCGGGTTCGAGCGTTTCCGTGACCGTGGATGTGCAAGGCCGCAAGGTGTTGCGGGCCCCACGATACGGACGCCCCCAGGGGTCCCGATCGAGCGTCTCGAGGAGCTCGGCCCGAGCCCGGGCTTTCGCTTGCAATATTGCAATCGAAAGGGCCTTTCTGGTCTCCCTAAACTCACCCACAAGTCCATTTTCCGCGACGTAGTCCGGAGGACGGCGCGCCCTGCAGCGTTTGAGCCTGTGGCTGATGATGCGAACTGCCTTTTGCATCTCGCCCAGCTCCTCGGTCCACCAGTGGACCTGCTCGCACGGAGGCTGCCGCTTGGAGACGCGAGGCATCGCCGCGTCGCAAACCCTCGTCAGGGTCTTGCGCATGTGCTCTGTCTGCGACTCCAGGTTCGCGAATTCAGCTGGGTAGGCCCAGCTTTCCGTGAGTGCCCACTCTTCGGCATGCTCCGGATCGAGCTTGGTAAGGGCCCAACGCGGGAGGAGAGGGGGGCGATTAACAGGGCTCGGACCGGAGGAGGGGGTAAGCTCAAATCTGATCTACCGATGATCAGAGAGCGACTCCGACTGCGACGGCCGCATGAGTGGCGAATGACAGGTCGATGATCGATCCACCCCGCGCGCGCACGCAGGTCTGGACCGATCCCTGGTTTAATATGGTCAGGCCGGATTGAAGAGCCCATTCCTTAACCGCCCGGCCCCTAGGTTCCGTAAACGCATTTCCCCAGGAACAGTGCTTTGCGTTAAAGTCGCCCATCACGAAAATCGTTTTAGGCGACAGTCTGCCTATGGCAGCCCTGATGGCGTCCAAGCGAAGCTCGAACTCCGCCAGGGGGCGGTTACGCGAAAAGTAAACGCCTATGACGACGATACTCCCGCTCTCCGCCACCGCATAGCCCTTTCCTCTTTCGAGACATGTAAGCGGTGTGCCAGACCCGGCTCTGGCCCGTCGGTCCTCGCCCCCTTACCCTTTTTCCGCCTGACGACCGTGGACCACTCCCCCCCCTCAGTAATGGGGGTGGGGGCGGAGGCCACGGGCGCCGGCGGTGACGCCGCGACGCGAGCGCGAGTTACGGGGGCACGATATATATATATATATGTGTGTATATATATATATATATATATATATATATATATATATATATATATATATATATATATATATATATATATATATATATATATATATATTCATTATATTACATTATAAACAGTTATAATGTAACTTAATAATATTATTATCATTCATCTATGCACATATTCAGTTTGTATAATTATTTCAGTATGACAGAGTACATTTCTCTTACACTTATTGCTTTGTTGGTTTTGTAAAACGAAATTATTAATTTGATTTATTTTTATTTAGAAACACAGGCATGTGAAAGCAGCTGGCTGGTAAAAAATAATTATCAGTTTTTGTTTTTATTTTTTTATTTATTTTAGATACTTATTTATATACATATATAAGCATATATCGATTTGTAGGTATTTATGAATAGCTCAAGCAGTGAATCACAGGATTACTTTTCTTGCTCAGACAGCTTTAGCTCTGATGATGAACCTTCCCTTAAAGCAGTGCTAAATAATCGTCTTTCAACTGAAAGACAGAACTTCAATGTCTTACACATTAATGCGCAGAGCATTCCGGCTCATTTCACTGATATGCTGGCGTCACTTAATCATGATAATGTGCATGCTATCTGTATTTCTGAGACTTGGCTAAAACCCTGTCTCTCCTCTTCGTCTTACACTCCTCCAGGTTTCCAACTAGTCCGTAACGACCGAGTTGGCACTACTGGCGGAGGTGTTGGTATCTACATTCGTGACCAGATTCCCTACACAATAATAAAAATGTCACCTCAACCATGTCCGCCAGATTCAGGGGAATATCTATTTATAGAAGCTGTTCTAGGACAAAACCGCATACTTCTTGGTGCATACTATAGCCCTTCCCTCCGAGTAAATTTTTTCCCTTCTTTCGAACTATTGTTAGAGAATTTCTCCTTATCTTATGAGCACATTATCATTATGGGCGATTTTAATACGTGTCTACTAAAACGTGACTCTCGTTCTTTACTTCTTGAAAATATTACTAATTCTTGCAATCTTACAATTCTTCCGCTCTCTGCGACTCACCATTTCCCTAATTGTACCCCATCTCTTCTTGACTTAATTTTAGTGTCTTCTCCTTCTTTTGTTTCTACTTTCGGCCAATGCTCGGCGGATGCCTTTTCTTATCACGATTTGATCTACATCTCTTATAAATTACGTCCGCCCAAGTCTAAAACCAAAGTTATCATGCAGCGTAACTTTAGTAAGGTAGTAGTGGAAAATCTCATCAGAGATGCCAAGGAAATTAATTGGTCTGAGGTCTACAATGCGGTTTCTGTTGATGAAAAGGTGCATGTGTTCAATACCGCTCTGATTAAGTTGTATGACTCACATGCACCTATACGTCCTATAAAAATTAAACATCTACCTGCTCCGTGGCTTACTGAGGACATAAAATTATTACAAAAAAAGAAATGTTCTGCTCGGACTAAGTACAAACATAAGCCCACAGAAGAAAACCGCTCTAAATTTATAAAAATTCGTAATCTCTGCAATAGGGTGTGTAGGAACGCACAACGCCGTTATATCCACAAATCACTTGATACTGATGATTCCACTAAGATGTGGAAGTTTCTTAAATCTCTGGGAGTTGGCAAACCTTCTAACAATACTATCCCTAAAGACTTAAACATCGAACTGTTAAATCAGCACTTCTCATCTTCCGCCAGATTTGATAGGCAATCAAAGTTGAACACTTTAAGCTGTCTTTCAAACTTGTCAACTCCTATTTATCCTTCATTTGTTTTTAGTCAATTTTCTGATCGTGATGTTAGGAAGAGCATTCTGTCCATCAGTTCCAATGCTGTGGGTTGCGACAGTATCAGTCGAAATATGATAGTTCCCATATTGGACATTATCATTCCAGTGATCACTCACGTTTTTAATTGTTATATAACCTCTAGTACATTTCCTGACACCTGGAAACAAGCACAAGTGATTCCATTACCAAAAAAGGTAAATCCTGTCCTGTTTTCCGAATATCGTCCCATTTCCATCCTTCCCTTCCTTTCTAAGGTGTTTGAACGTCTTATATATGAGCAGTTCAGCATCTTCCTTAATACAAACTCCCTAATCAATCCTCTCCAATCCGGTTTTCGTCCTGGTTATAGTACTACTTCTGCATTGGTAAAGATCACTGATGATATTCGTTACGGTATGGGAAACGGTCTGATAACTATACTGTCGCTTCTCGACTTTAGCAGTGCCTTTAATAATGTCGATTTCGACATTTTACTCGGGATTTTATGCTCTCTTAACATATCTCCGACGTCTATTGACTGGTTTCGCAGTTACCTGTTTGGACGCCGGCAACGAATTCGTATTGATGATGTTTACTCATCGTGGTGTGACTTGTCTGCTGGTGTCCCTCAGGGCGGCGTTTTATCCCCTCTTTTATTTGCTATTTTTATTAATTCTATATCCAATAACCTTTTTTCGTCATACCACCTCTATGCAGATGATTTACAAATCTACACCCAGGCTAATTTAGATGGTCTGCATACAGCAGTCGCGACTACCAATCGAGACTTTTCTAAAATAGTCGAATGGAGTAAAGCTTACGGTTTATCTATAAATCCACAAAAGACAAAAGTTATAATAGTTGGTAGTTCCAGGCTAATCTCCAAGATAGACTGGTGTAATCTTCCTCAGATTGAATTTGATGGCGTGGTAGTCGATATTAGTGAAACTGTAAAAAATCTTGGGATCGTTATTGACAGAGAGCTGTCTTGGAGGCCTCACTTGACCAATCTCAGCCGAAGAGTCTTTGCGTCGGCAGCGTCGCTTAGACGACTTAAAAATGTCCTCCCTACTGCTACTAAAGTAATGCTTGCTCAATCGCTGCTATTACCCATACTTGATTATGCTGATGCCAGTTATATCGACTTAACCCAAGAACAACTGAACAAGCTGGATCGACTTCAAAATGTCTGTATACGGTTTATATTTGGGTTGCGCAAATATGACCATGTTTCCGAATATCGCAAGAAGCTTAAATGGTTACCTATTCGCCTTCGCCGGAATGTTCACTTACTCTCTTTTTTGTACAATACCCTTTTTGATCCTCGTACCCCTTCGTATTTAAAGGAACGTTTTGATTTCCTACATGTTTCTCATTCCCGTTATTTGCGCTCTAGTAATAATCTCTCCTTAATGACACCTGTACACACTTCTTCCTTCGTTGATATTTCTTTCACGGTACAGGCTATCCGTTTATGGAACTCACTGCCACTCAACATCAGACAAGCTAAATCCATAATGTCTTTTAAATTGATGGTTACTAAATATCTTTGGTCCTCGCAAGTCTAAAACATGCTGCTGATTCTATATATAGTATGATATATCTTATTTTTGTATAGTATATAAAGTATATTATTATTTGTTGGTGTTGCAGTGGACTGTAGGACTGTAGAGGGTTGGTCGCTGGTTCGGGTAACCGATTTTCCGAAATGAAAACAACCGAAAACGATGCTACGGGAGGCTTCGACTTCGTTGGCGTCGGCGGGAGGGAGCTTCTTCTTATGAACTGCGAACGAACTAACGAACTACTCACGAACTACAAAAATGCGCCCCAAAGGCGTCCTATATTTATAGAGGCTGCCTCCGCCGACCCCTCGCTTCGTCGTAACACCCCCTTTACTTTATTTCCTTAATTTTACATACATTAAGCCTTATCTCAACTTATTACTATCATACATTTTAGTACACCCTAGATCTTAGTACATTTCGAGGGTCCTTATACAGTTGTGACCCATAGTTTTTGTTAGCGGGACGTCGTAATGGGCATTTACCTCGCCCCCCGCTTCATTAGTATAAATATAAAGCGCTGAGCGCCCTTACCATTACCTCATTACAAAAACGTGCGCTGTCGAGCGCGGACCTCTGCCTGCACTATCATTATGGCCTACTCGCGTTCGGAGTAGGCAGTAGTGCAGGCATACCTCACGGATCCCGGGCTCCGGTTGCGTTCTGCAGTCCCGTAGCCCGGTTTCCGCTACCCTTTTGGGTCCCGGGTTCCAGGCGGCGTTCTGCACGCCTGTAACCCGGTTCCCTTTACATGCTGAGTCCCGGGCTCCAGGCGGCGTTCTGCACGCCCGTAGCCCGGTCTCATTTACCGGGATCTAATAGGGTCCTACTTTCAATAAAAGACACAACGCTACAACATTTATTTCCTAGTGAGTTAAGGCTTATTACATTTTATATTCAATTCTTATTCTTATAATTTATTTATTTAATTTCAAATTAATAACGGTTAAAAATAAACTATATCTATCTCAGTCCGACCCGTCTCTTTTCTGCGCCTAACGGTCGCGTCTACATAGTCTATGAGGCTTAGCAAATTATACCTATGTTCTTATCGCCTATTGAGACGGGTCGGTGAGTTTCATACATTGTGTTTGTCGTCGTCAACATTATTTATTTATTTCCTTTTTACTTATTCTTGGAATGTTTCTTATTATTTATTGTCTTCACCGCCACTGTTGTTTTAATATTTTCCTTAGTTTAGGGGGTTGCCTGGAAGAGATCGCTTTGAGCGATAAGGCCGCCCTTTGTTCAACATTTATTGTACTTAGTTTTAAGAACGTAGTTTTAATTTTTGGTGAACAATAAAGTGTTTTCATTCATTCATTCATTCATTCATTCATTCACCTGTCAATAGCTTTCCAGAATTTAACCTTATTGATGATACTTGTTGTGACCATGTCAAACTAAATAAAATAGATAATGTGTCTCCTGTCAAGTTACATGATGTAGATTTGGACGATTTTAACAAGCAAAACAAAATGCTTTTACAAAATATGTTAAGTGATCTAAATTCCATAAAGGAAAACCCGCACATTGTAAGATATGGGACACACTATTCTATCCTAACGCTTTTACTTTTCATTTGTATGCTTTGTTATTTTAGTTATGTCTTATATTATAAAATTTGTAAACCTAGAGGCAACCGACCACAACCATCCAGATTTAAATTAGAATTATTTTCTCCGCAGACTTCTGATTCAAAAGATTCTTCTGATAAGGATTCTGACATAGAAATAGTTACCCCTAAGGCTCCGACCAGAGTAAAAGTGTAATCACAGAGACTGGAACATACCCAAAGTCTCTTCTTAAAGGGCGAGGTGTTATACCCATGCACTGCGAGGGTTAATGCTTACCTGCAAGACTGCCGAGATACCTCAGCAGCCTTACTTATCATATACCCTGTTTTCAATACGAGTGAGTCAGTCTGTCATTAATTTCTGTTGTGAGCGGTTGCTTTTCTAAAATCAAGTAATTTTCATAATTATCGTTATATGTTTAATTAAAAATATTCTTTTTTAAAAAGGGTAAGTTTATTTCCCTTATAACAGCACGTAGGGTGGACATATGAAGAGTCGTGAAGGAGGTGGAGACTCTGTCTGAACATCTCTATATTACATTTGAGCTCTTCCCTCCTCCGAGCGCGATTTCGGTTCCCCCACGCGGACACGGCCAGTTTCCGCGTTGGTCCCTCGGTCGGATCAATCCTGAGCTGACCCAGGAGATGGCCATCGTCCAGAGCTGGGTCAATCCAGTTAATACCGGAGGTCCGGAGGTTCTGGCAGAGCGCATGCACAAGGCCCTCGTAAGGGTATGCGATGCAGTGATGCCTCGGTCGCGTCGGCCCGCGCAGCGGGAGGCGGTCTACTGGTGGACCGCAAAGATCGGCGATCTGAGAGAGGCAGCCCCCAGAGCGCGCCGGTCTCTCAGATGCTGCCGGCGCCGACCACCTCCGGACTGTGTGGAGGAAAACAGTCTTGTTGGGGAGTATAGGACTGCCAAAAAGGCTCTTCGGCTGGAAATCATCCAGTCGAAGACCCGGGCTCGGGAAGAGATGTTAAAAAGCCTTAACGGGGACTCCTGGGGGCGTCCGTACCGGGTGGCTCGTAAAAAGATGCGGGCTTGCACAACCCCGGTTACGGCGTCCCTCGAGGAGGAGGTCCTCATTTCCGTTATTGACGGACTCTTTCCGGACCTGGGAGTCTTCACTCCCCCGGTAATGAGTCCTCCACCACATCCCAGTCCTTTGGAGACGGAGCCTCCCCTCGTTTTCGAAGAGGAAATAGACGTGGCCCTGGAGCGCCTCCGAGCCCGGAAGACCGCACCCGGACCTGATGGGGTCCCGGGCCGAGCCCTCTTCCTGGCCGCTAAACATCTACGCGGCCAGCTTCGGGAACTTTTCAATGCCTGCATCAGGTGAGGCGTATTCCCGAATCAGTGGAAAGAGGGCCAGCTATGCCTACTTCCGAAGGAGGGTTGCCCTCCCAACGATCCGTTCTCCTACAGGCCTATCGTCTTGCTCAATGAGGCGGCCAAAGTCTTCGAGAAGATCTTAGCCGGCCGCCTTGTTCGTCACCTTGATTCGAATGGGCCTGGGCTCTCTGAGGCTCAATATAGATTCAGGGCAAGGCGTTCGTCGTTAGACGCCCTGAACGCACTACGGAGCCTCACGAGAGAGGCGGATCACATGAAGGAGTCCGTCCTGACGGTTTCTCTTAACATCAAAAATGCCTTCAACAGTCTCCCTCACGAGACGATCACGGCGGGGCTCCTGTCTCATGGAGACCCCCGTATTTCACGTAGCTGTTGGAGGACTACCTCCAGGACCGGTGCATCCTTTGGAAGGGCGGCCGAGCTGGCCAGGTTATAGGTAGGCGACGCGTCGCGTGCGGCGTTCCACAAGGGTCGATGCTGGGTCAGACCTTGTGTAATATTGGCTACGACTGGCTCCTCCGCGAGCCAGTCCTGCCCGGGATGGGAGAGCTCTGCTTCGCAGACGACACTCTCGTTACGGCCCAAGGCGGCACCTATGAAGAGTCTGTGGAGCTCGCCAACGCCAGAACGGCGTTGGTATTTCAACGTATCCGGCGTCTTGGCTTGAGGGTCTCCCCTGAGAAAACGGAGCACTCCGGGATGCGCGCGTCGCTGTCCAAGGCGTTGCGGTAGCAATTAAGCCCCAGATAAAATATCTGGGGCTTTTCATCGCAGGAACGTGGAGCTTCGAGGCCCACTTCACACAGCTGACCCCGAGGTTGATCAAATCTGCTACCGCCCTAGCCAGGCTTCTTCCAAACGTGAGAAGGCCGGGTGCGGCGTTGAGGAAATTGTACGCCGGCATCCTCCGGATAATGGCACTGTACGGAGCCCACAAAAATTAAAAATTAAATAATTAAAATTAATAAGTTGGCGGTAGGCTAAATAAAACTTTAACAATACTCGTTGACACTTGACATCTTTGTCTTTCGTGATCACGGCCACTGAAAAGTGGCCGAAACGTCGGAAAAACCAAAATCAAATAAAATTACCGCGCTTAAAACCGTTAAAACGTAGTTTTATTATGTATACAAGTCGCGAAAACTTAAGAAAATATTATGTTAACCGCCTTAACATACCAGACCACTCTTCAACTATTAACATAGTTGCTGTTAGGTGCATGAACATTTCCTTTGTATCTATATATATCCCTAATCCTAATCCCGATGTTATCCTATAACTCTCTTCTATCTTGTCGAATCTCCCTGCCGCCCCTTCTCATACAAGGAGATTTTAATATTCATCACTCCCTTTGGAGTTCCCATTATTGTGATGCTCTTTCTTCCCAGTTTCTTGATGTTCTTGACTCTATAAATTTATGCATTTTAAATGATGGTACACCTACTCGTAGGGTTTTCTCCTCCAAAATCCTAGCATTCCTGACCTTACCCTATCATCTCCTTGTTTAGTAAATCAACTTTCGTGGGAAGTCCTCTTGCAGTCTCATGGGAGTGATCATCTACCTACTATTACTTGTTTAGATGATTCTTCTCTTACAAATCCTCCCCCTTCCCCTATTTTAAAATATAAATTAAAACTTGCAGATTGGGATAAATTTTCAAAATTAGTTCAAATCCAGTTAGACACTCTGCCTACTATGACCAATAAAAATGCACTTTTCTTATATTCAAAATTTACTTCAGTCCTTACCTTTGCAGCCGATTCTTCTATCCCTCTAAAAAACTCTTCACCCGACAAAATCCGATCACCAGCTTGGTTTGAATGCACATCTGCCGTTAAAGAGAGGAAACAAACGGAACGTAATTTTGTTAGTTCACTTACCCTTGAAAATTTTGTAGTGTTCCAAAAAACCTCTGCAAAGACCAAAAGGTTTTTGCGTAGGAAAAAAACTGAAGGCTGGCGGACTTTCTGTGAGTCTCTAGCCCCTAGCACTCTAGCCACTTTAATCTGGAAAAAAATTAAAAGCTTCCGTAAATCTCAGGTTGATAATAATATTAATTCAAATGACGCAACACTATGGCTCCCTAGTTTTTTTTCTAAACTCGCTCCTCCCTTTGTCCCTAACGAACATTGTCTTCCATCTCCTTCCTTTACTTCCTTAGCGAGTACAGACCCTATGAACTCTACCTTCTCTTTTGCGGAGCTTTCTTGCGCCCTTGACCGTCTCCATGATTCTACTCCTGGCGTGGATAGAATCCCTGATTCCTTCATAACTAAGTCTTCCAAATCTACTAAACTTTTTTTCCTAGATTTAATTAATAACTTTTTTGTAAACGGTGTGGTCCCTGATTCTTGGAAAACTCAATTGATTGTCCATATTTTGAAATCTGGAAAATTTCCCTTAGATCCCAACTCCTACAGACCTATCGCTCTTTCCTCTGTTTTATGTAAAATTATGGAACACCTCCTTAAAAACCGTCTAGAGTGAATTGCGGAAAATCTAGGCCTTCTTGCAAGAAGTCAATTCGGATTTAGGAGGGGGATGGGTACTGTAGATAGTCTAAGCCTCCTTACCTCGGACATCCGACTCGCTTTTTCAAAAAAATGAACATGTTGTAGATGTCTTCCTAGACATTACAGCAGCATATGATAATGTGGATCTTCTTCTCCTCAGGCAAAAACTGCAAAAGCTGAGTATACCGGAAAGAATCATAAATATCATATGCAATATGCTCATGGAACGTACTATTACAATCCGCTCGTGTGCTTGCTCTCTTCCCCCTAGAGAAGTCTTGAAGGGTCTTCCTCAGGGATCTGTTTTAAACCCTCTCCTTTATAGCATTTATACAGCTGATTTAGAGTCTTCTGTCAATTGCTTTTGTAAAATTTTACAATATACAGAGTACAGAGTACAATATACAATATACAAGAATAAAAGCGGGTAGTTGCTAAGTGAATACTAAAATTTGTGAGCTCCCGATTTATTTAATTACTTAAAGTATAGTTTTAAACTAAAATTAATGTTTAACTTATGTAAATAGTTGTGCTATCTGTCAGTAGGTGTTTATTTCTTGTGATACGCGTTGTGGCCATTTTAAAACTCATTTAACATCGTCATGGATTCGATTAAAAACACAATGAGTGAAATGATGGAAATGCTCCATAAGAAAATGTCCACTTTTGAAGAAGAGTTACAAAAGAGTTCTAATCCATCGTCCTCCACGGATAATTTGGCTTCTGATTTTGCAGCTTTCAAAGCATTTACAATGCAAGCACTAAATGCTCTTCAAAAACAAATTGAAATCATGGCGCATAATCAGGATCAGTTTGATATGCGTAGTCGAAGAAAGATGATATTGTTACATGGTATCCCAGAGTCCAAAAATGAAGATTCCTTAAAAGTGGTTTTTAACATAGTGAAGGAGTACTTGAAACTTGAAAGCTTTACTGTTGGCAGTATTCAACGATGCCACCGGCTTGGACGAAGCCCTGATACTAAAAGAAATAGACCTATTTTAGTTAAACTCAATGAGGTAAAAGTTCGTGATGAATTATGGTTTCAGAAAACTAAGCTCAAAGGTTCAGAGATAACTATGTCAGAATTTTTAACTAAATCACGACATGATATTTTCATGGCTGCACGACTTAAGTTCGGTGTTTCCAAATGCTGGACAAGGGAAGGACAGATTTTTATTCTAGGACCGGATCAGCAGCGTCACAGGATTTCTTCACTTAATGACCTTAATAAATTGTCTCAAAATTCTAAAAATGTGACAGACGCAAAGTCAGATGTTGCCCCCAAAGGTACAACAATTCCACCAAAAATCAAACGGGCCGCAACCTCGAAAAAATAAAATAAGTTTTACTTTTATTACTTGTTCGGGCAGTCATTCTTTCCTTAGATCGCAAGTATGTAGGTACTCGCAAAAATTGTAAACGTCAGATATTATTTTCCACCAACAGTAAATAAGTAGATCTTATTTTTAATTTCTGTTATGATTGTTATAGTTGAATTTACGATTTGTTTTTTACTATATATTTCTATTTTAAGTTTCTGATTTAAAATTATTTTCCTATATTTAAATTGTTGTTTCCACTATGATAAAATAAAATAAGTATTTGTAAAATAACAAAATATCAAGTGAACTGTTAATTTTACTCGTTCCCTTATAAACAAAATATGGTTGTTTTTTATAACTTTTGTTTCATGCCCGGACTATCAAAGCATTGTTGTAAATTATTTATGATATCCTTATTATTTCTTCTGAGTCAAAACAAAACTTTTACATGTTTAATATTGTATACTAAGTTGTTGTTCATTAATTCGTTTAAATTACACCAACTGGCAGATGGATTTTATTAGTAACTTAATAAGTACACTTTAATATTTAATTATACTTTTTATTTATATAATTATTTATACTTTTGATTTATATATACATTTATATATTTATTTATACTTCTTATTTATACACTTATTTATATACATACATATTTCTTTTCTTTTAGGCTTTTATTTACATCAAATTTATAATACACGGCCATAATGTCAGTTAGCAATTACGATTCTGACAGTTTCTACTCTGCAAATGATTCTGATGACAGTTTCCGTAGCATTCCCTCAACTGCTGAGACACCTGACGCACAGTTTTCCGACGTGACTGGGAACTTTAACGCCGTCCATATCAATGCTCAAAGTATTCCGGCTCATTTTCCAGATATGCTGGCTACCTTTGATTGTAAGAACCTCCACGCTATTTTAATCTCTGAGTCATGGTTAAAACCCTGCCTCCCCTCAATAACTTATAAGCTTCCCCATTTTAGACTCATCCGTAACGATCGAACAGCAGGGGCTGGTGGTGGAGTTGCTATATATCTTCGTGATACGATTCCTTTTAAAATAGTCAACATGTCAGTACAACCGCCACCGCCCAATGCTGGCGAACATCTTTTCTTGGAAATACTATTGAAAAGTACTAAGGTACTACTTGGAGTATATTATAGTCCCTCTTTACACATTGATTTCTTCTCTTCATTTGAAACAATCCTTGAAAATCTTATACCTTCTTATAGTCACTCTTTCATCATGGGTGATTTTAATACATGTCTGTTAAAGCAAGATTCCCGCTCTTCCTCCTTTAAATCTATTGTTGAATCTTGTAATCTTTCTATTCTACCCTCTAGCGCCACACATCATTTTCCCAACTGTATTCCCTCACTCCTTGATCTAATCCATGTTTCTACTCCTAACCTAGTAGCTAAGCATGGGCAGTGCCCTGCTGATGCCTTTTCCTATCATGACGTTCTATTCCTCTCCTACAAAATACGCACACCTAAACTCAAACCTAAGGTTCTTCTACAACGCAATTTTAGTGGTATGGATGTCGATAGTCTTGAAAGAAATGCGCTTGACATTGATTGGGTTCCATTGTTACAAAGTAATTCGATTGATGAAAAAGTCTATATCTTTTCTACTAAGCTGATCGCACTTTACGATTTACATGCACCTATTCGACCAGTTAATTGAAACACTTACCTGCTCCTTGGTTAACTAAAGAGATCAAAGTCTTGTTGGCAAAAAAAGCAGCATCCAAATCAAAATACGCACGACGCCCAGACTCCCATAATCGAGATAGGTATATTTTGCTACGGAATCACTGCAATAAGGTGTGTAGAGATGCACAACGTCGCCACATTCATGAATCCATTAATAATATTGACTCATCCAAAGTGTGGAAGTTTTTAAAATCCCTGGGGGTCGGCAAGTTGCAAAATAATTCCTTAGATACTCACAATATAAATATTGATTCTTTAAATCACCATTTCTCTTCGTCAGCAAGTATTAGTCTAGCTACTAAAATGAATACTTTAAATTATCTTTCATCACTGCCAGACCCGGATTATTCTTCATTCTTCTTTACTCAGTTTACAGAATGTGATGTTAAGAAGAGCGTATTATCCATTACATCTAAGGCAGTGGAAAGTGATACTTTGAGTCGTAATATGATCCTGCCCATCCTTAACATTATACTTCCTATCATCACTCATATTTTTAACTATTCCATTTCTAGCAGCACCTTTCCGAATAGTTGGAAAGAAGCTCAAATTATTCCGATACCAAAAAAACCTAATCTATCCTCCTTTTCCGAATACAGACCAATTTCCATCCTACCTTTTCTATCCAAAGTTCTCGAACGCCTAATCCACAGCCAGATCAGTGTTTTCCTGAACATCAATATCCTTTTAAATCCTCTTCAATCTGGCTTTCGACCCGGTCATAGCACTACCACTGCCCTAGTTAAAGTGACAGACGATATCCGCCTTGCTGTGGAGCTTGGCAACATAACTATTCTTACATTGTTAGACTTTAGTAATGCTTTCAACACCGTGGACTTCGATATTCTGCTTGGTATACTATGCTCACTTAATATATCTCCATCTGTAATAGAGTGGTTTCGAAGTTACCTGTTAGGGCGGCGGCAACGTATTCGCATTGAGGATATATATTCTGCTTGGTGTAATACTTCTGCCGGTGTACCACAGGGTGGCGTCTTATCTCCTTTGCTTTTTGCTATGTTTATAAACTCAGTTTCCAAAAAACTTCAATGCTCCTACCACCTTTATGCAGATGACCTCCAAATTTACAGGCATACCACTGTCGACAGACTTGCTGAGGCTATTAATCTCACTAATCAGGATTTACGTAATATATCTGATTGGAGTAAGGCATATGGACTAACTGTGAATCCTTAAAAAACACAGGTAATTTTAGTGGGTAGTTCCAGGATGGTTTCCAAGATAAGGTATTCTCTACTACCGCAGATTATCTTCGAAGGAGTTCCTATATCTTTTAGCACCAAAGTTAAAAATCTGGGTGTTTATATTGATAGTCACCTCTCCTGGAGCCCCCAAATTCAGGAAGTCAGTAGGAAGATGTTTGCATCTGCAGCTGCACTTCGAAGACTGCGTAATTTTACTTCCCTATGCGACCAAAATTCTACTTGCACAATCTCTCCTCCTACCAATTCTAGATTACGCCGATGTCAGCTATCCTGATCTTACTGAAAGCCAACTATATAAACTTGAGCGACTTCAAAACTTTTGCATACGATTCATATTTGGTTTGCGTAAATATGATCACGTTTCAGAATTCCGCGCCAAACTCAAGTGGCTTCCAATACGTCTTCGCCGGAATGCTCATATACTGTCTCTTCTGTATAATACATTATTTAACCCTCAGACCCCTGCATACCTCAAGGAACAATTTCATTACCTTTATTCCGGTAACTTAAAGTCTCTCAGATCCTCGGAAAATTTGTTACTTAAAACTCCTCTGCATACAACTGGCTCTTATGGCAAATCCATCACAGTCCAAGCAGTTCGTCTTTGGAACGCGCTGCCAGTTAATATAAAGCTAGCCAAATCACTGCCTATTTTCAATAGACTTGTGAAGGTTTATTATAGCTCAAATTAAGGATACAACAATTATTGTCATATTTTTGTAGTTTATATTTATTTCAGTGTATTTTATAATACTTTATTTACATATATCGTATTAATATATATATATATATATATATATATATATATATATATATATATATATATATATATATATATGTGTGTATATATATATATTTATCGTATTAGTATAATTTAATATAAGTATTATTTTTATTAATGTATTTATATTATATAATGTATGTATATATTTATAAGATACTGATTCGCTAGTGAGAATAATGCAACATACCTCTGTTTTTATCAAATTTTTTGTCCATCCAAAGGTTGTCTGGAAGAAATCGCTAATAGCGATAAGACCGCCTATTGTATTGTAAAATTTCATTTCTGTATCTTTAAAACACAATAAAGCATATTCATTCATTCATTCATACAGATGACATTGCTTTATGTATTTCATCTGACTCCTTCAGTGATTCCTGCAGACGGTTGAACTGTGGGTTATAGTATCTTAATAATTGTCTCACAGACCATGGTCTTGAAATTTCTGCCCCCAAAAGTTCCGCCGTTATCTTCTCTCGCAAAAGATCTATCTCTCCATTAGATATAAATGTCAATAACCAACCCATAGAAGTAGAAGAAGACTCTAAATTATCTGGCATAAATCACCTAAATTATGTTGCAAATAAAGTGGAAAAGAACATTAACATCTTACGAGCTCTATCTGGTGTTAAATGGGGCTCCCATCCATATAATCAAAAACTATTATATAATGCTATAATTAGGAGTAATTTTGATTATGGAAGTTTTTTGTTGGAACAATGCAATAAGCTCGCCCTTGCTAAGTTAGATCGGTTACAGACAAAATGTTTGAGGATTATCAGTGGCACTATGAAGTCGTCACCCTCTAGCGCCCTCCAGGTCGAGTGCCTAGAGCCCCCCTTAGTCCTTCGTCGACAACTCCTTGCAGATCGTTTCTTCTATAAAGCTGTTCAATTACATTCACACTCCGTTTTAATTATTTATTTAACTTAATTAATTATTAATTTCTTATTTTTTTCTAAATTACTATGTACTCAATGTCTTTATATAATGCATGCTGTGTTCGCACCAAGAAGGCCAGTCAGCAACCATATTATCTGTACTCTAGATTTGTTTAAATAAAAGTAAGCAGAGTTGGCCAGTTTGCGAACCAAACTAAAAAAAAATAAAAAAAATTAGTTAACCACCCTCTTCTTGACTCTCTTAAAGATCTTTCTGATATAACCTTTCTGTCTCCATATTGGAATCATAAGCCTCTCCCTCTTTTAGTAAAATCTTTGCAAAAACTTAACAATAGTCCCTTTAGACTCTTTCAAAATTACCATAATCCCCTTTTCGAAATAAGCTTCAACAGTCTACTCTTTATCCCTAATATATATAATAATAATACTTAACTTTGGCATAGACAAAGATTCTATCATAGCTAATGAAAAGTTCAGTCAAATATTTCATGAAAAATGGTCTGGATGGCTCCCGATCTTTACAGATGCATCTAAATTATTCCCAAATAGTCCGATTGGTGCAGCTGTGTGGATTCCGAAATTTAAAATTATCCTTAACTTTAAAATTCCATGTTACAGCTCTGTTTTTAGCGGTGAGTGTATTGCGCTTTTAGAAGCCGCTCTTTATATAGAATCACACCAAATTAAAAAAGTCATCATTTTCACTGATTCCCTCAGCTGCCTGCAAGACATTCTGAAGCCCCCGTTCCACTCTCGACAAATTTTCCCCTCATTCTCCAAATTAGGAAAGTCCTACACCACTGCCATTCTTTGGACCTTGAAGTAGTACTTGCTTGGATACCTGGACACTGTGGTATACTAGGAAATGAAACTGCTGATAATTGTGCTAAACAGGCTATTTCTCTAGGTATTGATAAGTATAATAAATGCTTCCCCAGAGACTTATCTGTTCTCTCGTCTCTTGAAATGCATGATCAGTGGAATCAACAATGGCAGCAGTCTAGTCAGTCAGTTGGTAAATATTGCGGCTTCCTACGACCTATCATTCCGTGCACTCCATGGTTTTTCCACCACCGATTCTTACCTAAAAAAATTACATCTACCGTTATACGCCTTCGACTTGGACACGTATGTTCTTCTACCTTCGTAGCAAAAAAAAATAAGAATACGCGATCACCCTTTGTGCGAATGCGGCTTAGATGGCAGAACAGTGGAACATATATTCTTTCACTGCCCTAAAATAGTTCCTGAAGGGAAGCTACGAAGAAGCGTGAGAGAGGAAGTGGGGTACTGGGTTCCAGAGTTGTTCCAAGAAAAAGCTATCCAGAAGTGCAGCGGAGCGGGTGAACGCTGGATTGACAAAACATGGTTTTCCCGCGAGGTTGATGTTTTGCATTAAAAACTCGTCAGCGCGATGTAGTTATTCGCCGATATTGTACAGCGCCATCTAGTGATCCATTGGTAAAACTATGCATTACAATCGATGTGGTTTCTGTTTACGTTGAATATTGTTAAGGCCAAAGCTTTACCGCGTAAAATAAAAAAAAACTCAAATTGTCATTGACAGTGACGTCTTGTTTTTAATGTCTTTTGGTGTTTCCCGCCCGCTCTCTTCCCGCGCCCGCGCTGATATTACTTCCCGCTGCTCGCTCCCGCAAGTTAAAAGATATTAAAACTAATAACTAAAAGTGCTTTTCCGTGCTCCAATCAGTGTGTTTGTCATTGTATGTGGTTAATTTCATCTAGTAAGAAGAAAGAACACGGGCCGGCCCAAGAAGCCAAGAAGTCAAGAAGATCGCACTACCATAAACCAAGTAAGGCTTATGGTACGCTTTTCCCAAAACCAGTACCTACAGTCCACTTCGTTTTTTTAAACCATTTTGTGGTCTTTCGAGCCGGATTTCGCATATTTCGGTTACTTTAACAACCTACATAAGCATATTTCATATTCCCGTGAGGGGAATTTCCTTTGTCCGCAACACGCCCCGCCATCTTAAGTTCGCGTCCCGCATTCTATTATCGATTTAAATCATTAATCTCCGCTTTCATATTTCATATATTTTAACCGCGCCGCATATTAATCATTTGCAATATTATAAAACCGCACTGTATTTTCTTTATTTCGCATAAAATAACATACCTCCGCTTTGGGTCGTCATTTTATATGTATGTAGGTAGGTACCTTGATTTACAAGGTGCAGAATATTACAATACACAAACCTGTGTTATATTTCTTTAAATGACTGCGTAAATTGAATATCTGTATACATAAATACTATATATTAATATATACTTTATATATAAACAAAATTCATAACTATAATTTGGTATAAACTATATATTTTGTTACATTTTGTTTCTGCATTATAATTATATAATACCACAGTCAAACAAGTGTTTTTTATTGTGCTTACTTATTGTTTTCACTATATTTTAACGCAAGATTTGTAAGTAATTGTTTATTTAATTTAATTTCAACATGGCAACTACTAACACAAGTAAAAGAACTGAAACTAAGTTGGATTGTTCAGATTCTAAGTTAAAAATGTTGTTAGAAATAGCATTAGCCAAACGTGAGTCTTTATTTAGCCGCATACAAACCATTTATGACCGCTCTCAGTTAGTAGACAGTTTGGAGAATAGAGAGAGGTTTCTTTCTGGTGCGCTATTAGTTGATACTCTTCGCAGTGATTTTGAAAAGGCCCTTTATGACTATAACTTGTACAATATGCAGGTGAATGTAGGATCAAGGGTAGACTACCAATCCAGGGAAGCATTTGAAAAAATGTATTGTCACATTAAAAGAGTTTTATCTAGTATTGAAAATAAAGATAAATATGAGAGGTCAATGACCCCACATAGGTCACGCCCATCTTTGCCTCCAATTGAACTTGTGTTTTTTGATGGAGATATCCGCGCATGGCCTTTATTTTATTCAAGTTTTATGTCTATTGTTCATGATAATCCTAGTTTGTCAGACTCTGACAAATTATATTATTTGTTAGGCAAACTGACTGCAAAGGCAAAGTCAGTTTTGGCTGGCATTACACCTTGTGCTGAGAACTATGCACTTATTATTGATTCTCTTAAAGAGAAATATGATGATAAACGTATGCCAGCGTCCGCTTATATTAATCAAATTTTTGAATATAAATCTATTTCAACAGCGTCCGCTTTCAACCTAGAAACATTTTTAGATAAGTTTGTTACTTCTGTGAATGCCTTAAAAAACTTAAAATTACCAGATTTAACAGATTTTATTATTTTACATACCGCTTTGAAGAAGTTAGATGCAGACACAGTTCGGTCTTTTGAGATGCATTCCCGCAAGGATAAAATTCCTGAATTTAAAAATCTAGTTGAATATATTAAAGATCAATCTAGAATATTACAGCGTTCCTCTTTTTCAACTTCAACTTCAAATTCCAACAATAATAATACAAAACGCACACATAATTTTAAAATTCCACAACCGCAGTAATAATAATAATAATAATAATCGGCATACAAACACACACATTGTATATCCCCAAATTACGCTAGTTACGCTTGTGTTATGGGTAATATACAACGGACTACTTTGGGGCTGATCCCAGACACCCAGACCATAGTAAATAAGGGAGAAAATACGTTTCCGAAATTTACTATACCAGGAATCGAACCCGGAAGGAACCTCTGCGTTGCAGTGAGGTACGCCAGCAAAGGCTTAGCCCGCTCAACCACAGAGGCCGTCCAGAGGCAGTCATATGTTACTATGTCTGATGCACATAAATGTTTATGTAATGACTTTGTTCATGATCATTTATATAAATGCCCTGCATTTGGGAAAATGTCTTCCAATGAGCGCTATAAGGTGGTGAAAGAGCACAATGCCTGTGTTAATTGTTTAAGCTGCAAACATAAAGCAGGTAATTGCCATTCAAACTCAAAATGCAGAATCTGTAATGGTAGGCACCACAGCTTACTCCATTTTGACACTTCTAAATTAAATACTGTCTCACACTCACATGTGGAGGCACAGGCTGTAAATAATATAGCCATACAACCTTCTACAACCGCTCGTTTACAACCACCACTACAACAACACACTATTTCTTCGCCATCTCCACAATCTTATATAGCCAAGGAGGCTTGTACTAACGTTATGCATTCTACAAGTAATATAAAGACTACGGTTTTGCTTGCCACAGCTTCTGTTATAGTGTGTGATGCATATGGTGGGCAACATAGTGTGCGCTGCATACTTGATAGTGCTTCGCAGAGTAATTTCATTACATCAGACTGCTGTACTCGATTGGGCTTGCCAATGAATCCTGAGCATACAAAGGTAAATGGCATTGATGGTTCTGAGAAATGCATGAAGGGAACTGCTGTCTTCCAATTTTCATCTCGGTTTAATCCTAACTTTAAATATAATATTTCATCCCTGGTTATTGATAAAATAACAGATAATTTACCATCTGTACCGGTGGATGTTTCCGCTTTAGCTTTTTTGCAAGATTTGCTGCTGGCCGATGACAAGTTCTATGAGCCAGCTCATATTGATGTTTTGATTGGTGCTTCTATATTCTCACAATTGTTGCTACCAGGTGTAATACAATATAATATTGCGATTCCGCCCGCTATACAAACTGCTTTAGGTTATGTTATTATGGGTACTGTACCCACTCTTCCCGCTATATGCACTCGCAAAGACAAAACCATAGTATGTTGCAGTACTATGCCTACTAACCAGGATTCACTTGACATGCTTATTAAAAGGTTTTGCTATATTGATGAGTCTCCTTTAGATAATCCGCCCACTCAGTCTCCTGATGACATTGAGTGTGAATATTTCTTCAGTCAGTCTACCGAACGAGATAAGACCACTGGAAGATATATAGTGTCACTGCCCTTTCGTGGTGATGTCTGCGCGCTCGGTGATACATACGCAACCGCTCGGAAACGCTTCTTTGGTTTGGAAAGGAAGCTGGACTCCACGCCCTCGTTTAGAGCTGCCTATGATGCAGTCATAAGAGAGTATTTAGAGAAAGGTTATTTATCACCTTCTCCACCCGCTATTATCAAGGATCCATATCCTGTATATATTATACCGCATCACGGCGTTGTCCGTGAAGATAAGTCTTCTACCAAACTTCGCATGGTTCTAGACTGTAGCCATAAGTCAAGTTCAGGGTTATCCCTAAATGATCTGCTGCATAATGGACCTAATTTCCAAGGTGATTTGTTTACAATTATTTAAATTTTTCGTCTTTTTGAAACCGCTCTTTCCGTTTATTATAAGCAGATGTTCCTACAAATTGTAATGAATAAAAATGATCGTCGCTTCCGACATGTATTTTACCGCTTTCGTCCTACAGATGAACTTACAATATTTGAATTTAATACAGTTTGTTTTGGACTTAAATCAAGTCCATATCATGCACTTCGCGTTATAAAACAACTTATTGATAACGAAGGAGATTCATTTCCTTTGGCAAAGGAAATTGCTTCTCGTTATATTTATATGGATGATATTGTCTTCAGCGCTAGGTCAGAGAATCAAGCTTTACTGGCTGCTAATCAGCTGATTGAGCTTTTTAAACGAGCTCGGTTTGACTTGTTTAAGTCATAAAGCCACTGAACCTGTTGAATTAGACAAATCATCACACGAAAAAATCTTAGGTCTCTTTTGGTCTAAGTTGGATGACTATTTTCTTTTAAAGTCGCTGTGCCAGACAATAAATGTAGGAAACGTATTATATTGGACACTGTGGGCAGATTATGGGATATAATGGGATTCATAGCGCCCGTTATACTGAACGCAAAACTTATTTTGAAAAATTTGTGGATGTCTACAATTGATTGGGATGATTGTCCGCCCCATCACATTCTAGAATCATGGACTAAATTTAGAAACGAATTGTCGTTTCTCAATGATTTCAAAATACCGCGACATTTGGGCATTTTTGAAAACTGTGAAGTCCATCTAGTCGGCTTCTCAGACGCTAGTGAACATGCATATGGCGCAGTCGTCTATGCTCATGTAACACACGACAGTCAAATACATACTCAATTAATCTGTGCTAAATCCAAGGTTGCTCCCATGAAGCCTATATCTATTGCGCGCCTGGACTTTGCGCTGTTCAATTAATGGCAAAGCTCAACAGATGCATTCATGACAGCTATAATCCGAGATTTCCCGTTCATGAAATGTATGCGTTTACTGATTCCAAAGTTACACTTTGTTGATTGAATTCTTCGCCTCACCGCTGGCAAACTTTCGTAGCCAACCGCGTTGTCAAGACTATAGACAATTTAGCAGCGCCTTATTTCCACCATGTCGCAGGTGTCGAGAACCCTGCGGATTGTTTATCTAGGGGCCTTACACCCGCAAAATTGCTTTCGCACTCGCTGTGGTTACATGGTCCTTCCTGGCTCACTCAGAATCCTGCAGAGTGGCCTGTGAATAAGATCCACGAAATAACTTTAGATAATATTCCGGAAGAAAAGTTCATTGCACATTCAGTTATTGAGACAGAACCACAAGTATCGATTATTTTAGATATAAGTGGACGCGTTTCTTCTTGGAATAAACTAATTAGAATTTTAATATATGTTTGTCGCTTTATAAAAAAGCTACCACGCTCTGTATCGTCTAAAATTACCGTATCAGATATGAACTTCGCCGAACGACTGATAATACGCGACATACAAAAACGACATTTTTCATCTGATATTATAAGTTTAGAATCTGGTAAAAATTATTCTCCCGAATTGATGAAACTAAAGGCCTTTCTTAAGGATAATCTTATTCATGTAGGTGGTCGGTTATGTAACTCGGCTGAAAGTTTTGATTATAAATTTCCAATTATTTTACCTCCTCAAGACGCGCTCGTGGAGTTATTAATCGATTATTAACATAAGAAATATTTGCATGCTGGCCCTCAGCTGCTTATGTCCTTAATAAGACAAAGATTTTGGATACTGTCTGCTAGACGTATCATTCGTTCTAGAATACACAAGTGTAATATTTGCTTTAAATCAAAACCGCGTCCGAGATACCCTTTAATGGCTGATTTGCCATCACAAAGAGTGCTGCAGACTGAAAAGGCTTTTTCTGACCCGTTGTTATACACGTCTATACGTTCTCGTAGCGTGAAAACACGCAAGGCATATCTTTGTATATTTACTTGTCTAACAACCCGTGCCCTACACATTGAAGTAGCTACAGACCTTACTACAACTAGTTTTCTTGCTGCTTTAAAGCGATTTCTTTCGCAACGTGGCCCAGTACAATGTCTTTATTCCGATCGTGGAACAAATTTTGTTGGTGCTAGTAATTATTTACGGGATTTGTATGGTTTCCTTGATAAGGAATATCGTCCGCGTTTAGAAGAGGAACTCGCAGAGAATCGCATAGAATTTAAATTTATAGCTCCAGCAGCTCCACATTTCGGAGGGTGCTGGGAAAGTATGGTTAAATGTGTAAAGAATCATTTGTTCAAAATAATAGGACAACAAATCCCTGCTTACGAAGAATTAATCACGGTTGTGTCGCAAATAGAGTGCCTTCTAAATTCACGTCCCCTTATTGTACTTAGTTCAGATCCATCTGAACCCTCAGTATTAACTCCCGCGCATTTTCTAAATACAATACCGCTTCGAACTTTACCTGCACCTAGTGTAGACTCTACACCAATTAATTTACTTCAGCGACATTCGCTTTTAGATAAATTAGTACAATCTTTTTGGCGTCGTTGGAGAACTGAATATTTATTTACACGAGCTACAAGCGCGTCAGAAATGGACTCAACACTCTACTCCTATTAAAGTTGGTACTGTTGTTATCATCATTAATGATAATTCTCCAGTTCTTTCTTGGCCATTAGGTGTGGTTGAAAAGGTTCACCTTTCTAAAGACAACATTATTCACGTTGCCACGGTAAAAACAGCTAAAGGTACACTGGTTCGACCTGTGGTACGTTTGTGTCCCATGCCGACGCAATAATACAGTTACTTTATTATACCAAATTATTATATTTATAATAATATTTTATACTATATCCTATATATTACAATTAACTGTTATAACCGCATATAATTTATTATAATACATATCTATTTACATTTTATCTCGCAATCTTTATTTTGTTTAATTAATTCCGCTTAATATACATTTGATTTAATTTAAATGTTTTTAATGTCTTTTGGCGTTTCCCGCCCGCTCTCTTCCCGCGCCCGCGCTGATATTACTTCCCGCTGCTCGCTCCCGCAAGTTAAAAAATATTAAAACTAATAACTAAAAGTGCCTTTCCGTGCTCCAATCAGTGTGTTTTTCATTGTATGTGGTTAAATTCATCTAGTAAGAAGAAAGAACACGGGCCGGCCCAAGAAGCCAAGAAGTCAAGAAGATCGCAGCAACATAAACCAAGTAAGGCAAACACGCTTTTCCCAAAACCAGTACCTACAGTCCACTCCGTTTTTTAAACCAATTATACTAAGTGATGTTGTTACACCACCCATATTTATGATATATTACCTTCAGAATGTGATCGTCCTGTGAATGTCAATTACTTGTAAACTCTTGTTCATACTAAATTTGTATATATTTTGTGTAAATTTCTATATATGAATAATATATATTTATAATGTAGTTAAGTTTAAACAATCATTGTTTTGTGTTATCCTCAGGATATCAGAAAACGTTCCTCACCGCTCAAAGCTATTATTATAATTTAGTATATGATCGCCCTACACCTGTCATTTTTGCACAGTCACTTCGACATTGGCAAAATCAACGCGCATAAAGCGTTGGAGCCATCGTCGACCAAGAATAGAATAGAATAATAGAAACTATTTAAGCAAATAAAAATAGTAAAACAGTCTGTTATTAAATTCTGTCATTTTATTCCTCCAAAAGATAGTGTGTGTGATTGCATGTTTAGAGAAACAATTCAAGCTAATAAAAATAGTAAAACATTGGTCCAGCGTTACCGGATTGTGATTTTGATAAGACATCATGGATTTCGAGACATTACAGTGTTGTCAAGAAGAAACATACAACGCTATACAAAACTTGGTAAGCAATTTTAAGAAATGTCCAAAAAATAGGTTGTCTAAGGCTTTCTTAGAAACTCGTTTAGAAATGTTAGAAACCTATTGGAAATCGGCACCAGACCGCCACAACAAGCTAATCACTGCGATAAGAGAGCAAAGGCAGAAGCTAATATATTTTAAAAAGAACATTAATGAAAATACTTTAGACTTATACTGTTGACGACGGCAACATTGATGTGAGAAACTCACCGACCCGTCTAAACAGGCGATAAAAAAATAGGTATAATTTGCTATGCCTCACAGATAATGTAGAAGCGACCGTTAAACGCAGGAAAGAGACGGGTCGGACTGAGACAAATATAGTTTATTTTTTAAAGTTATTAATTTAAAATTTAATTAATTAGTTTTAAGAGTTAAATGTATAATAGCCTTAAGTTGCTAGGAAATAAATGTTATAGCGTTTGTCTTTCATTAAAAGTAGGACCTCTAATAGATCCTGGTAAATGAGACCGGGCTACGGGCGTGCAGAACGCAGCCTGGAGTCCGGAACTCAATATGAAAAGGGGACCGGGTTACAGGCATGCAGAACGCAGCCTGGAACCCGGGACCCAAAGGGTACCGGAAATCGGGCTACGGGAATGCAGAACGCAACCGGAGCCCGGGATCCGTGAGGTATGCCTGCACTACTGCCTACTCCGTAAGCGAGTAGGCCGTAATGTTAGTGCAGGCAGAGGTCCGCGCGCGACGGCGCATGGTTTTTAAATAAGGTAACTGTAAGTTTTTCATTTTTTTATTGGACTTGACTTTATGTTGTTGGTCCGAAGACCTTACAACTTTACCGGGGTCTTTAGGGCGAGTGCCTTCGCGAAGCGAAGGCGCTCGAGCCCGGGGGGGCAACTTGCTCGAGGGAGCTCCCTAAGAAGTTTTACCTTGGCTGGACTGTTGCCATGAGTGGGAATGAATTTAATGATGCCCACCATAGGGCGACACAAAACACTAATTGAGAACGGGCGACGGGTAATATAAAGCCCGAGGGGAAGGATCACGGCGGGCCGGGATCGGTGGTTCGCGGCGGCCTACGCTATCTTACTGCTGTTTCGCAACGTGTTATGGCTGGGAGAGAAGAAACGGCGAAAGAAACTTCCCAGCAACACGCCTAGTCTATCCTGTGGGGGGGGGCTATGTCTCCTAGCGTCCCTCGCGGGGACGTGGAGAGATCTTGATTGGCGGTGTCTAAGACGCCGCCGTCTGTATCTGTCTGTCGGTGCCTGCCAGCCTACTGTTCTAACCGTGGGCGGACTGATCCGGGCCAGCCGTTTTGTAATAACGTCGACTCTGTCCATCAGGACGTTACGCGGTCGTCGCACAAGAGCTTTTCGACGAGGCTTATAATCGGACGCGGACACGACGAGCGGATTTCGATGGTGCGGCGCGAGATCGAAATACTTACGCGAGAGTGACGTAATGTAGTTCTTGATGGAGGGAAGCTCCAGATCGCGGTGGAGGTCGACGTTACGCATATAGAGGGGAGCACCGACGGCTCTGCGCATGAATTTATTCTGCACGATTTGCAGTTTATCTAAAAGGGCAGGCTTGGCATGGCCGAATACCACACTCGCGTATGTCATGATCGGGAGGATGCATGTTTTATACAGAGTAACCTTGTGTCTGAGAGACATTTTGCTTCGTATGTCTATCATGGGTGCTAAACGACCCATCACAAATCGCGCTCTATTTCGGACTATAGTGATATGCTCGTTGAAGCGCAAGTTCCGATCTAGGGTGACACCAAGATATTTGGTGTACTTTGCCCAGGGGATTTGTTGGTCGTAGAGCGAAATGGTTTTTAGGCGAAGGCAAGCGCGTTTGGGGGAGCGAAGCGTGCCCGGGGAAAAGAACATTGCTGCGTTTTTCTCCGGGTTTACCTCTATCCTCCATTTGCGAAACCATTCGCCTAGCTCTGTGACAGCTGCCTGCAGCCGGACGCAAACCATTTGTCGGTTGTGATCTGATGTATAGAGTGCGGTGTCATCCGCAAAGAGGGCCAACTCCACATCTGGAGTTTTTGGGATGTCGCTGGTGTACAGCGTGAAGAGTATTGGCGACAGGGCCGAGCCCTGTGGTACACCGGCTGTGAGTGGGTGAGGGGACGAGCGCGTTCCCTCCACTCGGAAACGGAAGCTACGACCTAGGAGGAAGTCTCGCAAAATGAGCACGAGTCTGTCTGGCATACCGAACTGGTACAGCTTGTAATTCAAGCCGTTGTGCCAGACCTTGTCGAAGGCTTTTGCTACGTCTAGAAACAGTGCGGCTGTTCCTATAGGGCGGGGGCGATGGGCAAAGTGAGATAATATGTGCTCCGTGATGCGGTGCACCTGTTGGACGCATGAGTGTCTGGCACGGAAGCCAAATTGCTCATCGGGTATTAGATGTTTGCTGAAGGCAAAATCTCTAAGTCGAGAGAGGATGACCCTCTCGTAAAGCTTGCTGAGTGCGCTCAGTAGGCTGATTGGACGGTAGCTGGACGGTTTATTAGCCTGTTTTCCCGGCTTGTGAATACCGATGACATCTGCTTCCTTCCAGATCGCGGGGAAGGAGCAGTTTGTTATAGCGGCATTAAATATGCTCACCAGGATTATAATTAGATGGGCGGGTAGGAGTTTTAAAACGCGATTGTTGATGCCATCGGTCCCTGGGGCCTTTCGCGGTTTAAGAGACTTGATCAGATCTTGCACTTCTTCGACCGTGACCGGGTCGAGTGTGGTTTCCGCTGGTAAGGAGGATCTACGTTCGACCTCGGAGTCCACCTCCGTCAGGTGTGACTGGTCGACGTTTTGCATAGTGGGGGAGCATTGAAGCTCTAGACTCTGAGCAAGGCACTCGGCTTTCTCCTCGTCATCGAACGCCTCGGTGTTGTCGGCTCTTTCTAGCGCGGGTATGACAGTAAGGGTGTCTGATTTGAGAGCTCTAGCCAACTTCCAGTACGCCTGGTAAGTTGGTTCGATATCCCTCAACGTTCTGTCCCAACGTTGTTCCCTGACTTCCCGGATACGTAGTTTGACCTTGCGCTCTAGTTCGCGGAGTCGGATTCTGTTATCCTCGGTGGGATATCTGTCATGAGCTCTGGAGGTGGCTCTCTTTTCCCTCAGCAGTACCCTCACCTCGTCCGGCAGGCATAAGTGGCGGTCATCCTCCACTGGCACCTGCCTGGACGAGTTCCGCACTGCGGATTGAAGGTGGCTGGTGAGGGCTTCGATCGCCCTCTCCGTGTCTTGGCGGTACCCGATGTGATCTTGGATGCGGTCCAGCTCTTGTGAGCTGGTTGCCTTGAGGAGGTCCCCAAGTCTCAACCAGTCCACAGAGGTCCTAGTTTCAGATGTCTGGTCTGTCTGTGGTCCTAATCTAAGGATAACCGGACGATGGTCCGAGTCTATATCGTCTATCGTTTCGATCGAATGGAACTGAAGAGTTACGCCCCTCAGTAATGCTAGGTCGAGAGTGTTTGAGGTCCCCCAGTCGCGATTGGGGGGATATCTTGTGGGGGTCATGGGAGTTAGTATTTCAAACAAAAGATTGTCTGATATATTTATTAGGGCTCTGCCATTGGTGTTTGTGGTATTGCAATTCCACTGCTCGTGTTTGCAATTCAGATCTCCGGCTATTATAACAGCCGGGCCTAGGTTGAATAGGGCTTCTAGGTCTTTTTTAATAAGGGTTTTTTGGCATGCGAGGTATGCTGAGACTATGACTAGAGGTTGGTGGCCAGTCATTGCTAGTCTGCAGGCGGATAACTCCATACCTTCTAGTGGAGGGGTGACTACAGGCATGCAGTGTAGGGATCTCCTGAAATAGATCAGGGTGCCGCCACCACGGCCTACCCTGTCATGTCTAGTGACCCGATAGTTAGAGATCTTTGGATCTCTATTACTCGGTTTCAGGAAGGTCTCCTGTACTAGTAGTATATCTACTTGATTGGTAACCAGGAAGTCATGGACCAAGTCGCGCTGGTTTCGAAGGCCGTTGGCGTTATAAGTCGCCAGAGTCAATGAGCGTGGTTTATTTCTACCTGCATGCGCCATTTGTTACCGGTAACAATAATTTGTACTAGGTTGTTTAGTTACAACGATCTAAGTATTTGGAGGAGGTACGCGTGATCCATTTCGATCACGAGTTGATCCCGGAGGGAGGGTTGAGTTGACTCTGAAACTTGTCTCAGTTTCCAAACCAAGAGTTGGACCTCTTCCAGGTCGAAGGGCAAGTTCTTGGCGAATTTAGTCGCCAAAGCTAAGTCCTCCGCTATAGAGTGGTGGGCCGATGGCCCAGAAGGTGCCTTAGAAATGGGGGCGGGGGAGAGGGTGGCCGAGGGTATGCCGGCCATAACTGGGGCACGCGTCCTCAGCGGAGGAAACGCTTCCGTCGTGGGAAGACCCGTCCAGTGGTTTACCACTGGAGGGGGGGCCGCCACGAATGCGGGTTTGTTCGGCACTTTTCTAGTGCTTTTTTGGGCATTGCCCTTTCCGACCTTACGTTTGGGTCGGGGGGCGGCAGGGCAGCCTCTGTAGTTAGCTGACCCGTTTGGCCGCAGAGGATGCAGCTGGGTGGCTCCGGGGAGTCCCGGGTGCGAGTGCACTCCGAGGTCCCGTGGTCGCCCAGGCACTTGACGCACCTGGGACGGGATAGACAATGAAGGGCAGAGTGCCCATAAAGTTGGCAGCGATGACACTGCCGTAGTGTATGTTTTTCGTGTGGACGTTCCACACGAAGGCCAGAGAGGCCACAGACCTTCTCAAGTTCGAAGATCTTTTTCCCCTCTGGGGAGAGGTCGAGGACAACCAATACTAGGTTTAGAGGCGACTTTGTGGCGTCGCCTCTGTGCATATGGTGCACTTCGTGCACTGGTAGGGCTTGGGACTTAAGGTCCTCTAGAATGTAGGAACTTTCAATTTCCTGAGGAAGTCCGCGAATTACAGCCCGAAGGCGTTTTTCTTCTGGCAGGGCGTAAGTGTAGTAACCGATTTGACGGTCACATAATAGAGTAGTTAGGGCGCGGTGGTCACTTGAAGATGTGACCATAACTTTGATGCCGTGTTGGGTATCACGGGCCTCTTTTATGGAGATTGCCTTACCTGGCAGTTCCTTAGCGAGTTGAAGCCAATGAGCTTTCTCGCGGATGATCAGGGGAGGCGGCGGGCGCTGTGAAGGTGGCCCAGGGCGGCTGGAAGATGCCATTGTCGGTTTTTTGCCCGCAGTGGGGGCGGGGTTGGGGGGGACCTCCCTTTGGGTCTTACGTTTTTTACTACGATTGACGGTTATGAAACCGTCATCGTCTTCGCGGTCTAAGGGGATATTCGCGGGAGGCGCGACATCCATGGGGGTAATTTCATCGGCCGGTGTAAGAGGGGCAACCCTGAGGTATTGCGAACCTTCAGGGGTTAAGTCGATTTCTCGACGAGAATCGATTACGCGGTGGATGGGCGAACGCGAACGCGATGTCGTCGAACTCGCGGAGCTCGAACGCGGTTTTCCCGGTGCGGGACCGCGAGAAAACGAGGCGCGCGACTTTGGTGCCACACGGTGGGCGTCGTTGAGCGGGGGTGCGGGCGGCGGGCGCACCGGTAACACGGCGGGTACGGACGCGGGGGGCGCGGGCGCTGCGGCAGAGCGCAGGTGGTCTGCGGCATGCGCGGCTGCGAGGGTCGCGGGGAGTGCGATGGTCGCGGCAGATGCGGGCGCGGGGAGGGGGGCCTGCGCGGGGGCCCTTTGCACGTGTGACTCGCGGGACACAAGTTTCTCGGAATTAAGTTCCGAGATAACAACGGACGCCATTGATTGGGACTCCGGAGTCCTCAAAAATTGGTCGAGTGCTTGAGGGAATTGCTGTCGTAAAAACGACAGCAAACCCTCTAACAGCGACGGAGAGGCCTCCACGCCGTCCATTGTCCCTGAGGGGGACGAACGATTTGGTGGAAAAACCACCTGATGATGCACTTTTCACTGCACTGTCACAGAAAAAACACAGATCGACCGGGTGAACGAACGAACACAACGAACACGAATAACGGACTGCCGAGGCGGAACGGGAGACGTGCGCGCGCGACGAACGACAGCGGGCGAATGATGGGTAACTGTAAGAGCGCTCAGCGCTTTATATTTATAGTAGTGAAACGGGGGGCGAGGAAAATGCCCAGTACAACGTCCCGCAAACGGAAACCATGGGTCATAATAATGTATGAACCCTCAGGATAGGCTACGATCTAGGGTGTACTAGGGGGCTTGGTTTATGTAATATTAAGAAAAATAAAATAAAGGGGGTGTTACAACGAAGCGGGGGGTCGGCGGAGGCAGCTTGTATAAATATAGGACGCCTTGAAGGCGCATTTTGTAGTTCGTGAGAAGCCGCAGTTCGTGACAAGCAGTAGTTCGCGGTAAGCTAAGGAAAGAAGCTCCCTCCCGCCGACGCCTACGAAGTTTAAGGCTCCCGTGACATCATATTCGGTGGTTTCATTTCGGAAGCTCATTTACCGAACCAACGATCAACCCTCGACAGTCCACAGTCCACTGCATCGCCAACATTGTCTCGTCAGCTTCGAGCCGGATTGGAAGAACTGAAGCATGCCGAATACGAGAAGCAGAATCGAAAAGGATGCTGCGCAGGCGAGCAAGAAGAGTGCGACAGAGATAGCAACAACCTCAACGACAACTGGCAGTGTCACGGCGGAATCCGGAACAGAGACTAGCTCAGTAAAAGCAACGACTGTAAAAGCAACGACAGTAAAAGCAGCAACTCTAATGCCGGTCTCT
Source organism: Dendrolimus kikuchii (assembly GCA_019925095.2). Classification (NCBI taxonomy): domain Eukaryota; kingdom Metazoa; phylum Arthropoda; class Insecta; order Lepidoptera; family Lasiocampidae; genus Dendrolimus; species Dendrolimus kikuchii. The sequence goes on along the minus strand of JAHHIN020000037.1, from coordinate 302,499 downwards.
GTTACAGATTCGCAGCCGCAACCACCGCCAGTTCTACGCGAAATACATCGCAGAAAAGAATGCACTCAAGAAGAAACTTCAAGACCGCAGTCACGATGCTCCACGACTTCCCACAGACGACTTGCCGAGCTGGAAGCCAAAGAGAGACTAGCCGCATAGAAGTTGAAACAGTTGGAGGCAGCCGTTGAACTCGAACAAGCGAGAATAAATAGGCTACAAGCCAAGTCATCGGACGATGATGATGTCATCGAAGAAAGCGAACTACCATCAAGAAGAGTGGACATGTGGTTCGAGAGACTGCCGCAAACGCAGGAACCACATGCCACGGAACCCCCCGCCCCAGCGACTTTAGCCAGCGATATAGGGAAAATGGATGAACGGGGACAGGGCGTCCAAGTCGGAAATATGGCACGCGGACAACGGGTCTCAGAACGAGGCCCGCCTGCACGTTCAAACGTCATGGATGTGACGTCACTGGCTGAAGCGATCACTGAAGCGGCGCAAACGAGCACAAGGCAGGCGCAGCGATATATGCAAGAACTCCCAACTTTTAATGGAAATAATGGCGAATGGCTGTCTTTCCAGGCAGCCTTTCGGGAATCGGGAGGGAGCTTCTCAGCAGGGGAGAACGTCGCGCGCCTGCGGAGAAGCCTAAGGGGAGCCGCACTGGAGGCCGTCAGTGCCCTGCTGATTATCCAGACGGGGCCTGAAGATATTTTGAAGGCATTGGAAAGAAGATTCGGCCGTCCAGATGCCCTTGTGCTGGGAGAAAATGAAGACACGGACACGAGTCACCGACAGCCCTCGGGACTTGTGCTTTTGCGACGTGTGTCGTTGAGGTGAAAATAAAACAGCGTGTTTACGCCTTAGCGGCTGGCTTTAATCTGAATGTTACACAATATAACTTATGAACTAAAAATGCTTACTCTACACACTACACGACCCCCCTAAATTAATAAAAAAATGAATAGAAACATTTTTTTTTTAGCTAACAAATTTCTTAGTTCTATTCTTATGAACTATAGTTTGTTTATCTTTAATTCTTATTTCTACGTTAGGATCGAAGTCTCTTATTACATTATAAGGGCCTTTATACAATGTATCTAACTTTGTACCAGTTTCATTTTTTAAAAGCAACTTTTCACCCGGTTGGTATATAACTGGATTGATACTTTTGTCATAATTCTGTTTTCTAACATATTTATTTAAAATTAAATTATTCCGAGCATCTTTCTGGGCTTTTTGAATTCTATACTTAAATTCTAAAACATAATTATCAAAATTGTATAATGGCTCGACAACACTACATAAGTTATTAGGTAGTCTACACACTTGTCCAAACACTAACTCATAAGGTGTATATTTAGTTTCGGTGTGTACAGCGGTATTAAAAGAAAAACACCAATACCAATACCAATGGTCACACCATGAGCTCCACGATGATGGGTGGTTATTTGTTTGAATTCGTAAATATGCTCCTAACATTTTATAAGTATTTTCTAATGAACCAATACTTTGATGGTGGTAAGCCGTAGCTATTGTTTGAGTTATGCGTAATATTTTACATAATTCTGACATTATATTAGAAACAAATTCTGTACCTCTTGGTATTTCTCTAGGTATACCATTACGAAGAATAAAGTTTTCGCAAAATGTTTTGGCAACTTCTGAAGTAGATTTAGTTTTCAATGGATATGCTCCTACGTATTTACTTAACTCACATTGTAAAGTAAGTACATAACAATAGCCTTGATCGTCTTTATCTATTGGTCCCATAATATCTAAAAATATTTTATCAAATGATGACGAAGCTGTACTTGTAATTGTTCATGGTCCTTTATGAATTTTTGTGTATTCTTGATGTTGACATTTTTCGCATTTTCCTACATAACACTTAACGTCTCTTTCTATCGATGGCCAATAATAATATTTTTTAATATTATTTATCATCCTTCTAATAATAATAATAATCGGCAGACAAACACACATTGTATATCCCCAAATTAAGCAAGTTACGCTTGTGTTATGAGTAATATACAACGGATTACTCTGGGGCCGATCCCAGACACCCAGACCATAGTAAATAACGGAGAAAATACGTTTCCGAAATTTACTATACCAGGAATCGAACCCGGAACCTCTGCGTTGCAGTGGGGTACGCCGGCAAAGCCTTAACCCGCTCAACCACAGAGGCCGTCATCTTACCTACCTACCTTTAATATCTAAGTGACCACTACTTGGCGATAAATGAAAATCGTTCATGATTACACTTTTTTCTTCTTCCGTATATATTCTTTGAACATTTCTGACTATGCATAGTCTAGGTAAAATTAACTCTTTATATTTTATCCGTGCAGGAACGGAGAAAGAATACAATATCCTGCGGCCGGGCGGCCTGTCGTAAGAGGCGAATTAACAACCCACAGCCAGGTGGTAGGACATTTGCCCGACTGGATGGCTACCACCCCTGGTCTAGAGTATGTCGCCATAACAACCTTGAGTTGTGTTCCGGTATTAGTGACCAGGTTCCAGTCTCCCTTAAGAGAGCAGCAGCACATTTGTAGCACCTTTGGTGTTGCAAATGTCCATAGGCGATGGTAACCACTTTCCATCAAGTGGGCCGTCTGCCTGTCTGCTGATCTCCTGCAATAAAAAAAAAAAAAAAATATTTATCTCACTGGCTAGCCATTTTATTGTATCTTTATTTTTACGCGTTTTTATTATTATTATTTCCGTGATATCTAAATCTTTGCAAAATAGTGCTATTTCTTTCAACAATTCAACTCGTGCCTTTGTTGATAAAGAATAATGATTTGCAAATATATTATTTTCCTTTTTAGGGTAAATAAAATTATCATTTCTAGAAAAATATAAGTCCGTATTTCGTGATTTTTGTATTATACTGCGCAGTTCGTTATCCGATAATATAACTAATTCTATATCCGAGTCAGATTTCTTGAGAATCTCTACAACTTTAGGTTGATCAGGCCTATTGTTAGTAGGGACCTCCATGTTATTTGTCATATCCTGAGCCAATTTCTTTTTGGCTTGTGCTCTAGTTAAAACGCATATTGACTTTTTATTCATTTCTTTCCATTCATCAGATGTTAAGATGATCCTAGATAACGCGTCCACGACTACATTATCCTTTCCTTTTACATACTCTACTTTAAAATCGTATTCCTCTAAAACTAAACGAAATTTCATTAAACGACTTGATGGATTAGACATACTAAATAAATGAATCGACGGTTTATGATCCGTTCTTATAATACATTTTCTACCATATAAATATGGCCTAAAGTGCTTAATACACCAAACAATCGCCTAAAAGTTCTTTTTCGATAGTTACGTAGTTTAACTACGCTTTATTCAAAGAGCGACTGGCATAAGCAACTGATTTTTCATTAGAATTACAAAGTACACTTCCTATTGCAAAACCGGAACTATCTGTTTGTAAAATAAATTCGTTTTCAGGTGAGAAATTGGGATAATCTAAAACTGGCGGGTTGGAAAGTAAACTTTTAAGAGTATCAAATGCATTTTGACATTCTGCATTCCATTCAAACTTTACATTTTTTCGACATAATTTGTTTAGTGGTAAAACAATTTCAGCAAAATGTTTAATAAACTTCCTATAATAATTGCTAAATGCAACAAATCGTTTCACATCATTCACGCACGTCGGCATCGGGTAACTTTCAATGACGCATGTTTTTGCCGGATTGGGTAAAATATCGTCACCAGATATCACATGTCCTAAGTATAAACATTGACGCTTTAAAAACTCACATTTCGATGGATTTAATTTTAAGTTAACTTTACGTAATCTTGAAAAAACAGACATAAGATTTTTAATGTGATCAGTCAAATTTCTTCCAAATATAATTAAATCGTCTAAATAAATTATACATTTATCATAATTAAGGCCTGACATAGCTACTGTCATCAATCTACTAAATGCTGAAGGACTAATTTTAAGTCCCAATGGTAACCTACACATCTGATATTGTCCTTTATCTGTTGTGAACGGTATTTTTTAGATTTCTGTTCTAAAGTACACTGATAAAAACTATTACTTAAATCGCAATGACTAAAATAAATAGCTCCTGATAGCGAATCTAATATATCATTTATATTCGGAAGAGGGAATTTATCATCTTGTATTCTTTCATTTAACTGTCTATAATCAATTACTACTCTCCATTTTTTCTGTCCGTCTTTTTAGGTATTAATAATAACGGGCTTAACCATTCGCTACTAGTTTTTTCTATAATACCGTTTTCTAGCATCTGGTCAATGTGTTTATTAAGTTCATCTTTTTGTGCAAAAGGTATTATATAAGGTTTCCTGTAAACAGGTGTTGCGTAATGTTTTAATTGCATAGACTGCTCGTAAACAGGTACTTTGCCAGGTGGTAGGGCACTTGCCCGACTGGATGGCTACCACCCCTGGTCTAAAGTATGTCGCCATAACAACCTTGTGTTGTGTTCCGGCATTAGTGACCAGGTTCCAGTCACCCTTAAGAGAGCAGCAGCGCATTTCTAGCAACTTTGGTGTTGCAAATGTCCATAGGCAATGGTAACCGCTTTCCATCAAGTGGGCCGTTTGCCTGTCTGCTGATCTGCTGCAATAAAAAAAACATTCATAACACTAAGCTTATCACCTGGCAGGTGAAATATATCTGAGTATTTAGCACATGTTTGTTCTATAGACAATTGCTCCTCCTTTTCTAAATATGTATTTAATTTTAATAAAGAAAACAATGTTTTTATCCTATCTACGCTTACTTCTGACTTTTCGAAAGTACAAAAATTATAATAGTCTAAGTTATCTATCACAAGGTCATTCAAGTTGAGAGTTACTTTTTCTGTATTTGTATTTAAAATACGTACGGGCATCTTTCCATGTTTCGGTGTCGCCACGACACAGGCTAAGAAAACACCACTACAAATTTCCCTAGGTAAAATAACACAATCGTATTTTACACGTGTTGGAATATATTTAATTACCTCACACTTTGGTTCTATTGTCAAAGAATAATTGTAATAGTGCATAGGCAATATCGTTATACTTTTTCCAACTCCAAGTGACAAAGAATTATTATTATAATCTATCACTCCCCTATATTTCTTCATAAAGTCCTGACCTAATATACCTACTGCTTTACAAGGTAGGTCTTCAAAAACATAAAATTTATGGTGAAAGTATAATTTATTTTCAAACTGTAATGGAAGGAATACAAATCCCTTATTCATTCAGATTTCAAACTTCCTCCTATACTATGTATGCTTAAGTCACATTTATGTAAATCTAACTTAACTTTATTTAAAATACTATAATTAATGGCTGATAACGAAGCGCCCGTATATACTAAAAATTCTAAATTAATATTACCTACTTTTAAATTTACCCAATTAATACTATCGCAAACTAAAACCTGATTAGAAACGAAAAAATTCGTGGGAAGGCTCCTTATTACTTCCATAATTCACCTTAGATACACATGGATTATTGTTAGTAAAATGATGTAAAGTTCTATAATTAGAATGATTTACGTAATTACCTCGTTGACCATTCCCACGGAATTTGCGGTGATATGTACCGTGGCGTGACATACCGTAATGCGATGTGCCGCGGCGGCTGCTTTGTGCCGCTGCCGCTGCCGAGTTGCCTGACGCAGCAAATCGCTGTTGCGTACTTATTCTATTATTTGGTGAGAAATTATTAGAAAATACGCGCCCGCGCGGTTTATGATATCTAGCCGAATAATTTCCAAATCTACGTCTAGAGTAGAATGGCATTACCGGATAATCGAAAGATGAAGCCGACTCATCTTCTGCAAGCGTAATCGCATCTTTTAGCGAGGTTAGATCGCGCGCTGCGATTATGGTTCCTAACCTTTGGCTATTTAACCCCTCTGAAAAGCATTTGATGGCATTTTTCGCGTTAAGTGGGCACAAAACTTCATAGGCATTGGCATTGCCATTCGCCTGAGAAATTGTCAAGTCGACAAATAACTTTTCTAATTCGTCCCCATACTCTTTAATTGTCTTGTGACCTTTTGTGATCTTTTGCAGCTGTGCTTATAATGACGTATCAGACTTACGCGATATTAAATGTGTGCGCATGTCCTTTACAAGTAAACGGACACTACTATAGGATTTATCTAAACGCATTTTTGCACCACTAGTTAATTGGGTTTTTAAGACAAAATTTACCAATAAAGGCTTATCGTTATTTTCTAACATTAATTCATATAACTCAATTGCATCTATTAATTCTTGAGTGACTTTCTCGTCACCAGTCATTTTTGGGAAAAGGCTTACTGCCGTTTTTAAGGAAAATCTTTTGTTTGACATTTTGTCCGATGGAAAATTACCACTACACATTAATCTAGACTCGTTCTCAAATTTCAAAATTTTCGAATAGGTTTCTTTTATAAAAGTACATAATATTAATATTTCCCTAGAACTGTGCTTGGGTAAAGTAATTAAAAAATCCTTAAAACTATCACAATTTCGCGTCTACTAACTTATTTTTAAAATTACTGCCTACTCTTCGTTTCGGGCCTAATTTACGTATGTATTCGTGAATATAGTCTAACTTTTTATCAATATCAGCTAACTCTAACTCTGTTAACATACTAAAAATACTACATAATTTGATTACAAAAATTACATGCTACAATAAACGGTGGAAAATATGTTATATTTTTAAAAATACCGTAGAAAATATATCCGTATCTTCTTTTATACTGCTGCGGGGTCGACCTGGCTGCGATGGCCTTCAGTCCGACGCAAGCTTATACGGGACAGGATACGCTGCATCGTCTCTCACTGGAACTCCCTTTGCATCCATTGGATGTGGCACTTCTTGTAGAGGGCACAGAGTCCTAGCAGGGCCAGCAACAAGCATATTACGATGATGCTTAGCAGGATGTTGCTTGTTTGAAGGTGCTCCGCAGTGGCTTGAGCGTGGTTTGATCCTCCTGATGCGGTCTGAGCAATAATAGCCTCCTCCTTTGTTTGTTGGGATCCCATAATTTTTGGTTTTAATGGTTCTTCTTTTAATTTGTCTTCTTTTAATTATACTTATTATAAAAAAATCTGCTTTTAATTGTTCTTCTTTTAATTTAATTTTTTCTTCTTTTAATTTAATTTTTCTTCTTTTAATTTAATTCTAGATTTTATTGTTTCAATTTGTCTTCTTTTAGTATCTTCTTTTAATATTTTTTTTCACAAAATAACTTGCTTTCTGTATTGTAGCTGTTACATGATGCCAACTGGCAGGGTCGCCATGCGACGTGTGTCGTTGAGGTGAAAATTAAACAGCGTGTTTACGCCTTAGCGGCTGGCTTTAATATGAATGTTGTGCAATATAACTTATGAACTAAGAATGCTTACTCTACACAATACACTTGTTTGCCAACAAGATGGCAAACCTAGTAGCAACAATTGAAGTATTGAACAAACCGCAGTATTTACATAGCCAAGAGATGCTACGCATGGCAGTGGAGAACCTGACTCCAATCGTGAGGAACAATCGTGGTACGACTATGCAGCTGTGAAGACCGAAGGGGTTCCGGAACTTAAGAAACTTGCGAGCTTCCTGAATGAAGAGGCAGACAAGTGCGCCGCGTACGCACCGATCGAACGCGAGAGCGAGATGGCACGATCAAAAAGAAGGACGGAGCACATACACATAGTGAACAACTTCTATGGAAAGATGAAAGTTCACCTATGTCAAATAATTATGAAAATGCATTGAAGAGACTTCAGAATTTGGAAAAGAAATTGGATCGCGATGGAGAGCTTAAAGCGAAGTATGAAGAGCGAATTGAAAATTTAATGTTGTCAGGCTACGCCGAGCGCGCTTTCACTCCCCCCACCAGCGGGAGGACGTGGTATCTTCCCCACTTCGCCGTCGTGAATCCAGACAAGGAGAAAATAAGGGTGGTCCACGACGCAGCCGCCAAATATCATGGCAGAAGTCTGAACGATATGTAGCTGCCTGGACCTGACCTTCTTCGATCACTACCGGGAGTCATCATGAAGTACCGGGAGTATCCAGTGGCAGTGTCGGCCGACATAAAGGAAATGTTCATGTAAGTGAAGATCATAGAAGCCGACAGGGATGCGCTACGCTTTCTGTGGCGTGGTAACCGCCGCGATAGCGAGCCTCCAGAGGAATATAGAATGACGTCGCTCATCTTTGGTACAACGTCTTTGCCTTGCGTAGCCTTATACATGAAAAACAGGAACGCGAGAGAATTTGAAAATGAAGACAGAGAGGCGGCAAGGGCGATAGTAGTCAATCATTACATGGTCGCCTATCTACAAAGCCTCCAAACAGTTGAAGAAACCAGGAAAATGACAGCAGCCTTGACAACATACAGCGGCGAGCGGGTTTCCAACTACGAGGGTGGACCTCCAATTATGAGGAGGCGATTTCAAGCTTCGCGCCATCCGGTCAAACCACCGTTGAAATCGGCGGGAGCGAATTAAAAAGAACGTTGGGTTTGATGTGGCACGTGAGAGAAGACACGCTTGGCTTTCGTGTCAATCAGAGAAGAGTTCCGGCAGAAGTGTTGGAGGGGAGTCGAATTCCGACGAAGAGAGAAGCACTGGGGCTCATTATGTCGATATTCGATCCCCTGGGGTTCTTTTCCCCTCTCACCACACCGACGAAACGTATCATGCAAGATACATGGAAGTACAAAACAACATGGGACGAAGTTATCCCGGAGGATTTGCAAGACAAATGGAAAAGTTGGCTGAGAGACTTGATATCTCTACCTGAGTTACGTATTCCACGCTGCTACAAATATTCACCGGCAGCGGTCAGGGAGTTGCACACATTCGTCGACGCTAGCAAAGAGGCATACGCTGCGGTTGTGTACATATGCACGACACGGGCGGACGGTCGGGTCAATGTCATGATAGCGGCAGCTAAAAGTCGCGTGACACCTACGAAACCAGTTTCTTTTCCGCGACTTGAACCCAAGCAGTCGTCCTGGGACCCCGCCTGACCAAGTCCGTGCAAGAGGGACACGACTGGAAATTACACCGTCACACATACTGGAGCGACTCGCGCACTACGCTAGCATGGATTCGAGCGGAACCGCGAACTTACAAAATGTTCGTGGCCCATCGCCTTGCCGAAATAGAAGACCTCACTAAGAAGAATGAATGGCGATGGGTTCCCTCGGCACTGAACGTTGCAGACGACGCAACGCCTAAAACACCAAGTGACTTCAACCCACAACACAGGTGGTTTCCGGGCCCCAAGTTCCTGTATCTTGACATAGAAAAATGGCCGCAAGAAACGAAGACCGAGGTGCCAACTACCAGAGAAGAAAAGTGCGCGACACTAACTGAAGGCAATGACGTCATCGTCATCGACTTTAAACGTTTCTCACGTTGGACTACCATAGTGAGAACGATGGGATGCGTGCTTAAATTTATCAGGCTATGTAAACGACCCACGAACATGGTGGCAGCCGCGCGCCGTAAAAAAACAAAGAAAAATCCTACTCCAGACGAGGAGTGGGAGAAAAACATAAAGAAGAAGAACAAAGAAAAATCAGAGTGTCCAAAAGAAAATAACGTTGAAAGAAAATTTAAGAACATCAACGGGAAAATATTAATGTTGTCTGAGCGTAAACCCATCGCGCTCGCACAACGCTAATCCTTCGACAGTAAACCGGTCGATACGATACGTCGACATCATAACAAGGGAGAGCTCGCCGGTTTAACTACAGAAACCGACGAACATAACATATTGCGAATGCGAGGAAGAATCAACGAGGCGCAATAAATAAGCTACGAGATGTCCAATCCCGCCATCTTAGACGGGAAACATAAATACACAAAGTTGTACATACAACATGTACACGAGAAACTACACGATGGCGGCGTCGAGATGGTGGTCAACGAGCTACGACAGCGGCTGTGGGTTATGAAGATTCGGCCCTCAGTCAAAGCAGTGTTGAGGAACTGCCTCTAATGCCGACTGAGCAGGGCCCAGCCAGCGAATCCATCGACGGGGAGCCTGCCAGTTGCTCGCCTGTCGTATCACTCGCGCCCCTTCACCTTCACGGGCTTAGACTATTTTGGCCCATTGGAGGTGACGGTGGGCCGTCACCGGGAGAAGAGATATGTGGCGTTATTCACATGTATGACGTCACGGGCACTACACCTCGAGGTCGTCGCGTCGTTGAGTGCTGACACAGCCATCAACGCGCTGCGCCGCTTCATAGCCCGGCGCGGCGCCCCACCGAACTCTGTAGCGACAACGCTACGTGTTTCCGCTCGGCCGACCGCGAACTCGCGGAGGCTGGGCGCGCCGTCGAAGAAGAAGCGTCGCGCCGGCAGATCGCCTGGCGGTTCTTACCGCCGGCGGCACCCTTCATGGCCGGCGCCTGGGAGCGCATGGTACGCACCGTCAAAGTGGCGTTGCGAGTCACCCTGCGCGATCAGCGCCCGAGCGATGAGACGCTCGCCACACTGCTCGCCGAAGTCGAAGCCACCGTGAATTCGCGGCCGCTCACTCATGTGGCCGTGGGTCCCGACGAAATGTTTTTGGACACCATCCTCGGACCCTTCGGGGGAAGGGTCTGAATGCAGGCATAAGGCCTGCATCGAGGGTGTGTGGGATTCTCAGCGACCGGTTCTCCACGCTTGCTTCTAAAACGAAACTGTTGCGAGAATCGGCCGCCAAACTACCCACTAAACCTAAACCTGCGCCCCATTTATAGCGCTTTTACGAGGCGTCACGGGATCTCGTACAGAGTAACTGCACCGTAACGCCCCTACGCTCTGTAACTAGGCCACCCCGGGGAGCAGAGTGACCCACTTCGTACAGCAGGGGGGGGAAGTCCGCTGTCACCCCCATGACAGCGGCCCCCTGTGACGGTAACTAAAGGAGGAGAAGATGCGCGTAGCGGCGCCTACGACCTCCGGTCCGTCTCCTCCGGATGGGGTCCGCGTACGCGTCCTCCTCCCTCGCTCTTTCAGCGGCCTCCTTCTGCGACATGACGGATTCACAGAAGGAGGAAACCGCAAGCCAGGAATGTTGACCCTGGAGCATCGCTTCGACCATGCTACGAAGCGAGTCCACAGGGCCAACGACGTTCTCTAGGAGAGCCATCTGGGGTCCCCAGGCTGCGCACTCCACAAGCGTATGAAACGCCGTGTCTATGAGTGCGCCGCACTCGTGGCAAGACGGAGAAGGTTCCCGCCCCACGATTTGATGCAGATACTTACCAAAGCAACCGTGCCCGGTAAGTATCTGCACCATCCTGAACGTTAGGGTCCCGCATTTCCGCGAGACCCAACGAGCCAGGTGGGGGCGGACCGCCTCTACCGTCTCGATTCCGGCTTCTGGGGACCCTAGGTCCCTCTGCCAAGAGCAGATCAGGGCCTCGGTCGCCTGGACCCTGATCATTCTAGTTTCTGCCGGTCACGGCACTTCTCCTCTCGCCCGCGCATCCTGACGGGAGCGGTACACTGCCGCGAGCACCTCCGCCTGGAGATTCCAGGGCGGATCACCCGCCAGCAGTGTCGCCGCCGTCCACGACACAGTACGGTACCCCCGGATGGACCTCACCGGCAGGACCCTCTGAGCTCGCCTCAGCAGGGTCCTGTTTTGCCGGTGAAGTGCATGGATCCATACGGGGGCCCCGTACAGTGCCATGCTTCGTATGATGCCGGCGTACAACTTCCTTGTCGCCGCGCCCGGCCCTCCCACGTTCGGTAGAAGTCTGGCCAGGGCGGCAGCGGATTTAATTAACCTCGGGGTAAGCTGGGTGAAGTGAGCCCCGAAGTTCCATTTACCGTCTAATAAAAGCCCCAGATATTTCATCTGGGGCTTGACCGCTACCGCAACGCCTTGGACGACGACGCGCGCGTCCCGGGGTGCACGTCTATGTGGCCTATGAAACATGAGGGCCTCCGTTTTTTCGGGGGAGACCCTTAGCCGAAGACGCCGGATTCGTTCGACCACCAACGCCGTTCCGGCGTCGGCGAGTTCCATAGACTCTTCATAGGTCCCGCCTCGGGCCGTGACGAGAGTGTCGTCTGCAAAACAGAGCACCCCCATCCCGGGCAGGACTGGCTCGCGGAGGAGCCAGTCGTAGCCGATGTTCCACAGGATCGGACCCAGCACCGACCCTTGTGGAACGCCGCACGCGACGCGTCGCCTTCCCGTAACCTGGCCAGTTTGGCCGCCCTCCCAGAGGATATATCTGTCCTGGAGGTAGGCCTCCAACAGCCTCGTGAGGTACGGGGGGGACTTCGTGATACAGGAGCCCCGCCCTTATCGTCTCGTGAGGGAGACTGTTGAAGGCGTTCTTAATCTTAATATCAAGAGAGACCGCCAGGACGGACTCCTCCATGTGATCCGCCTCTCTCGTGAGACACCGTAGCGCGTTCAGGGCATCCAAAGTAGAACGCCCCACCCTAAAACCATATTGAGCCTCAGAGAGTCCAGGCCCATTCGTGTCAAGATGACGCACGAGGCGACTAGCGAGGACTTTCTCGAAGACTTTGGCCGCCTCGTTGAGCAAGATAATGGGCCTGTAGGCGGATGGCTCGTTGGGAGGGCGACCCTCCTTCGGAAGCAGACATAGTCGGCCCTCCTTCCACTGCTTTGGGAACACGCCTGACCTGATACAGGCATTAAAAAGTTCCCGAAGCTGGCCGCGTAGGTGCTTAGCGGCCAGGAAGGGGGCCCGGCCCGGGACCTCGTCAGGCCCCGGCGCTGTCTTCCGACCCCGGAGGCGCTCCAGGGCCACTTCTAATTCTTCCTCGGAGACGAGGGGAGGCTCCGTCTCCGAGGGACCGGGATGTGGAGTACTCATTTCCGGGGGAGTGAAGGCTCCCGGATCCGGGAAGAGTCCGTTTATAACTGAGTTGAGGACCCCCTCTTCGAGGGACGCCGTGACCGGAATGGTGCAAGCCCGCATCTTTTTACGGGCCATCCGGTACGGACGCTCCCAGGGGTCCCCGTCGAGACTCTTTAGCATCTCTTCCCGGCACCGGGTCTTCGACTGGATGATGGCCAGTCGAAGAGCCTTTATGGCAGCCCGATGCTCCCCGATAAGACGATTTTCCTCCACATAGTCCGGAGGTCGTCGGCTCCGACAGCGTTTGAGGGACCGGCGAGCTCTGAAGGCTGCCTCCCTCAGGTCGCCGATCTCGGAGGTCCACCAATAAACCGCCTTACGCTGTGGACGCCGACGCGACCGAGGCATCGCAGCATCGCAGACCCTTACGAGAGTTCTGCGCATGCGCTCTGCCAGTACCTCCGGACCTCCGGAATAAACTGGATTGACCCAGCTCTGGACGATTGCCATTTCCTCAGCCAACTCTGGATCGAGCCGGCTGAGGGCCCAGCGCGGAAACTGGCCGTGACCGCGTGGGGGAACCGATATTGTGCTCAGAGGAGGGGAGATCTCTAATCTTATGTAGCGATGATCAGAGAGAGACTCCACCTCCTCCACGACTTTCCATCCGGCGACCCTGTGGGCGATCGCATGGGTGGCAAACGAGAGATCTACTACGGAACCACCCCGCGCTCGCACGCAGGTATGGACCGCTCCTCGGTTCAGCAGTGACAGGCCGGATTGGAGCGCCCACGCTTCTACGACCCGTCCCCTCGCATTGGTGGCGATGTTTCCCCATGAACAGGATTTGGCATTAAAATCACCGAGGACGAAGGTCACTCTCGATGATAGCCTGACTACGGCGGCCCTGACGGAATCTAAGAAGGTCTCAAACTCCGCCAGGGGATGGTTGGGAGAGAAGTACAGGCCTATGACGGCGTGCTGGCCCCAACCTGCCGCCGCGTAACTCCGTCCCCTCTCTATGACAGAGAGTGGGGTGCCAGAGCCCGATCTGGCAACTATGACCACCGTATCGTTCCAGATCCCCGACCCAGGTATCCTGGTCGAGGACGTAGTAAGGCTCGCTTAGCACGGCCAGGTCAATCCCCCACTCCGCCATGGCCTGCATAGCCAGATCCTGCGCGCCGGCGGAGTGATTCACATTAATCTGGAGGAGGCTATGTCGTACGGGCATTATTTAATTTACCGACATAGCTTCCCCACTTACCGAGACTGCTATCGCCCTCGTTGGGGGGGGGGGGGCAACCCTGCCCCTGATAATGGGAGGGAGGCAGACTCTCGCCAACGTCGGGTGCGTTGCTGGGCGTCCCCCAGCCGCGCAGACTGCGCAGTGGGGGGCCGGAGCTTTGCAGTTGGGCATTGCGTGTCCACCCTTCCCACAGCGAAGACACAAGCCCGGGACAAGTTTCGGGGCACATCTGTGTGTTGTGCCCCAGCCCATAGCAGCGGTAACACCTAATTGGCCGCGATTCGATAGCTTTTACTTTCGCCGAGCTAAATCCCATCAATAGGTGGCCCTGCTCGGCGATTACCTTGGCTACGGGTATTGAGCACAGCACGTACGTTGCGTCTATCTCCCCCGGTCCTGAGCCAATGCGATTGGCAACAATTCTATCGAGTTGGCAGTTACCAGCTCGAGCGACAGCAGCTCTTAGCGACTCGGGCGTGACCGAGTCATCCAGCTCTGAGACGTAAATCTCCCCCATCTTCATGGGCCGGATGACCTCGGCCAGTCCCTCGAGCGGCCCACGGAGGGCCTCCGCCGACCGATCCGCCTTTTCGGCTCCTTCTGGCCCAGGTGGCAACTCCATGAGCCGGGCGTCGCGGACGGTCCGCGTTAGCTTTAGGCCCTCCTTAAGGCCCATGGCCTCTATGTCAACTACCGCGGCGGCCTTTTGAAAAACGTCGCGGTAGGTGACGCCCTTTTCTTGCGCCTCCGGCAGCAGTTTTATTATTACTGCTGCCATCTTCGGCTCTGTAAACACCACCGGTTTCTTTTTAGCCGGTTGCTGCGGTGGTGGTTTCCGCGCGGGTGGAGCAGGTGCTTGCGAGGGGGGTGGGGAGAGGTATGACGCCCCTTTCCCTTTCCCCTTGCCCTTTTTTCTACCCACAACCACTGACCATGTGGCTTCGCTCTCCTGCGGGGGAGCGGGCCCAGGTGCGGTGGGTGGGGGGGTGGTCTGGGACTGGGGCACGGGTTTTGGCCTCACCGGGGGAAACTCCGTAGGAACGGAGTCCCCAGGGGGCCCGGGCACTGGCGGCGCCGACTGAGTGGGCACCACTTTCGATTTTTTCCCCGTTTTGGGGTGAGGCGGAGGAGGGAGCCCATCACCTTCGCGGGCAGTGAAACTGCCTCCACGGGGGCCGCATAATCGGCATTGGCGACGGGGGCCCGTGGGGCCGGGGCTGTAGCGGGCGGCGGAGCTGCCTTTTTATTTTTGTCCGACGAGAGGGGCGGACGAAGAACCGGGGGGGGTAGGAGGCGGTCTTCGAGCCCGGCTAACCGGGCATTGATCATATCCCCCACCCACACGATGATAGCCCTCTTCAGCTCATCAATGTCGAGTGGGGGACCCGCCACCACTACCTCCCCATCGTTAGTCTGAGCCACGGCCTTGGCCACCACCCGCATTTCCTCGTACTCCCTGCGGTGGGCCTTGACCTCCAACCGCAGGGAGTCTATCTCCTTTTTAAGCCGGAGGTTCTCAAGCGTGAGCCTCCGGTTCTCAAAATCTAGGGACCTCACCGACAAGCTTTGAACAATGTCGGTGAGTTTCCCGGCGGCCTCTTTGAGCTTTTTGATATAGCCCCCCTTTAAATTGCCCGAGGTCTGGGCGACATGAAAAATGTCGGTCACATGGGTGCCGGCCAAGACGCGGAGGTCATCGACCCCCATGCAGTCAATGTCGCCCTCCCACGGGTCGACCAGGTCCGTAAGCATGGGTTTAGAGGCCGCATTGCCCTTCTTTTTTCGGGCGTTATATTGCCGATCTGCTTCGGCGCGAAGGGCATCCGCCCGGGCCAGTAACTCCTTCGTCCGAGACCCCGTGACAGCGAGAGACTTCGTCGGAGGGCTTAAAAGAAATGACGCGGCGGCGCTTACCGCCGCAGGTAGGTCCTTTTGGACAGCATCCTCGGGTCCTTCGGGGGAAGGGCCAAAATGCAGGCATAAGGCCTGCATCGAGGGTGTGTGGGACTCTCAGCGACCGGTCCTCCACGCTGGCTTCTAAAACGAAGTTGTCGCGAGAAACGGTCGCCAAACTACCCACTAAACCTAAACCTGCGCCCCATTTATAGCGCTTTTACGGGGCGTCATGGGATCTTGTACAGAGTAACTGCACCATGACGCCCCTACACCCTGTAACTGGGTCACCCCGGGGAGCAGAGTGACCCACTTCGTACAGCAGGGGGGGGAAGTCCGCTGTCGCCCCCGTGACAGCGGCCCCCTGTGACGGTAATTATGGGAGGAGAAGATGCGCGTAGCGGCGCCTGCGACCGCCGGTCCGCCTCCTGCGGATGGGGTCCGCGTACGCGTCCTCCTCCCTCGCTCTTTCAGCGGCCTCCTTCTGCGACATGACGGATTCGCAGAAGGAGGAGACCGCAAGCCAAGATTGTTGACCCTGGAGCATCGCTTCGACCATGCTACGAAGCGAGCTCACAGGGCCAACGACGTTCTCTAGGAGGGCCCTTTGGGGTCCCCAAGCGGCGCACTCCACGAGCGTGTGAAACGCCGTGTCTTGGAGTGCGCCGCACTCGTGGCAAGACGGGGAAGGTTCCCGCCCAACTATTTGGTGCAGATACTTACCAAAGCAACCGTGCCCGGTAAGTATCTGCACCATCCTGAACGTCAAGGTCCCGCATTTCCGCGAGACCCAACGAGCCAGGTGGGGCCGGATTGCCTCCACCGTCACGATTCCAGCTTCTGGGGACCCCAGGTCCCTCTGCCAAGAGCGGATCAGGGCCTCGGTCGCCTGGGCCCTGATCATTCTAGTTTCTGCCGGGCACGGCACCTCTCCTCTCGCCCGTGCATCCTGCCGGGAGCGGTACACTGCTGCGAGCACCTCCGCCTGGAGATTCCAGGGCGGATCACCCGCCAGCAGTGTTGCCGCCGTCCACGACACAGTACGGTACCCTCGAATGGACCTCACCGCCAGGACCCTCTGAGCTCGCCTCAGCAGAGTCCTGTTTTGCCGGTGAAGTGCATGAATCCATACGGGGGCCCCGTACAATGCCATACTCCGGAGGATGCCAGCGTACAACTTCCTTGTCGCCGCGCCCGGCCCTCCCACGTTCGGAAGGAGCCTGGCCAGGGCGGCAGCGGATTTAATTAACCTCGGGGCGAGCTGGGTGAAATGGGCCCCGAAGTTCCATTTACCATCTAGTACAAGCCCCAGATATTTCATCTGGGGCTTGACCGCTACCGCAACACCTTGGACGACGATGCGCGCGTCCCGGGGTGCACGTCTATGTGGTCTATGGAACATGAGGGCCTCTGTTTTTTCAGGAGAGACCCTCAGGCCAAGACGCCGGATTCGTTCGACCACCAACGCCGTTCCGGCGTCGGCGAGTGCCATAGACTCTTCATAGGTTCCGCCCCGGGCCGTGACGAGGGTGTCGTCTGCAAAGCAGAGCACCCCCATCCCGGGCAGTACTGGCTCGCGGAGGAGCCAGTCGTAGCCGATGTTCCACAGGATCGGACCCAGCACCGACCCTTGTGGAACGCCGCACGCGACGCGTCGTCTTCCTATAACCTGGCCAGTTCGGCCGCCCTCCCAGAGGATGTACCTGTCCTGGAGGTAGGCCTCCAACAGCCTCGTGAGATACGGGGGGACTCCGTGGGACAGGAGCCCTGCCCTTATTGTCTCGTGAGGGAGACTGTTGAAGGCGTTCTTGATATCAAGAGAGACCGCCAGGACGGACTCCTTCATGTGATCCGCCTCTCTCGTGAGGCTCCGTAGCGCGTTCAGGGCGTCCAGTGTCGAACGTCCCACCCTGAAACCATATTGAGCCTCAGAGAGCCCAGGCCCATTGGTGTCCAAATGACGAACGAGGCGACCGGCCAGGATCTTCTCAAAGACCTTGGCCGCCTCGTTAAGCAAGATGATGGGCCTGTAGGCGGATGGATCGTCGGGAGGGCGACCCTCCTTCGGAAGCAGGCATAGCCGGCCCTCCTTCCACTGCTTCGGGAACACGCCTGACCTGATACAGGTATTGAAAAGTTCCCGAAGCTGGCCGCGTAGGTGTTTAGCGGCCAGAAAGAGGACTCGGCCCGGGACCCCGTCAGGTCCCGGCGCTGTCTTTCGGCCCCGGAGGCGCTCCAGGGCCACTTCTAATTCTTCTTCGGAGACGAGGGGAGGCTCCATCTCCGAATGAACGGGGTGTGGAGGATTCATTTCTGGGGGAGTGAAGGCTCCCGGGTCTGGGAAGAGTCCGTCTATAACGGAGCTAAGGACCCCCTCTTCGAGCGACGCTGTGACCGGAATGGTGCAAGCCCGCATCGTTTTACGGGCCATCCGGTACGGACGCCCCCAGGGGTCCCCATCGAGGCTCTTTAGCATCTCTTCCCGGCACCGGGTCTTCGACTGGATGATGGCCAGTCGAAGAGCCTTTTTGGCAGCCCGATGCTCCCCGATAAGACGATTTTCCTCCACATAGTCCGGAGGTAGTCGGCTCCGACGGCGTTTGAGGGACCGGCGTGCTCTGAAGGCTGCCTCCCTCAGGTCACCGATCTCGGCGGTCCACCAATAGACCGCCTTACGCTGTGGAGGCCGACGCGACCGAGGCATCGCAGCATCGCAGATCCTTACGAGGGTTCTGCTCATGCGCTCTGCCAGTACCTCCGGACCCCCGGAACTAATTGGATTGACCCAGCTCTGGACGATTGCCATCTCCTCAGCTAGCTCTGGATCGAGCCGGCCGAGGGCCCAGCGCGGAAACCGGCCGTGACCGCGTGGGGGAACCGAGATCGTGCTCGGAGGAGGGGAGATCTCGAATCTGATAAAGCGGTGATCAGAAAGAGACTCCGCCTCCTCCACGACTCTCCATCCGTCCACCCTGCTTGCGATCGCGTGGGTGACGAACGACAGGTCTATTACAGAACCACCCCGCGCTCGCACGCAGGTGTGGACCGCTCCTCGGTTTAGCAGCGACAGGCCGGATTGGAGCGCCCACGCTTCAACGGCCCGTCCCCTCGCATTGGTGGCGACGTTTCCCCAGGAACGAGATTTGGCATTAAAATCGCCGAGGACGAAGATCGACCTCGGCGACAGCCTGATCACGGCGGCCCTAACGGAATCTAAGAAGGCCTCAAACTCCGCCAGGGGACGGTTGGGGGAGAAGTACACGCCTATGACGGCGTGCTGACCCCAACCTGCCACCGCGTAACCCCGTCCCCTCTCTATGATAGAGAATGGGGTGCCACAGCCCGATGTGGCGACCACCGCCACCGTTTTGTCCAGATCCCCAACCCAGTTGCCTAGGTCGGGGACGTAGTAAGGCTCGCTTACTACGGCCAGGTCAATCCCCCACTCCGCCATGGTCTGCATGGCTAGGTCCTGTGCACCGGCGGAGTGGTTTACATTAATTTGGAGGAAGCTATGTCGTACGGGCATTGTTAATTAACTGACATAGCCTCCCCTCTCGTCGAGACTGTCGTCGCCCTCACCGGGGGGGCGAACCTGCCCCTGACGATGGGAGGGAGGCAGACCCTCGCCAACGTCGGGTGCGTTGCTTGGCATCCTCCAGCCGCGCAGACTGCGCAGTGGGGGTCTGAAGCTTTGCAATCGGGCATTGCGTGTCCGCCCTTCCCACAACGGAGACACAAGCCCGACCTATCGGGGCAGGTTTCGGGACACATCTGTGTGCTGTGACCCAGCCCGTAGCATCGGTAACAGCGGATTGGCCGCGCCTCTATAGCTTTAACCTTCGCCGAGCTAAAGCCCACCAAAAGGTGGCCCTGCTCGGCGAGTACCTTTGCTACGGGTATTGGGCACAGCACGTATGCTGCGCCCATACCCCCCGGTCCTGAGCCAATGCGATTGGCGACTATTCTGTCTAGCTGGCAGTTGCCAGCACGGGCGACGGCAGCTCTGAGCGACTCGGGCGTTACGGAATCATCCAGCCCGGAAATGTAGATTTCCCCCCTCTTCGCGGGCCGGATAACTTCAGCTAGTCCTTCGAGCGGCCTCCGGAGGGCCTCCGCCAACCGATCTGCTTTTTGAACACCTTCCGGCCCAGGTGGCAACTCCATGAGCCGGGAGTCGCGGACGGTCCGCGTTATCTTTAGGCCCTCCTTGAGGCCCATTGCAACAATGTCGACTATCGCGGCGGCCTTTTGGAATACGTCGCGGTAGGTGACACCCCTCTTTTCTGCCTCCGGCAGCAGTTTTATAATGACCGCTGCCATCTTCGGCTCGGTAAATACCACAGGCTTCTTTTTTGCCTGTGGCTGCGGTGGTTGCTTCCGCGCGGGCGGGGCAGGTGCTTGCGAGGGGGGTGGGAGGAGGGATGACGCCCCTTTCCCCTTCCCCTTGCCCTTCTTTCTGCCCGCAACCACCGACCATGCGACTTCACTCTCCTGCAGGAGAGCGGGCGCAGGTGCGGCGGATGTGGGGGTGGCCTGGGACTGGGGCCCGGGCTTCGGCCTCAACGGGGGGAACTCCGTATGAACGGAGTCCCCGGAGGACCCGGGCACTGGCGGCGCCGTCTGAGCGGTCACCGTTTTCGCCTTTTTTCTTTTTTTTTGGGGGGGAGGTGGGGGAGGGGGACCCATCACCTCTGTGGGTGGCGGCACTACGTCCACGGGGACCGCGTCGTTGACGACGGCAATGGAGACCCGTGGGACTGGGACTGTAACGGGCGGCGGGGCCGCCTTTTTCATTTTGTCCGCCGCGAGGGGCGGGCGGAGAACCGGGGGAGGTAGGAGGCGGTCTTCAAGTCCAGCGAGCCGAGCGTTGATCATTTCCCCCACCGACACTATGATGGCTCGTTTGAGCTCATCAAGGTCTAGTGGGGGACTAGGGACTACCACCGTCTCCCCCTCTTTACCGCGGTTGTCAGCTTTTGCAGCAGCCCGCATCTCTTGGAACTCCCTGCGGTAGGCTTGTCTTTCCTCCCGCAGGGCGTCAATTTCCCTCTTGAGCCGGATATTCTCTAAATTGAGCTTCCGGCTCTCTGTGTCTAGGGACCTCGCCGACAAGTCTTCAACAATGTCGGCGAGTTTCCCGGCAGCATCCTTGAGCTTACGAATATAGCCCCCTTTTAAATTGCCCGAGGTCTTGGCGACGTGATAGATGTCGGCCACGAGGGAGCTTGCTATAGTGCGGAGCTCGTCGGACCCCATCCTACCGTAATCGCTCTCCCTCGGGTCGCCCAGATCTGTTGACATGGGCTCGGAGGCCGCATTGTCCTTTTTTTTTCGAGCGTTATATTGCCGATCCGCTTCAGCACGAAGGGCATCCGCCCGGGCCAGTAATTCCTCCGTCCTCGTCCCTGTGAGAGGGAAAGACGGAGTCGGGACGTCCGTATCCATTTCCGCGGCGGTGGTCACCTCCACAGAATCATCCTGTAGATAGGTCGCCGTCGCGACGCTTTTATCTAAAGCCACATCGGCGGTCGCCGCAGAAGCGTTCTGCAGGCGGACCGTCGACGTGGTGGCCTTTTTAAATGCGCCATCCGTGGCGGCCTTTTTAAGTGCGCCATCCGTGGCGGCCTTTATTATTGCGGCCCCTTTGGCCCCGGCGGGTGCAGACACCTACAGGGTGGCCTCCGGCGTCGCCCCTATATCCGAAGCCGCATCGGAGGTATCCCCCGCGGATTCATTCCGCGATCGGGCCCTCGTGACGGCGCCTAGCGAAGCGGCTCTTGCCGCGCCTCGACCATATAGCGCGACAGTGCTCCGGCTACGTCGCGCCATGTATATTTTATTAGCCGACTCGTCGGCGCCGGGATCGTCGGGATAAGGCCCGCGGGAGCGAATGCGGGACCGTTTCCGGGCCGCACTCGCTCCCCTAGGGGGTCGGTGCTCGGGGTCCGCCATCAGCGGAACCCCATTTGAGCTCTGACTCACCTAGAGCCTAACTAAACCTATAGCCTATCCAAGACAAACGGAAAACCAAAAACCAACAAACGCGCCAAGTTTATTTCGTATAGACAGAACCAGAGTACCAATATACGAAAGCCAGAGTCAATATGCAACGCAGGAACCGAACGAATAACCAAAAAACAAACCAAGTCAGTAGTCGTGGAAATAAACCAGTACGATCGAACGAAAGCAATGGAATTTTCCTATCGTAATTCGCATGAAGCGCCTAGATCGCAAAGATGCGTGGACACGTCCGCTCACTACGAGATTGGCCGCGCGTAGGACCCCTAATAGATCCTGGTAAATGAGACCGGGCTACGGGCGTGCAGAACGCCGCCTGGAGCCCGGGATTCAATATGAAAAGGGTACTGGGTTACAGGCGTGCAGAACGCAGCCTGGAACCCGGGACCCAAAAGGTAGCGGAAACCGGGCTATGGGAATGCAGAACGCAACCGCAGCCCGGGATCCATGAGGTATGCCTGCACTACTGCCTACTCCGTAAGCGAGTAGGCCGTAATGTTAGTGCAGGCAGAGGTCCGCGTGCGACGGCGCATGGTTTTTAAATAAGGTAAGTGCGCTCAGCGCTTTCATTTTCTGCCTAAAGCGGTGAAGAAGAACACTACCATACGCGGCAGTTATGTCAAGAAACACGGCCACCAGGATTTGTCGTTTGGATAGAGCAATCCTAATGTCGGTGGTAAGAATCGAAAGACTATGCATGGTACTTGAGCCTTTGCGAAACCCGTATAGGGTGCTGGAGAGCATGCTGCTATTAGATTCTAAGTACCATTGTTACGGCTGCAGCCAGCAACTAGACCGGTTGGCGCGGGGCGGCAGCTGCGGCGGGGGCGACGCGGCGCATCGGCCGGTGTCACACATCATAAGCTTCTATTGCTAATGATCCTCTCACATCAACGCGCGCGCACCATACACATATAATCAATTGTAATTAATACCAGCAAAGCAATAAAAAAATATATATATAAAACGTTCATCATTCATCATAATAGTACAGTCCACAAATTTATAACCGGAGTCTCAACAGGCTCAGGCCTTTACAAGGTCCTTCGTCGCCGTTACAAGGTCCTTCGTCGCCGTTACAAGGTCCTTCGTCGCCGTTACAAAGTCCTTCGTCGCCATTACAAGGTTCTTCATCGCCGTTACGAGGTACTTCGTCACGGTTAAGTCATCGCCGCTACGCCTCTAAGATCCGACACGGTCAAGATTCTAGAAGCATTCATTGTCGATCAAGATTCGCAAGAAGGTCGCCGAGGTCTTTTACACGTCATTGATCGCCGAGCGAACGCCAAGGTCATCTCAAGGTGTTTCTAACGGGACTTCAACAAACCGGGCCCTTCGCCAAGGACGGTCGTCAAGGTCAACTCAAGGTGCAGCAAGCGCGACTTCAAGAAGAGGACGATTAGAGCAAACACTGAGTGAGTCCGTTCCAATATCCTTTCTAACCTTCTTTCTTTTTGGGATACTTCTATGAGAGCCGAGCATTTCGACTCCTCTTCATAGGCTCACCAAATTCTTCTATTGCCATAAAACTATATTTCATACTGCCTCTTTCATTACTTTCATATAAATATTGCTATAAATTTTGCAATCAAATAATTTTTACATACTTCACGCATTCCATTCATCGCTTTCAAACATTAAACACATTGTTGCTACAAATCTCGTACTGCAGTTAAATCATTTAATCATTTCTACCTACTTTACGCATTTATTATCACTTAGTTTGTGCATAGCATTGCTTTAGCCCGAGCGTTCTTTGTTCTCAAACCGGTTGGTTACAAGCGGTTCGGTCGGTCGGCTCCGGCGCATCGATCGAACGCCTATTTATTCTTTATAGCTTTGAACTCATTTTGGCATTGTTTTACATTTCATTATTTCGTTTCCCCTTCTATACAAATTACTTCGTTCTAATTTCTTACTTATTTCTTTAACTTTATAGCTTAACTATCTTCTTTCACGCTTCAATGGCTGACGCTAAGATCAGAAATCTTATTAAAAAACGTACTAGTATAAAGGGAAAATTAACGCTCTTTATTAATTTTCTAAACAGCCTTAAGCCCAGTAGTAGTTCGCACTTAAGTGAGTTGCAATTGACGGAGTTGGAGTATCGTATGAACCGAATAGACAGTATATTAGTTGATTATGATGCTTTACAGACTGAAATCGAGTCATTATCGGATAACCCTGACGAGCAGCTTACGGAACGCGGACACTTCGAATCACAGTTTTACAGCGCGATGTCGTTGGCCCGCACAATGCTAGCTCCGGGTCACGCGCAGCTTCGGGCGGGATCCGTGGCGTCCGGGGACGACACCATGACAAGCCGTCATCAAGACTTCGTGCGGTTGCCTAAAATCGACCTTCCGCATTTCGATGGAGATTATCAGCACTGGCTTGGATTTCGAGATACGTACCTTTCATTAATACACAATAACAACTCATTAAGTGACATTCATAAATTCCATTATTTGCGTGCTGCCCTTCAGGGCAGTGCAGCATTATTAATTCAAAGTTTAGATTTGAGAATAGAAAATTACGCGATTGCTTGGCAACTGTTATCTGAAAGATATGATAATCAAAAACTTTTAGTCAACAACCATTTACAAGCACTGTTTAACTTACAAAATATTCAACGTGAAAATGGTTCATTGTTGCGTAACATGGTAGACACAATTAATAAAAATTTAAGGGCACTTGCCACACTAGGGGAGCCTACTGATCACTGGGATACCATAATAATTTTTATTATGTCCAAAAAATTAGACAATGCTTCAAGTCGTCAGTGGGGAGAATATCGAAATACATTGGCAGGTAACAATTCACCTTCATTACAACAACTTTTAAAATTTTTAAACAATAGGGCTGATTTGCTTGACACAGTGCAGGAGCAAAACGTGCAAGCATCTCAATCAAACAATACTAAAGGTTTTATTGTTACATCTAATAATATTACTTCAACTTATAAAAATAAACCAAATTACACAAAAAAATCCTATGTGCCCTATGTGTTCGGATAGTCACTTTTTATTTGCGTGCCCAACTTTCAAAACATTAAGCGTAGATTTACGTATTAAAAAGGCCACCGAAGCCAGAGTTTGTAAAAACTGTTTACGACCAGGACACATAGATAAAAATTGCAGACAATCCCATTGCAAATACTGCCAACTTAAACACAACACACTTTTGCATAAAGAAGTAGGCTCTGAAACTCGTCCACCACCTTCACTCGAAAACAATGTTGCCTTATCTTCTAACATTGCCTTGCCTTCTTCTAATCGCGGCCTTGTCTTATTATCCACAGCGTTGGTGAAGGTGCGCGACATCCATGGCCATCCGCATGCCGTACGACTACTGCTCGACAATGGCAGTACTTCTAATTTCGTCACGCAACATCTTTGCGAGAAACTTGGTCTGGTAAGACGTAACACGAGCTCCACAGTCTCGGGCATCAATAATTCACTCTCTTACACTACAGAGTCTTGTAACCTTACAATCGAGTCATACTACGGTGACTACAGGTTAAACATCAATTGCCACGTTTTACCAGAGTTAACCAAATCTTTACCATGTACATATTTTGATACTTCTATTCTGCATCTACCTGTGGGAATCCATCTTGCAGATCCATCATGTAATGTGCCCTCACCCATCGATATCTTAGTCGGTGCGGAAGTCTTCTGGGACGTTCTTACATCTAATCACATTGATCTAGGAAAAAAATTGCCCAAATTACATGAATCCAAGCTAGGTTGGCTTATTTCAGGCTGCATCCATCAGCTGCTTCACAACAAACGTCAATTATGTAATTTTACTGCCACACAAGATGCTCTTCTATCCCGCTTCTTGGAGCTTGATTCCGTTTCCTCTAAGCACTGTTTATCCTATGAAGAACGAGCTTGTGAACAGAACTTTATAGATACTACGAAGCGCGCCGACAACGGCCAGTTTGTAGTCACCATGCCGCTGAAGGACTCACCAGAAGTTCTAGGCGACTCTTATACTCATGCTAAGCTACGTTTTTTATCTTTAGAACGGCGTTTCGAACGGGACATTAACTTTAAACATAAGTATTCAGACTTCATTAGGGAATACATTGATCTTGGTCACATGACCGTCAATCAACATAAAAATACAACCAACCAGCCTCAATACTACTTGCCTCATCATGGTGTTCTTCGCGAGTTGAGCGCAACCACCAAGTTGCGTGTGGTCTTCGATGCCTCAGCTGCTAGCACCTCCGGTAAGTCCTTCAATTCCATACAAATGGTTGGCCCCACAGTTCGGGACGACTTACTGTCCATCTTATTACGTTTCCGGCAACACAAATTTGTTGTCACTAGCGATATCGAAAAAATGTATCGTGCTGTCTTAATTGAGCCTTCTCAATGCTCTCTGCAGCAAATAATCTTCAGGTTTGATCAATCAGACCCTCTAAAAACGTATACTTTAAACACAGTTACATATGGGTGTGCATCAGCACCTTACTTGGCAACTAAATGTTTAGTTTCCCTTGCTGATGAGTCATCCGATCCCAGCGTAAAAAACGCGATTAAAAACAACTTTTATGTTGACGACTTTTTATACAGTGGTCCATCAATAGAATCAGTTGTAAATATATGTAAAGGTGTTATTCACACGTTGCAATCCGCCAAATT
Organism: Dendrolimus kikuchii; assembly: GCA_019925095.2. Lineage (NCBI taxonomy): Eukaryota > Metazoa > Arthropoda > Insecta > Lepidoptera > Lasiocampidae > Dendrolimus > Dendrolimus kikuchii. Next base: position 275,834 of record JAHHIN020000037.1, on the reverse strand, counting down.
CAATCTGCGTAAATGGCAATCAAATTCACAAGAAATTTTATCATCTATTTCTAACATCAAAGGTGACTCAGAAAAGGCTCTTAATTTAGACAATACAATGTGCAAAACTTTAGGTCTTCATTGGCTAACTGAGTCAGACCAATTATTCTTTTTCATAAACATAGACGTAAACATAAAGGTTACAAAACGTAATATACTTTCCATTATAAGTCAAGTTTTTGACCCCTTAGGCCTTATTGGCCCTTGCATAGTTTTATTCAAAATTATCATACAAAAACTATGGCTTAATAAATGTGACTGGGATGACGAGATTCCTCTAGACATTAAAAAAGAATATCTTAGTTCGATAAAGTCACTTTCAAGCTTAAACAATATTAAAATTCCTCGTTGGTTTTCCAATATTCATTCATTTTCAACTGAAATTCATACCTTTACAGACGCTTCCGAACGTGCTTACGGAGCTTGTGTCTACATAAGAAATGTTGGAGAGGATGGCACAATTTGTGTACGTCTTTTAATCTCAAAGAATAGAGTGGCTCCTATCAAGCCTACAACGATACCCAAGCTCGAATTGTGCGGGGCGTTGTTGGGTACAAGACTTTGTAGAAAGGTACAAAATTCTCTTACAATTCCCATTAGTCGCTGTTACTTTTGGTCAGATTCGACAATTGTATTGGGTTGGTTATCTATGCCCTCGAATCGCCTTAAACATTTCGTGCGTAACAGAGTAAACGAGATACAAGATACTACTCATGGTCAGACGTGGAGCTACGTGCCGTCTAAAGACAACCCCGCCGATCTAGTTTCTCGTGGGGCGCAGGCTGACCTTCTCAGCTCATCTATCCTGTGGTGGTCCGGTCCTACTTTTCTTCAACATAAAGAAATTAAATTCTTTGATCATCCAAACATCCATTCAAATTCTCTTCCAGAAATCTCCTTACATACACATACAAACACAATAGAAAACACAAACACTATTTTACAATTAATTAATAGGACATCCAACTTCATAAAATTAATTAGAATATTTACATACATACAAAGATTTATAAATAAATGTAAACAAAATAAAACACAATACAAAAATCATTTAACTTGTATTGAATTACAAACATCTAAATTAAAATTAATTAGTATTGCTCAACAAGACATGTTTCCAAATGAATTCAATATTCTTATATCAGGAAAATCACTACATATAAAAAACAGACTTGCCTCTCTTTCACCCTTCATGGATAACAATCATAGTATTATTCGCGTCGGGGGACGTCTAAAAAATTCTTATTATAGTTACGACATAAAACACCCTATTCTTCTTTGTAGCAAACATCATTTAACTAAAATCATCTTTGGCATGCAACATAAACTTTCTTTGCACGCAGGTTCTCAATTATTGCTTGCACAGATTCGTCAATCTTATTGGCCGCTAGGTGGCAGGAATATCGCCAGGGCAACTGTACATGCTTGTATTCGCTGTATGAAATTCAATGTCAAACATGTGCAGCCAGTAATGTGCAACCTGCCAATGGAAAGATTACATCTAGAATATCCATTTCTCAATTCTGGTACAGACTACATGGGGCCAGTGCTGATGCTCAATCGGAAAGGCAGAGCTGGAAAGGGCTAGGCTGCTTAAATGTTATATTTGTATTTTTGTTTGTTTGGCTACAAAGGCGGTGCATTTAGAAGTGGCTACGGATCTCACCACGGAAGCCTTCATTGGTTGTCTTAACCGTTTTGTCGCTCGTCGTGGAATGCCACAGACTGTCTACTCGGACAACGGCACCAATTTCGTAGGAGCTTGTAACCAATTATCTTCTTTCCTTAAAAGGACTTCGTCTACTTTAAGCTCCGAGGCTGCTATGAAAGGTATATGTTTTAAATTTATTCCTGCTTACGCCCCTGCGTGGGGTGGTCTTTGGGAATCGGCTGTAAAATCCGTAAAACATCATTTAAGGCGTATTTTGGGCTTGAGCCATTTAACGTATAAAGAATTGGCGACTTGCTTGGCTCAAATAGAAGCCATCTTAAATTCCAGGCCTCTCGTCCCACTTTCCTCCGATCCTTGTGACTTATCTTACCTGACCCCATCTCATTTTCTCATTGGACGATCACTCACGTCAATTCCTCAAGCAGATATTGAAACCAACAACATAAACTCGCTGCAGCGGTTTCAGCGCGTTCAAAAATTGAAACAGCACTTTTGGAATCGATTTTCAAAAGAATACGTTTCTTGTTTGCAGCAAAAAACAAGATGGCGCGCTTCTTCGGGAGCCCTTCGCGTCGGAGAGATGGTCTTAGTGGAGGAACCAAACACACCACCTCTTCTATGGCTTGTTGGACGCATCGTGAGGGTCATGCCTGGCCAAGATGGAGTTGCCAGAATGGCCGAAATAAAAACTAAAAGGGGTCTTTTGATTCGCACTGCCCACAGGTTATGTCCACTCAACATTTGAAGCATTCTACTTCAAGGCTGGGGAGCGTGTTACGGCTGCAGCCAGCAACTAGACCGGTTGGCGCGGGGCGGCAGCTGCGGCGGGGGCGACGCGGCGCATCGGCCGGTGTCACACATCATAAGCTTCTATTGCTAACGATCCTCTCACATCAACGCGCGCGCACCATACACATATAATCAATTGTAATTAATACCAGTAAAGCAATAAAAATATATATATATATATAAAACGTTCATCATTCATCATAATAGTACAGTCCACAAATTTATAACCGGAGTCTCAACAGGCTCAGGCCTTTACAACCATTCCAAGCGATTTTTCAGAAGGTACTCCTTACCTTAGCAAGGGTAGACGATAATGCAATAGGACGGTAGGAGGAGGGCATAGAAGGATTTTTTCCTGGTTTGAGAATGAGAATAATAAGTTGGGATTTCCAAGAGTCTGGTATTATACCTAACTCATAGGATTTATTAAGAAGCTTCAGAAATAGGGTCTTAGTGAAGGATCCAGCTTTGGTAAGGAAGGAATATGGGATACCGTCCAAGCCGGGGGAAGAGTCTTTAAGTCGATTGAATACATAGGATAATTCAGACATATTAAAAGGTTCGTTAAATTTGTGGGCAGGAAAAGATAGGGGATAAGGAGATGGGAGAGAATCATGATTAGGGACAGAAAGAGGGGCCAATTGACTAACAAAGTCAGAAATCCAGACCGAATTATCGTTACAGGAGGGATTAGATGAATGCCAGGAACCACGAAATCGTTTTAAAGTCCTCAATACTACACAAGAAGGAGTATTTAGGGAGAGAGTATTTATAGAGGATTTAGGGTCTCTGTAAATCTAAACCTTTTCTTTTTTTTCTTGAAAAATCTTTTAGAAGCTGCCATAGCCTTTTTATATTCTATATAATTAGATGTTGACATATCTGAATTATATAGGGATTCAGCTGCTTTACGGTTTTGAAACATGGAGGTGCACTTATCATTCCACCATGGTGGAGAATAACGCTTTTTGGTGCCAGTTTTTTTAAGGGAGATGCACAGATTAGCAGCCGTATGCAAATCATTAATTAGTTGGTCATAGGTATGGAGGAAGTTCGTTTCCGAAATCTCTGGGATTGATTTAGTGTGGCGATCACTTTCTATGAAATATGCATCCCGATTCGCCTTATTAGTGTTGTATTTTAAGAGAGGTGAGAACTAGCGAACGGGAACACTGAGGTGAGGAAAAGAAATGAGGAGAGGTAAGTGATCGCTGCCATAAGAATCTTCGAGAACAGACCATGATGCAACAGAACAAAGGTCTGGAGAGCAAAAAGAGAGATCGGGCGTGCTTGATTGATTATTTGGAGCGACTCTGCGTATTGGAGAGCCATCATTTAAGATGCATATGTTAAGATGATCCAAAATTTCAACAAGATCACACCCAAAGGAATCATAATAAGGGCTGCCCCACAACAAATGAGCGCAGTTGAAATCCCCAAAATAAGAAAAGGAGTAGTAAGAGTCATGAAGATGGATTCAAGCACAGGAATTAAATTGGAAGAAGGATGAGGAATATATATAAACAATATAGTTAAATTATACTTGTGATTTTTTACAGCAACGGCATTAAGAGAATTTGGTAGGGGTTGAAGAGGGAAAAGAGAATATGTAAGTGAAGATTTTATCAATATAGCTGAGCCAGCATACCCATCGTCCCCGTCATCACGGAAACAAGCGTACCCAGGTATTCGAAAGTGAGAACCAGGGACAAGCCATGTCTCCGAAATGGCAAAAACGACGGGATCATGGGCATATATCACTTGAGAAATTTCATGTTTTGTGGGGGCTATGCTACGACTATTCCATTGGATGAGGTTGAATTTTAGAAATAATATTTATGAGCTGGGTCAATTTGGATGCTACGTTGGACAGTGCTAGGTGATCATCAAATTTCGATATAATATTTATAAGCATGGTGAGCAGCCCATCTATAAGATTGTCATTATTATCATTCAAATTCAAATTAAAAAGTTTTTATTCAAAATAAGTTCCACTGGAGAACGCTTTTTGAAGGTCATACATGTAAGTTAAAATTTAATTTTTACTTCCTATTCTATGTACACCGCTTCGCAACGTGTCGATGCTGTAAAGGAGAAGAAGCGGCAAGAGACTCCACAGCAACACGTCTAGCTAAATATTGTTTTTCTTTATATTTCATGTTCTATTTATATCATATATTCTTTTTTTTTATAAGTTTTGTACAGAAGTATGTTACAGAATTACTTTTTGAAGAATTAATGGAGTTGTAGCAAACAATGCATACTCAATAAGACCAAGACAATAAAAGGAAAGAAAATTAATGTTATAGTTATAATAATGACATGACGTGCTAAAATGTTATGCTGCAATATGTTTCCACAAATTCCTTAGGAGCATGGTAAGATAAAGAAAAAAAAAAAAAGTTGTACAAAATTTAGTATAAGAGGTTGGAGCGAGCTGCTATGTAAATGAATTTTTGTCATTTAAGTATTCTTCAATAGTATAGTATCCCCTTTTTAGCAAGATGCTTTTTAATTTAGTTTTAAATTTAGTGAAAGGCAAATCCAACATTTCACTCGGAATCTTATTGAAGAAGCGTATACCAACCCCCAAGAAAGAGGACAGTACTTTTTGTAATCTAAAAGATGGCAATATCAGTCTATTACAATGCCTAGTGTTGAAATTGTGTACATCCTTATACTGCTTGTAGGCACTCAAATTATTAAGAATATAAATTATATTATTAAAAATATACTGGCAGGAGACCGTCATAATACCGATTTCCTTAAAGCGTTCTCTAAGAGACTCCCGAGGGCCGAGGTTGTAGATTGACCTTACGGCTCTTTTTTGTAAAACAAATATGGTCTCTAAGTCAATAGTGTTGCCCCAAAGTAAAATACCATAGGACATGACACTATGAAAATAACTAAAATAAACTAGTCTAGCAGTCTCTTCGTCAGTGAGAATGGTGACGAGACCATCATCAAGTCAAGAAGAGAAGGGGTCGAGTTAGGAAAGCGATGCGTAGCACTCAGCGGAAGAATACTGAGATTTAAAGATCGAACTAAAGTTTCTAAGGAAGATGACCGATGGTCTCGTTTCAGAAGGCAGGTATTAAAATCGCCCATGATGATGGTATGCGCGAATGAAGTTGAGATATTTTCTAAAAGTGTTTCAAAGGAAGAAAAGTAATTGATACGAAGTGAAGAAATATAAAAGACTCCAAGTAGAATTTTGGCATGAGCAAGTTCTACTTCAATGAGTAAATGCTCCCCAGCATCAGAAGTTGGGAGTTGTGGAGACGTGCTTATAATTTTGTAGGGAATATGAGATCGGAGGTAAATAGCAACGCCCCCACCTCCACTCCCGACACGGTCATTACGGATAAGATGGAATCCTGGTAAGGTATATGAGTTAGAGGAAAGGCAGGGTTTTAACCAGGATTCTGACACTAATATAGCGTGCAAGGTACTTTTATTAAATGACGCCAACATATCTGGGAAATGAGCTGGAATACTCTGCGCATTTATGTGTACTATGTTGAAATTATGAGAAAACCCCTAAAAATGAGTTTCTATAAGATTTTGGAGTGGTACTAAACTGGAAACACTGTCGTATATACTATCAGAGGTAAAAGAACAAGAACAAAAATCTGATTCAGAATCACTAACACTGTCGTAATGAAGAGCCATAAAGTATAAATAGTACAAAAAAAAAAAAAAATAATAATAATATAAATATGTACTTGAAAAATAAATAAACAAATAAATGTAATTCAATATACGATTAAATCGCAATTCATCTGCCAGATGTGTGGATGAGATAGTGAGCGGTTATAAATGTTAACAACACAGTACATTAAACAATATTCATTAACAAAACGCATCATTCCCAAAAGATCTTGTTACCGGACCATAAATACAGTACAAGTAATGACAATCAACATTGACATTGACAGTAGTTGACGGTTGTGTAGTATTTATGTTTACGATGTTTACCTACATATTTCAGTGTACCTTCCAGTAGATTAATAAAACATCATATAAACATTTTAAACAGTCTAAATGTAAATAATAGACAATTAAAATAAATCAAAGTAAGGTGATGGAGCCACTAACAATAGAAATAAAATAAACATGCAATAATAAGACAGTAATGAGGTTATGAAACAAAAAAAAAAAAAAAAGCAATATTAAATGAGTACTTACAACGGCCCAACTACAACAATAAGAATAATAATAGACGAAAATATACACTGTGGAAAGAAGGTAACAAGAAATAGAGTTTAATACAGCTAATGTTCCTGCTACAGAGGCCTAAGGGTTATCTTCGTGAACGTGACGCTGGCCGATGGGGTTTACTTGCAACAACCCGTTCTTTAGGCCCTGGCGGTGGTACTTGCTGGTTTACAGGAGACGAAGAAGGCAGACTGTCTAGATCCCTCAGTTTCTCAATACGATGTTTAGTGCCATCACTGCCCAGCACATAAATCGTACCGTCCCGCGTCCAGCAGTTCCTCACCCCGACACGCTGCCTGGCCTGGGTAAAAAGGCGGTGTCGTCTCTTTGTAAGAAACTCCGACATCGTGATCCCGGTTCCCTTGAGCTGAGTCTTTGCAAACCAGACCTTACTGCGATCATCAGCATCACACAGCTTAAACAAGATGGGTCTGGGTCGCTCACCTGAAACTGCTGGTTTACCCATTCTGTGGGATCGGCGTATGTGGGTTTCCGTGAAATTAACCAACTTGAGCCTTTCGCTAATGATGCTAGTGACAACAGCTGCAGTGTTTTCCTGAGCTTTCTCCGGCACCCCATGAAGCAGAAGAATCTTCCTCCTGGACCTCATCTCGACCTGATCGACAGACTGTTGGATAAGATCTATCTGCTCCTGTAGGGCACGAAGAGACTTCACTATAAATGTTTTGAAATTATAAAAGTCTGTAGCTAAGGCAGAAGTAGTGGTGCTGGTAGCTGAACCCTTGTGTAGTTCACTTTCTAGGGTATCCATACGCTCAGCAAAAGTGGCAGAGAGCTGATTCATGGCTTCTTGAATGGCATCCATATTGGCAGAAATTAAACTTATAGAAATTAAGTATGTTGTGTTGTGAAGTGATAGGATATAACACTTGGCAGATAACCTGGCTATAAAGTGTAAGTAATCATGTACTTGTGCTTTAGTTTTAGTTGTTTAATAAATTATAAACTTAAAATAATTAAAGAGATATTTTCTAAACCTGTTACTTTTACTACTACCCACACAAAAAAAAAAAAAAAAAAAAAAAATGTATTGTGTGATATTTATATATCCTACTTATATATGTATTTAATTTGCACACCACCGTCATACACTTGCAAATCTCCCGTTGATAAAATCCATAGCCCGGGTTGTCTGGAAGAGATCGCTCTAAAGCGATAAGGCCGCTCTTTGCTCCTACTTCTAATGGTTAAATGTGACTACTATAAATTGTTTACTTTATGTGTATGTGGTGAACAATAAAGAGTTTTCTATCTATCTATCTATCTGATATTACTGCATTTCTTAAAAATGACTCACAATATTTTTAATTATATTTTAAAACTATTTGATACATTAAAGCGCTGGCTGTATCACTGAGAACAGAATTATGTTGATATTTAAATAATGCACAATCCTCAAGTTTCATTTTTTGTCTTCTAAAAACTTATGAGTACATTTGAATTTGATGGTAAACTATGGCTACTACTACATATTTTAAACTGGTTTACAGTTGTGATAGTTTCGATTTTTTCCAATAACAGTCTGTAGAAGTGCATGCTGGTACTTCACTCCTGCGATGACAATAATTTCGATAGCACTTTATGCTCTGGGCATATATTACACTTTACAATACAGGAGTTTGCCATTACGTTTCAATTGCACATAACTTATGGCGTCATCTCCATAAGATGACTCCTTCGCTCCGGACACTCAACGAGTTAAGGCGTGTGCACCGGTGTTCGATTATCGCAGTCTAATTTGCTGAACTAAATTAAATCATTTTTTCAAAGTTAACAAGTATAATGTATAATTAGGACTACTTATATACCAACAGTGAGCAAGTGCGTCGATAAATTTTCGTTAATAAATAGTGAACACATACATTTATAATCATTTATGACGGTGTAATTAAAGTGGCCATCTATTGCACTGCTTCCAACGGAGGTCAATTTTAACCAGACGGAACGCGCAAATGTATTGAAATCGTCGATAGCGACCACTGATGCTTGACCCCTTTGTCACTGCAGTTACAAGATAGTATTATTTTTAATTTACTACTACTACCTTGCCTTTCCAAAACAAACATGCCGAAAGACCGCACAAAACCGTCATCATCACAGAGTAACATACAGAATATTTGCGTGGTGGATGACCCACTTTTGAAACATTATGAATCAGCGCCCGATTTGAATAGTCCTACAGATAATGTGTGGGGGGTAAGGGGAGAACGGTGATAACATCTTATCCGGCCCAATTGTCAACCTCACCTGCTCGCGTTGGTGGTTCATATGAATAGCCAACGGCGATGGTCTCACACTGTCGCGGTACTCCCTGCTAGATAACGGACGAGGCTCTGGCGACCGAACTATGGCGGTATAACCATAAGCCCGACTGGGAAACCGGTCGGAAGAGGCTTCAGCGACCTTAAGGAACAAATACCCTCAAAAATGTCTGGTGCAGAAAGCCATGGGAAACTACTGCACTATATTCCCATAGAAAGTCATCATGATTGAAATAGAAAATAGAATACAGAGGTGGCCATACGATCCGCTTAGCAACCGGCGCCGTCCTGCGTCCGGGGCAGATGGTGGGAAATGGACTACCGGCCAGGCTGATGTAGGAAACCAGGCATCGTCTGGAAATCGGACTACTGGAATGCGTTTCATGAAGATGCGAAATGTCCAAAAGATAGGTACGTGGAATGTTCGCGGAATGCTTCAAACAGGCAAGCTTGATATCCTGGAGAGGGAGATGGAGCGATGTGAAATAAATATCTGTGGTCTAAGTGAGACGCATTGGAGGGGAAATGGCCACTTCCAGACAGCATCACACACTATCTACTTCTCTGGAAACGATGACAACAGCAGAAATGGAGTTGCCTTTGTGGTGCCGAAGAAAACTAGTAGCTGTGTGATAGGATATACACCTGTGAGCGATCGAGTGCTTAGTATTAAACTCAAGGCGAAACCGATCAATTTGAATATCATACAGCTATATGCACCAACTAGCGCAGCATGTGACACTGACATAGAACACTTCTATACCGAGTTGGAATCAACTATAGCCAAAATTCCTAATAGGGAGATACTGATTGTAATGGGCGATTTTAATGCAAAGATAGGAGCACATGCTGATGAACTCAGCCAATGCGTAGGAAAATTCGGGCTGGGACAGCGAAACGAAAGAGGTGAGAGACTCATTCAATTTGCTGCCGAGAACAGTCTAGCGATATCGAACAGTTTCTTCCAACATCATCCGAGAAGACTGTATACATGGACTTCACCTGACGGCAACTATCGAAATCAAATCGATTACATTATGATCGGCTCGAGATGGAAAAGCTTCATGAAAAATGTTCACACTCTGCCGGGTGCTGATTGTGGATCAGATCACCAACTGCTAATAGCAAAAGTCCAACTCAAGCTCAGAGCCGGTAAGAAGATTGAGAGCCAGAAAAGAATCCAGCCCATAGATAGTCATAAATTCTTAGCTGCGATTCACCAAAAATGGCATCAATGGACAGATCTAAATGCTCGACTGGCATCCCCAGATCAACTGTGGGGTCAGGCTAGGGAGCTGCTTGAGGGTGCCGTATTGGAATCCAAACCCTCTACACTGACTCGCAAACGTCAACACTGGATGACTGATGGGACTCTGGCCCTTGTTGAAGAGAGAAGAAGAATGAAAGCCGGAGGAGCAGACGTAAAGACACTGAACGCAATATCTGCTCGTATACAGGAAGCTTGTAGGCGCGACCGCAATAATCATCTGCAGCACTTGTGTGCGGAAGTTGAAGTTCACGCTGACAGGCACGAGACAGGAGACCTGCATCAAAAAATCAAAGCCATCACCAAAACTCTTTCTTCCAAAACATGGGCTATAGAAAACTCACAGGGAGAGCTACTAACCGAGATAGGTACAATATCTGAGACATGGAGGGAGTACTGTGAATCGCTATTTGAAGATACTCAAGCTCACAACTATCTCCCGACAGAGCCCCAGGATGAAGAGAAAGAACCATCTATACTGAAAGATGAAGTGCGAGCCGCTATAAAACGCCTCAAAAGCGGAAAGGCCACAGGAAGGGATGCCATACCGATTGAAACTATCAAGGCTTCAGGAGAGTATGGTGTCGATATTTTCCATACCCTGTGTAACAAAATCTGGGAAACAGGAACTTGGCCCCAAGAATGGACTCACACAGTCTTTGTACCTCTACATAAAAAAGGCTCTACAAAGATATGCAGTAACTACCGCTTAATTGCCTTAATACCACATGCAAGTAAAATTCTATTGCATATTCTTAATGAGAGATTAAAATCCTACCTCTCCAGGGAGATCGCTCCAGAACAGGCTGGTTTTGTGAGGGGGAAGGGTACTCGTGAGCAGATCTTAAACGTGCGCCAGATTATTGAAAAGGCTAGAGAATTTAACAAGCCGACATATATCTGCTTTGTTGACTTTTCGAAGGCGTTCGATTCGGTAAAATGGCCAGTACTCTGGGAAACTCTCCTGACAATGGGAACACCCAAGCACCTTGTCCATCTCCTTAGAAGGCTTTATGAAGAGGGAACAGCATCGGTAAGAACAGACGACAGGTTATCGAGTGAATTTCGTCCAAGTGCCGGGGTCCGACAAGGCTGTATCTTGTCACCACTTCTGTTTAACATCTACACGGAACTCATTATGAGAATAGCACTCGAGAACTGGTCAGACGGAATCACTATTGGAGGCCATAAAATCTCTAATTTGCGTTACGCAGATGACACTACCCTATTTGCAACAAGCATCAGCAATATGGAATCCCTGTTAACCAAAATGGAACAAGTAAGCCTTGATTTCGGCCTAAAGATAAATCGCAGCAAGACGAAGATTATGATTGTTGATCGACTCAAGAATAACTCGCCCGAAGTAACTAAAATTGCGAATTGTGACGTCATTCAATCATACATCTACCTTGGTGCGCTAATATCGAACAATGGCGGATGCACGGAAGAGATCAAACGGCGCATGGCTATCACCAGGTCCGCCATGGATCGGCTTGGGAAGATATGGAGAAACAGAAACATCACAAAGGCCACTAAAATGCGACTTGTCAGGGCACTAGTGTTTCCCATATTTCTTTATGGCGCCGAAACGTGGACTATAAGAGAAAGTTAGAGAAAGAAGATAGACGCTTTAGAAATGTGGTGTTGGAGACGAATGCTTCGCTTAGCCTGGACACAGTTCCGAACCAACGTCTCAATCCTTGAAGAACTCGACATAAAACAACGTCTCTCTTCCATCGTTCAAGGTCGTATTCTCACTTTCTTTGGACATATTACACGACGAGAGGACACGTCAGTGGAGCGACTCGTGGTCCAGGGCAAAGTGGAGGGCACGAGGGCGCGCGGTAGATCACCAATGCGCTGGACCGACCAAATCAAATCCGCACTAAATGGCCCACTTCACGAATGCACGAGGAAAGCTACAGTGCGAGAGGAATGGCGACGAATTGTAAAGCTTGCCACCACCCCTGTCATGAGGACCACGACCACTCTGCCAAGAGTGTGACGACGGAGAAGACAGATAATGTCAGTATTCGCAGAAAGCCTAGAGCAGATAGTACGAATATAGATTATTTTACTTCTTTTATGAAAGACATGTTTGCAGAATTTTCTAAGCAGCAAGACCTACGCTTTTCAGAACTACAAATTACAATGTCCAATATACGTCAACAAAATTTAGAACTGAGTAAAAATGTGGAATTGGTTTCCTTTAAATATGATGAGTTTATGTCAAGAATCAGTACTTTGGAAAAGGAACGCGAGAAGGATAAAAAAATAATTAACCAGCTAGAAGATAAAGTGGAGTCTTTGGAACGCAAATCACGCGCAACTGGTATACCCTATGCAATAGGCACTTATTGCTGAGTCAAACATCTCATTGACATAGATTTCCAAAATGTCGATCAGCAGTAATTGCCTATAAATACCAAATCTTTTTACAAATTCACAGAGTTCTCTTGGTTATTAGCCACAGCTCTACAGCAACGGACCTGGTTTATGCCTGCCGGCTGGATTGCTCAAAACTAATACCATATCGGTCCGGTAGACCTTTGAGGTCCCGTATATTGAGACTCCAAGTCAATTATTATTCATAATAATAAAATAAAAGGTTCCTGTAAGCCAAAATTGTTTTTTTTTTAAAACATATAAGTGCTCGGGACTAACATTTGGTGTCAGAAGAAAGCGGGATATTATTGCCCGCCGGACGCCCCGTTCCTGACGACGTCCAACAAAAAGCCAAGCTGTGACGGTGCTGTACCAGTCTCTCTGACTGTGCATAGCCAGACTCCAGCTCTACGTGTCGAGGAAGCCGCCACGCCGTACCTCATCGTGCCCGAGGGTCCATTGCCCAGCCGCGAGGTCCTGTTGCGCGGCCCAACGACAACGCGTTGACCTAGATATAAAGCGTCAACAACCCAACGTGTTGCTGCCACGCGCTGACACGAGCCGCCGATTGAGCGTCGCCGCCCGCCGCCGCCGCAGCCGTCGCCGCCTCCGCCGCCGTCGCCGCCGCCGCCGCCGCCAAGTCAGCATAATAACCAACACATGCTGCCGCTGATGTTTATACTGTGAGTGCATTTTAAGTTTATTATCTGTTATAGTTCCATTTCTTTATTTATAATTGATCATGGCAAACCCAAAAATCGATCACTCCCCTATATCCTCCCATACCGTAAAAATGAATTTTACCGACCTCACCCGCTTCATAAAAACCTTCGATGGAGATAGAAATAAATTATCCCCGTTTCTACGTAACTGCGAGAATGCCCTTAACTTAATTAACCCCAATCAATACGAAATATTATTTAAATTTATACTATCCCAATTAGAAGGTAAAGCAGAAGCAATATGTTCCCTTAAAGTTTTCAGTAATTGGTCGGACCTGAAACAATTTTTAAAAAGTAACTTTGGCGAGTGTAAACACCGTAACCATCTATTATTAGACCTCCAAAACTGTAGAATGAAACCTAACGAAAGTGCTCTGCAATATAGTACACGTCTAGAAACTCATCTTACACGACTACAGACGGACATATCTCATTCAACCATCAATCAGGGTGAACTGCTAGGACGACTAGCTAATACGGAAGACCTGGCTTTACACACCTTTTTGCTGGGGCTACCCAGCCATATTTCCAACATATTGAGATGCCGCAATCCGGAAAACCTTGCCGAAGCAATTAATTTAGCTATTCAAGAAGAAAAATTCTACAACTATGCTCAATCCTCGCAGTCAAGAAATTCCGTAGAATCCAAACCAAAATGCCGTCTTTGTGGCAAACCTGGGCACACGGATAGATCGTGCTATTCAAATCGTCACCGTCCCATCCATAATGTAGCTTTCCAACCAAGACCTTCTCAATCCATTCCCAATACTTCACCACCAAACCCGACTATCTGTGCATATTGTAAGGCAGTCGGTCATCACATAAATCAATGTCGTAAAAGGGAATATAATAACACAAATCGTCAAAGATTTTCAAACCCTACAAATCATCAAATAAATTCTAACCCACCTTTAAATAAAGTACACAATTTAGACGAAAACCATGATCAGACCCAAGAGTGTCCAACAGACCCCCAAAATGATAATTTTTTATACTAAATAGGGTTCCGCAACCGCGTCATGTGGAATCTGCTACACAAACCGACGCGCTACCAAGTAAAATACCTCCTAACGATTCTGATTCCCTTTATTGCCATACCAATAAGTTACCGACAGACAGAACAAATAGTCACGACTCCTTCTTCCCTTCACGGCTCACTGAATCCCGAGTTATACGACAGGGTAACCAGCCCCAGATAGGAAACTCGTCTATTAAAAACACTGGTTCTAAAAACTCTACTAAATCTTATACCAATAATTCTATGTCTAATAAATCTTATACCAATAATTCTAAGTCTACTAAATCTTATACCAATAATAAAAATTCTACTAATTCCTATACCCGTAATACTAAATCTGCGAATTCTTATAATACAAAGTCCACAAATTCTTATAAGAATAACGAGACAATTTATAAAATTCATTATAACGATAAAATTCACTTACCGCATGTCTATATAAAATCTCAATATTCAAATAAGCCGCTGGTTTTCTTGATTGACTCAGGCTCTAGTATTTCTTTAATAAAAAAATCTTCTTTAGTCACACATCCTAAACTTATAACAGAAAAGGTTAAGTTCAAAGGTATAGATGAAAATGCCCCATGTTCTGAGAGTTTTGGGCACTTTCAATTAGATTTCAAGCTCGATAACTCTGAAACAATATTCAGTAAAATTCATCTAGTTTCAGAATCTCTAAGTTTCAATTTTGACGGAATTATAGGTAATGATTTTCTAAGAAACAATAACTGCAATATCCTATACGGAAATAATACTCTGCATCTTGATAAAGGCACATTACAAATTCATTTTACTAAACCCCAATATACAATACCAGCTCGTTCCGAAATGATGATAGAATGCAAAGTAACTAATCCAGAAATTACATCCGGGTTTGTTGAAAAGTCTGAGATTCAAAAGGGTGTATACCTATCCAGTTGCCTCACATCCCTTAAATCCAATAAACACGTTAATGTGTCCATTCTTAATACTACAAATAATGAAATAAATATACAAACCTTTTGCGTTGAACTCCTACCATGTGATATTCTAAGGTCTAATAGTATACATAATATAACTTCCGATCATAACCGAGCTTTGGAAGTACGGAACCAAATAAGAACATCTCATCTTAACTCAGAAGAATCTAAAGTCCTCCTATCTCTTTGCCACGAATATTCCGATTTATTTTACCTTGATGGTGATCATCTCTCTTGTACTAACACTGTTAAACATGAAATTAAAACTACTAGTTCACAACCAATCCATGTAAAAAGTTACCGCTATCCAGAATGCCATAAAGAAGAAGTAAATAAGCAGATACAGAAAATGTTGAATCAAAACATTATTAAACCTTCTAGTTCCCCATGGTCATCCCCAATTTGGGTAGTTCCAAAAAAACAAGACGCTTCCGGTCAAAAGAAATGGAGAATCGTAGTAGACTATCGAAAACTTAATGATATTACCATTGGAGATGCTTATCCTATTCCTAACATAACCGAAATCTTAGACCAACTAGGTCACAGTAAATATTTTTCTACATTGGATCTCGCCTCCGGTTTTCATCAAATTCAAATGGCTGAAGAAGACTCTCCCAAAACCGCCTTCTCAGTTCCAAATGGCCACTTTGAATACACTAGAATGCCCTTTGGACTAAAAAATGCTCCTGCAACCTTTCAACGTCTCATGAATACAGTCCTTACCGGTCTACAGGGTTTACATTGCTTTATCTATCTAGATGACGTTATTATCTATTCTCATGATCTCCAGTCTCACATCTCTAAACTTGAATTAATATTCGATGCCTTAAGAAAACATAATCTAAAGTTACAGCCAGACAAATGCGAGTTTCTTCGTCGCGAAGTCGCCTATCTAGGTCATATAATTTCAGACAAAGGAGTATCTCCCAATCCCGATAAAGTTGAAGCCGTAGTATCCTATCCTACACCCAGAACACCCAAACATATTAAAAGTTTCTTGGGACTCATAGGATATTATAGGAAATTTGTTAAAGACTTTTCTAAAATCACTAAGCCACTAACTTCCCTGTTAAGAAAGGATGTAGATTTCACCTGGTCACATCAACAGGAAGAAGCATTCAACTCTCTTAAATCAATGCTTACTAACGCCCCTATCCTCCAATATCCTGACTTCTCGAAACCTTTCATCTTAACCACTGATGCTTCCGAATATGCAATTGGTGCAGTTCTATCGCAAGGTGAAATAGGCAATGACCTACCCATAGCCTATGCTTCCCGTACTTTAAACAAAGCAGAAGGAAATTATAGCGTGTCTGAAAAAGAACTTTTAGGAGTTATATACGGTACAAAAACATTCAGACCGTATCTTTATGGGAGAAAATTCAAAATCGTTACAGACCACAAACCCCTTGTGTATCTTATGAATTGCAAAGATCCTAGTAGTAAGTTATTACGCTGGAGATTAAAAATAGAAGATTTTGATTATGAAATTGTGTATAAACCAGGAAAATTAAATAGTAACGCCGACGCCTTATCCAGACCGCCTATACATAATATCGAAGATATAGATCTTAATGATAACTTAACCTATGAATCCTATATTAGAACACGTTCATCCCCTACAGTTTTTAATACTCGAATAACAGAATTTAACCAAAATTTACTTGAATCCTCGTGTCCATACATAGCCTACCCAACATCCATTGACTTAGATGACTCCAATCCCTACTGTCGAGATATACTAAACCTTTTAGAAAACAGAAATGACTTTGAAAACTCTGAAAGAGAATTGCATAATATTAAAATATCCGAAATAAATAATAAAACTTATCTTCATCTTTTTACTAAAGTCCATCACTATGACTCTGTCACTTATAGAGATATCTTTGCAGTATTAAAAGAAGTAAGAAATAACTTAGTTATATTCTACCCCCAAGTTAATGAAATTTCTATCTCTGATTTCGATAACCCTTACGATAAACTAAAATTTCTAATTATTTACGAAATGATAACTTATATATTCCATGACACTAATATTAAAATAAATATTTATCACAACAAACTCGTATATCCTACCCCTAACCAAATTCCTGCTATCCTGAAGGATAACCATGACTCCCCTATTGGAGGCCATATTGGCTCCAATCGAATGTATAGTAAACTCAAAGATACTTACTATTGGAGTGGAATGAAAAAGGATATTGAAAATTATGTAAGAAATTGTCCACTCTGCCAACAAAACAAAGCACTTCGAGCTACTAATAAAGCCCCTATGGAAATCACAACAACTTCAAATGAACCCTTACAAAGAATATTTACCGACATTGTAGGTCCTCTTCCAGAATCTGGTCCCCAAAAATACAAGTATATAGTCACATTCCAAGACGATTTAACTAAATATTCCATGGCCTATCCTATTGTTCAATCCACTGCAGAACAAACTTCTGAATGTCTTATAAAATTTATATCTCACTTTGGTATTCCCAAAACTGTCCTTTCTGATCAAGGTGTCCATTTTATAGCCGACGTATATAAACAAGTAGCGTCTCTTTTTAAAATTAAACACTTATTCTCATCTCCATATCACCCCCAAACCAATGGTGCACTTGAGAGAAGCCATAGCACTCTCAAGGAATATCTTAAATCCTATGTAAATGATAATCAAGACAACTGGTATAAATATCTCCCTACTGCACTGATATCCTACAATTCAACAACTCACTCTACCACAAATTTTAGTCCTCATGAACTTTTATTCGGATGTAAACCTTACCTACCAAGTTCTATCTATGACATAAACCCTACTGTCACTTATCCCGATTATATTAAAAATTTAAAACACAGATTAATTAATACAAGAAACATAGCTCGCGAAAATATTCTTAGAAGTAAAGAAAGATCAAAACACTACTATGATCAGCATACTAGAGAAATATCTTATAATGTTGGAGATATGGTGTATATAAAATACCACCATAGATTGCGTAAAGCCTTGTCTCCTATATGGAAAGGTCCTTACCAAGTCACGGCAGTTCATGGTAATAGCAATGTAACAGTGCAAGTAAATAGGCGAAAAATCCGTTACCATTTTAACGAAATAAAACTAGCCCACGATAATTCCATTCCAGGGCCATCGCGCCAGGTGCCATCTCCGACTCAGGACTAATATCGCCAATCCCAAACAGTCCAGGCCTATACTATGAAAATCTAGGTACTTTAAGGTTTTATAATAGTTTTTGGAACATGGTCACTTTTACAGATTTCTCCTACATACAACCTCATATAGAAAATATTAAAAATATAATAAATACCGTTAAAACAACCTGTAATAGTTATAAATCAAGTAAAATTCAAACAGACTGCTCTAACACATTAAATCCGTTAGAAACTCTCCTAGTTAACGTAGAAAATAATTTTATAGCTGTATCACATCTCACAAATAAAAATCGTATTAAAAGATCTTCGTGGTTCGGTTTTGGCGGACCTATTCTTAAACAGTTATTCGGATCCTTAGATGAAGATGATGCAAAAACCTTCTCTGACGCTATCAATGCCGTCCAAGACGATCAGAGACATCTATCGTCTTTAATGAAAGATAACATTCACGTAATCTCTTCCGCTATCGATACTTTTAATAATACAATTAGAAGACTAAATGATAATGAACAAATATTAAATCAAAACATGGGTAAATTAGATACAATTTTAGAAACCGTTTTGCAAACAACTTCCAAATTAGAAACTTCTTCTTATCTATCTTTAACCTTTAGCGCAATAGAAAGTTCTTTAATAACTTTAAATTTTAACCTTGAAGACATTATAGATGCAATTCTGTTCGGAAAACAAAACATAATTCATCCTTCTATTTTATCCCCAGTTCAATTATATAATGAACTAAGTTCCAACCAAAATATTATAGCTCAAAACTTCCCAGTCTCATTAAGCATAGAAAATATGCACACTCTCCTAGATATCTCATCAGTTTCTAGCTTTGTTAATGGATCTAAACTAGTATTCGTCATAAGAATTCCGTTAATAAACTTACAAGAATACAATCTCTATCATATTTTTGCTCTCCCTACTCCGCATGATATAAATAATCCTCATTCCTTTGCTATGATCAATCCAACTACTAGATTTCTTGCTATAACCGATGATAAATTAATGTACTCAACAATGGACTCTACGAGTGAGTGCAAAAGTGTAACAAAAGAATATTATCTGTGCAAACTAAGTGATGTGCATCCTACCGCAACAAATCCAATTTGTGAAGTGATAATCCTAACTAAACATATAAACAAATTACCAAAACCTTGTGATTATAAAGTAATAATTAGTGATATTGACGTTTGGCAAAAACTTAATAATAATAAGTGGTTATATGTACAGTCTGATCTAACTAAACTATCTGTTAAATGTAACAATACTCTTAGTGACTACGATATTGTTGGAACAGGAATCCTCAAGGTTCCTAAAGGCTGTAAGGCTTTTCATAATCTTCTACAATTTGTTGCATCTACAGAGTATGAGTCTAAACTGTATTTACCTTCTCCAAATTTTAATATTATAGAAGATGATTGCTGTTCCAAGAAAAGGATAAATAATACGATTCCATATTTAACTCCTATTAAATTATCTCACATCGATTTAGATTCCTTGCATTATGTCACACATAGATTAAATCAGTTCAGTGACGAAATAGAGAAAATAGAAAATCAACCTTACCACATTAAATATGGAAACTATTTTAGCGGAATTACAACAATCTTGTCTGTATGTGTTTTAGCTTATATGTCTTTTACTATTTATAAGAAATGTTGTAAGAAACCAAGACGAGATACAACCCAAAATGAGCCTGGTTGTTGTATAAAAATATTCAATAATTGTTATGCTAAGCCTAATACCCAAACAAATCTTCAGATTCAGAATAGAGCATTTGAAGTATCTGAAAACTCGGAAGAATCTCCCTCGAGTTTGAGGAGAAATTTACATATATATTAGAAAAAACTTATAGTAATCCATAAATAATAATTTTGTTAATTTTTTAGTAATAAATAATTTTACTAGTTCATGTTAATGTCTCATAGAAATAATGAATAAAAACTACTATTCCTTTACTAAAGTTTTACTATTTCTTTACCAGTTCTCAAAGAATAAAATATTTACCATATCTTTACCAATTCTTATAATGAAAATAATTATACTAGTTCTTTACAAGTTCATACTAGATCTTATGATCAAAATTGTTTTCTACATCTTTACTAGTTCATAGGATATTTTACTATTTCGTTACAAATTCTTAAATCATTGCTATTTCTTGACTAATTGTAATATTTCAATTCTCGTGTTACTTAATAGCTTAAGCACTAAAATATGTAATTTGTTCAACTTTTCTAATAATTGATACATAGTAATTTTAAAATTCTAGCTGTAAAATAAAACTGTATATTTTGTTAAATGTACTGTGTAAATGTTTGTAACTTCTTGGTGTCTCAATCTACTCGCATCTTTTCCTTATTTGATGCTCCGTTTTAAGGGGGGAGGTGTTACAACCCTATGCAATAGGCACTTATTGCTGAGTCAAACATCTCATTGACATAGATTTCCAAAATGTCGATCAGCAGTAATTGCCTATAAATACCAAATCTTTTTACAAATTCAGAGAGTTCTCTTGGTTATTAGCCACAGCTCTACAGCAACGGACCTGGTTTATGCCTGCCGGCTGGATTGCTCAAAACTAATACCATATCGGTCCGGTAGACCTTTGAGGTCCCGTATATTGAGACTCCAAGTCAATTATTATTCATAATAATAAAATAAAAGGTTCCTGTAAGCCAAAAGTGACCCTAAAACAACATTAAATAAAATAAACAATTATTTTGTAAACGTAGGTAAGGAACTTACTGAGAGTATTATACAAAGAAATCGTAGTCAACATAACTCCTTGAGTAATTTTTCCCAACTTAACTCCTATTCTCAACCGAACTCTTTTGTTTTATATAATATCGATTACGAAGCAATTGAAGGCTTATACTTGGGCTTAAAAATGATTGTAGCATTGGTCGTGATAAAATTAGTAAAGTAAAATTAGTCTTAAAAGAGCACGCTGAATTCATTATTCCTCCTTTGACATTTTTAATTAACGAATGTCTGCGATTAGGCATCTTTCCTGCCTCATTAAAAACATCCGAAATACGGCCAATTTATAAGTCTGGGGAGAGAAATCGTATCTGCAATTACAGACCAATTTCAATACTTCGTTCAATGTCTAAAATTATGGAAAAGATTATTAACAGCAGACTGGTAAATTATCTTGAAAAAAATAATCTGTTATAAAATAACCAATTTAGCTTCAGACGTGGCAAATCTACCGATGATGCCGTCAACAAACTAATTAATGATATAAGTATTAACTTGGATAAAGAAAATAAATGTCTGACTATATTCTTACATTTAGCTAAAGCCTTTGATACGATTTCTGTCCCCAAACTTATAAGCAAGCTTGAAAAGCTAGGAATAAGAGGTACTTAGCTTCTATTGTTTGAAGATTATCTTAGCGATAGAGTTCAATGTGTGAAAATAGGTAATCTTTCTAGTGATGATCTTGCAGTAACCTTTGGTGTCCCGCAGGGCAGTATATTAGGGCCCACATTATTTCTCATTTATATTAACGGTCTTACAGACCTGATACTCCCACATTGTCAAATAATATCATATGCTGATGATACAGCCCTTTTAATTACCGATAATACCTGGGAACAGACTTTTAACGCCGCTCAAAATGGTTTAAATATTGTTAGAGCGTGGCTACAGGATAATGTCTTGACTCTTAACATTGAAAAGACTAAATACATATGCTTTTCAATGCGTAACCAATCAGAACCAGACTCCAATCTTAATATTATATAGCTCATGACTGCACTATTAGCAACACAAATTGCACATGTAAATCCCTGAGTAAAATCGATAATATACGTTATTTGGGTGTTATTATTGATTGCAACTTAAATTTCAAAGAACATATAAAACATTTAAGCAACCGACTTCGCAAACTAATTTTTATATTTAAACGGCTTAAACATATTGCTGACCTTAAATTACTTAAGCAGATATATTTCGCTCTTTGCCATTCACTTGTAATCTACTCTATTTCCTCCTAGGGAGGGTTTTCGAAAACTATTTTAAAAAGTGCTGAAATCGCACAACGTGCGGTGCTGAAAGTTATGACTTCTAAGTCTATATTTTACCCTACTGCTACGTTATACAAGGAATGGAAGGTACTTACCATCCGCCAATTATTTATTCTTAGGTTAATACTAAAAGAACATTCCTTATTGACGCATGACCCAAATAATGTTGCTAAACGTAGAAAACAAATTTGCCCACAACCATTACCAATTGATTCCCTGTTTTCCTTGAACCTTTACTTTATAATCGTCTGAATGCCAAAATCAATTTTTATCCATTAACTATGAAAGTTTCTAAAGAAAAAATTTCGTTATTTTTGCAAGACTTATCCTACGAGCAAACAGAAGATTTATTGTTGGTGCCTACTTAATTAACTTATCCTTATCCTTAATTTGGTGAATAGATATGGTTAATATACCTAATAATATGAATATTAAAATTAATCATTCACCTTATTTATAATTCGTTGATCTTCCACACACCCTCTCACATTCACTCGAATACACTCTTGCCAATACACACAGAGAGGATACTAAAACACTTTTCTTTATTTATTTATTTTCTTTATAATTTACACATAATTTTTACTTTGTTAGTGTTAAGGCGTGTAAATAGCCCTAACATGTAATATGCGGGCTATGATGAACTAACGTTCAGCCCAAAATTAAGATACGGTGATATAAACCAAAAGTATGCGATGCCGGGCAATCAAGAGAATAACTCACACGACAACCACTGGAGCGGCTAAGAAAATATGCCCACTCACCTTATCACAGTACGTTGTCCGATCACCATGAATGAGTTCACCACACCTTCACCACGACACCAAACACAAGGGGAAGCCGGCCGGCTTATAACCAAATTCCAGTCCTTCCACTTGATGCAACACTTACTAGTCTTTGTGTATTTGATTAAAGGGCCGATTTATTAAGCACCAAAGAGTAGTTATTGGCTAAGGTTGAAATATTATTATTTATTAACGTGCGCCTGCTCAACTAGTACAGCAGCGACCAACGACGACGAGTAAGCGAATGTAACGAACAAATTTAAAAAGTCTAGGCATCACCTTCTGGCGAGTGGGCGGCCGCAAAGACGTATGAAGTGAAGTTATCTCCGATCTACCCAACATCGCTAGATGGCGTCACCAGTTAGATCTTTCCTTTTGTTTTTTTTTTTCTTTTTCATTTAGATTATATTAACTGTCTTTATCTTTGTCTAAGAGTTATTCAGCTGTTATTAATTTATGTGTTACAATATGGTCAAATTTAATGGGAAGGTGCTGAGACCGAAGATACAAGCTTATTCTTAGTTTCGGTCTTAGTCACAAATATATTTATACTGTACTACATCTAAAAATTTTGTTACGCTACCTAGCTGTTTTTTATTATTGAAAATAAAGTTTATTATTATTATTAAGATGCTCGCGATGATCTGCAAAAGAAATTTCACCATTAGCATCCGCATTAACAATATTAAAATTATAATAACCTCAATAACATTAGGAATATTATTATTTTACAGCAAAATTACTGGAAAACGATGAATTTTCACTGAGAGTTCATTAACAACTCGTTGTGTTTTGCACACTATGACGTCACGCGCTCTGATTAGCATTTATTTTCACGTGACTAATGGCTGCAATATAACAATTTTATTTCTCAAAAATATAAATTAATATTTATTATTTTAATTATAACAATTTATTTTTGACATGTTTTGATCGTTATCTACGATATATATATTAATATCTGCCTATATTTTACATACCGCAACCGTTGCCTCGCCCCATGGCGCCGCCGGCGCCCCGAGCATCAGCGCCGAGAACTTCTTTGCCGGCATGATGGAGTCCTTCGCCAGGATACAAGCGGAAACCAACCGTACCCTGGTGGAAACCCTGCGATCGCTCCCCTGCAATGGCCCCGGGAACTCACCAGCTTCGACGCCTACCTACACGCTCAGCGAGCATCCGTCCGCGATCACAGACAGCAACTTCTCCAACTGCACCGCGAGGTTCAACGGTAAGTCGCAAGACGCGGACATGCTGGAGGCGTTCATCGACGCGGTGCAATTCTTCAAGGAATGCGGGCGGGTAAGTGACGAGCACGCGCTGCGCGGCCTACTAGTGCTGCTGGAGGGCGACGCGGCCGTGTGGTGGCGCGGCGCGCGCGCCGGTGCTACCACCCAGACGGACGCCGTGGCACGCCTGCGTACTATGTACGGGACGCCGCAGCCGGCTTACAAGATTCTTCGCGAGATCTTCGCCACACAACAAAAAGACTCCGAGAGAGCTGAAGTGTTTATATGCAAAGTGCGTGCGTTAATCACCAAACTACCGTACGCAGTACCGGTGTACCTGGAAATCGACATGATCTACGGACTATTACACCGCCGTATCAGGAAGCGATTACCTAGAGACAATATCAGTGACATTAATAGTTTTCTTACGAAGCGAGGACTATCGAAGACCCAATCTCCGAATGTACGTACTCAGCGAGCCCGAGCGTGTCGGCGTCGACAAAGGCGACGAGTCGGGAGCTGCCTTTGTCTAACGCGCGCGCACTGCGCATTTTCGAACACGAACCGTCCGGACGCGGCGTTACTACGAGTCCGGGCGACACTAAGGGTGCGAAACTCACTTCTAACTCGAACGAAAATTTGAAACGTGCTAAGCGCGTTCGTTGTTCGTTTTGTAAGTTTTATGGTCACGTTGTAGCGGATTGTCGTAATCTACAAAATAGAACTAATAAACCGCAAGCGGTTACCGCGAATTCCGACGGCGGAAGTACTAATACCGGGCATACTCCGATACGTTGTTATGGGTTCGGCCAACCCGGTGCCGAAAGATCGAAATGTGATAATTTAGTGGCAAAAACGTACCTTCTAAATCCTTTGATTTTAATATCGTGACCGATGACGAAATCACGCACGCGCGTTTCATGACCGTGCCGTTACAACCCGCGGTATCCGTCACTATTGCGAATAGGGTAGGGACTGCGATACTCGACACGGGGGCATCTTGCAGCATTGCCGGCTCCCTGTTGTATGCTATTTTACGAGCTGAGGGAGTTAAATTTCGGGAAACAAAACGAACTATTGGGCTTGCAGATGGCTCCCGACAGCTGAAGACGGTCCTTGCCGCAACGATATCAGTGTTATTAGAAGGAAAACAGGTTATCACCGAGTTTGTGGTGTTCCCCGGAGAGAATACCCGAACATTATTAGGTCGTGAGTTTATTGCCGAGGCTGGGGTCATAGTGGACATGGCCAAAGAGTCGTGTTATTTTTCGGACGACCCTGATCAGATATTTCCTTTCGTGCAACCTGTCGTGACAAATGCGGACCTTATGCGAGTAGAAGCTTCCGACGTGTCCTTACGCAGCGACGAAGCGACAATGTTATCACCGGAGCAGCATAACACGCTGAACGAATTTTTGCGCACGAAAGCGGACCAGTTTGCTGCTGAGGGGCCTCCCACGGACTTCGCCTCTCACAAGATTAAGGTAAGTGACAACCAGGAACCCCTTGCTTCGCCACCCTACAGGTTGTCGCCGTCGAAGAAGGAGGCTTTGGAGAAAGAGCTGCAAAAGCTACTCAATGCTGACGTTATCGAGGAGTGCGAATCTCCGTAGTCTTCTAACGTCGTCCTGGTGAAGAAGAAAGATGGGCGCTTCAGGCTCTGCGTTGACTATCGCAAGCTGAACGCCGTCAAGGAACCTGACCGCTACAGGCTCCCCAGGATCGATGACGTACTCCACGCCACGAAGACCTCTAAGTATATGACGACGTTAGACTTGCGATCCGGATGCTTTCAGGTGAGCGACAATCCCGACTGTAGGGACCTTGAAGGGAGTGACCCGTATAGGGTGGAGGAGCGAGATGGAATGCTCCTCCGTCTTAAAGGAAGATCTTCCAGCGAGGCTAATGTTGTTCCTCGCAGGCCTAGGCCCATCTGTTATAGATGAAATTTTGTTTATATTCTTTGTATATTTCGGGAAACGTTTGTGACATCAATTATTGCACAGCGCCATCTATTGGCTTATGAGTGTTTCACTACACACCCCCTTGCTGAGACTGGAAGTCGATGGTAGATGAATGAAGTCGAGAGTTGTTCACAGCTATCAGTGCTTCTCGTAGTATGCCAATTCATTTGTCACTTTGGCAGTCCTGTGAGTCGGACTGGATGCAGTTCTAGTGAGTCAGAACTTTGTTGGTTGTCCCAGTGAGTCGGGAGAGCAGGAGCTCGTGTGTTGGTTTCCAATGCGTATGGAAAGACGGTTGGAATGGGCGATTAGCTTAGAGCGGGTCACATGGCTGGACTGTGTTGGCTGTTGAGTGGTGGCCATCCACAGAAAGTAGCGTACAGCAGCCGTGATTTGGTTGCCGAAGTCGCCTGAGTGCGTAGCCGTGGTAGTAGGGATGGAGGTACATCGTATTGCAGATGAGCGATCTAACCCTATAGTGGCTACCAGTGATGATTGGCAGTGGAGACTAGCAGGATATACTCAGTGTCTTGTATGCGGGGGGTGTGGTACTGATGATGGTGCTTGAAGTTGAGGTTGAATTGATGTTCTGTGAAGTTGGAGGCTTGAGGTTGATGTGAAATCTTGAAGTTAATTTTTGAGACTTGAATGAAGGTAGTTTGAGATCTTGAAGTTATTGAAAGTTGAATTTATTTGATTGAAGGTTGAATGAAGTTATTGAAGATTGAAAGTTGATGAAGTGAAGGTTGCGTGTTCGTTAGTCGAGGGTCACCAGTGAAGGGAGTGACCCGTATAGGGTGGAGGAGCGAGATGGAATGATCCTCCGTCTTAAAGGAAGATCTTCCAGCGAGGCTACTGTTGTTCCTCGCAGGCCTAGGCCCATCTGTTATAAATTTTGTATATATTCTTTGTATGTTTCGGGAAACGTTTGTGACATCAATTATTGCACAGCGCCATCTATTGGCTTGTATGTGTTTCACTACAACCTTACCTCCTTTACAACCTTTTGGGTACCTTTAGGTTTAAGCGCATGCTCATGGGACTTCGCAATTCTGGCGCCACGTTCCAGAGACTGGTCGACCAGTTCAAGTCCAATCTACCAGGCATTACTCTGGTAGCGTATTTAGATGACCTGCTGGTACTGTCCGAAGGCTCGTTCGAGAGACATCTCGCGGGCTTAGAGGCCGTGTTCAATCGTCTAGGGATGTTTAACTTGAGGGTGAACCTGGAGAAGAGCTTCTTTGCGAGAGACTCCGTTAGATTTCTTGGCCACGTCATCCTGCCAGGACGTATCCAGGTAGACCCGGATAAGACGTCCGCCATTGTTAATATGTTAATATGCCTCCACAGAACTTGAAACATTTGAAGTGCTTTCTGCAATCCTCAAGTTGGTTCAGACGCTTCGTGCCCGGTTATGCAGAGATCAGCGCACCGTTGACTTCATTGCTGAGAAAAGGGAATGGGGCCCCAACTAGCAAAGTGCTTTCGAGACCATTAAGTCACTCTTGCTTACGGCACCAATCCTTCGTCAGGTCGATGGGACGAAACCATTCGTCCTAAGGACTGACAACAGCGGGTATGCTCTCGGAGCAGCTTTGCTGCGGGGGAGGGAATTGACGAGTGACCTGTCGAATATGCCAGCCGTCTTCTCACAGCTGCCAAGAGGAACTATAAGACGACAGAGCGAGAGGAACTCGCCGTTGTGTTGGCAATTTCAAAGTTTCGCGGGTACATCAATGGAGCAGAGGTAGTGGTGCAATCTGATGACCGATCGCTCAGGTGGCTTATGAGCCTGAAGTCGCCAAGTGGGCGACTAGCCCGCTGGGCGCTCACTCTACAGGAATACAATTTGAAGATAGAGTATACACCAGGTAAGGCAAATGTGATTGCAGACACCCTGTCACGCCCGGCGTGCCCAGCTGATGCCGAATGCAACCTATGTCTTGCAGTAGTCGACTTGCCGTCACGCAGCCCTAGTATTGTCGTGTGGTATTTTAAGAAACACTTTTTAATTATATTAATATTATATTTATTTCAGTATTATACATTGTTGTGGAATAAACGTCTCACTTCAGTGTGCTAATATCCGGCTTTTACTTCGCACGCATCCCGCTCTCGAATAAAATAGTGGCGACGAGGATGGGATTTTAACCCACAAATGTTATCAATGAATTATTGCGATAAAAGTTATAAATTATTGGAGCAGTTACAGTCTTGTTACCCAAAAGTATTTTCCGATGAATTAGGCAAATTTAAATTGCATAAAGTCAAATTACATTTAAAGGAAAATGCAAAACCCATTTTTATTAAAGCGCGGCCCGTACCTTACGCTTTAAAAGACAAAGTGGACATAGAAATCGATCGGCTTATACAATTAGGCATTTTGAAACCGGTTTCTTATGCCGAGTACGCGTCACCGATCGTGCCGGTGTTAAAGCGAAACGGGTCGATAAGGTTGTGCGCAGATTATTCGGGTACAATAAACAAACAACTTAAGGTAGACCAGTATCCCTTGCCCACTGCACAAGAGTTGTTTGCGAAGCTACATGAGGGTCGGCTGTACAGCAAATTAGACCTCTTACAAGCTTATTCTCAGCTTGAACTGGACGATGAGTCACAGCGCTATACTTGCATTAATACCCATCGCGGGTTATTCAAGTTCACGCGTCTAGTGTTCGGGTTGGCCTGTGCGCCTGCCATTTGTCAACGTACTATGGAATGCGTATTGTCAGGTATCGATGGAGTCTTGTGTATGCTGGATGATATATTAATAAATTCCGTTGATTACGCGGAACATGTACAAAGATTACATCTAGTATTACAAAAATTACAAGATGTGGGGTTGACCGTACAAAAGGACAAGTGCGAGTTTTTCAACGACCAAGTCGAATATCTTGGTTACACAATTAATAAACATGGACTTAAAAAATCATTAAAAAAGGTAGAAGCAGTTATGAACGCCCCCGTGCCGAACAACGTTAATAAATTACAATCATTTTTAGGCCTTGTAAATTATTATCGCAACTTTATCCCTAACGCGTCTACTATGCTCAGTCCTTTATATGAGTTATTGCAAAAAGGTACTAAATGGGTTTGGGGTAAAGAGCAACACGAGGCATTTGTCGCGGTAAAAAAATGTTTGTCATCGGAACAAGTGCTTGCGCATTTTAACCCCCGCGCGCGCGTTATCTTAACCGTGGACGCGTCGCTGATGGGCCTGGGCGCCGTGCTATCCCAGGTCGACGCCGATGGCGTGGAGCGGCCGGTTTCGTTCGCATCGCGCACACTAAATAAAGCGGAGAAAAACTAGGCTCAAATACAAAAAGAAGCGACCGCGATAATTTTTGGAGTACGACGGTTTCACCAATACTTATACGGCAGATCGGAACCTTTTATTTTACGTACGAATCACAAACCTCTCCGTTCAATTTTCGGCCCACATCGTGGTATCCCAGAGGTGTCCGCAAATCGCCTGCAACGGTATGCGTTGTTTTTAAGCGCATATAACTACACTACAGAATACATACGTAGTTCAGAAAACAGTGCCGATTATCTGTCGCGAGCCAGCATTGCTATACCGCAGTGCGTGGAGGCAGGTGACAAGGACGGATGTATCGTAGAAGATCGTGCGTCTTATGTTAATTTTGTCATTGATCGTAGCTTACCGATAACGCAGTATAGAGGAGCGGCGTGCGTCTAATGCGTATCGTCCCTGCGGACGACTGTTTTGTATCGGCCGGTGGAATGCCGTGCGAGTGTGCTGTGACGCAATAAGCGCTGTGCCCGCGCTGATTTCATTGCAGTCCGGCGAAATAAGACTCATGCCGCGGGTTTGCTCGTCCAATTAAATTAATTATATTTTTATCGATTTTGATGTGGTTCCCACACTACTCCCTCGCCGAGACCGTTGCTAGCATAGGTCGATAGTAGTCAGGGAAACGTACTTCTCTTCCGCTTCGAGTTATCCTCATTTGTTCTGGATCCTTGCTCAGCGTGTTCTCTTTGGCCTCTTGGGTAATGTAGGCAGGTTTAAGTCGGTCGATGGTGACGGTGGACTCTTTGCCCTGCATCAGGATCTTAAAAACTTTCTCCCCTCTCTCTAGAACCTTATAGGGGCCAGTATATGGAGACTCCAGTGATTTTCCTGCTGGACCGCGACGAAGAAAAACGTAGTCGGCGATCTTCAGATCTTTGGGTGCGTAGAACGTCTTATTGTGGTACCATGAAGCTGGAGCTGGTGCAAGATTTGCCATGTGGTTCCTTAATCTGGACGCGAAGCCTGGGTAGTCCGTGGTGCTGTACTTCGACGGTGCGAAAAACTCACCAGGAAGTCGCAAAGGTTCGCCGTATACGAGCTCCGCTGGAGAAGCTTGTATGTCCTCCTTCCACGCGCTGCGAATTCCGAGCAGTACGAGGGGAAGAACTTCACTCCAGCGGTCGTTAGAGTGACACATTATGACAGACTTAAGATGGCGGTGGAGACGTTCCACCATACCGTTGCAAGCAGGATGGTATGACGTGGTAGGCCGATGTTGTGCGCCGAGGATGGATGAGATCTGGTGGAAGAGGTTTGACTCGAACTGCTTTCCCCAGTCAGTTGTGATCCTCTCCGGGCAGCCAAAGCGGGCTACCCAGCCTGCTACGAAGGTGCGGGCGCAGGTCTCAGCAGTTATGTCAGCGAGTGGGTATGCCTCAGGCCAACGTGTGAAGCGATCGATGGCCGTGAGGCAGTACCTGTAGTCGCAAGAAATGGGCATAGGCCCGATTATGTCCAAATGGACTACGGAGAATCTTTGGGTGGGGCTGGAAAAAGCAGTGTAAGGAGAAGAAGTGTGGCGAAAGGTTTTGGATCGTTGGCAATCCATGCATTCCTTTGTCCACCGACGACAATCCTTATTGATTCCGGGCCAAACAAATCTCTGCGCTACCAGCTTCGCAGTTGCTCTGGCTCCAGGATGGCTGAGCTCATGTAGGATCTCGAAGATCTTCCTGCGAAAGGGACTGGTATCAAATGGCCTTGGAATTAAAGTTGATACGTCGCAGTAGACATACGAATCGTCTAGTTTCTCCTTTTGAAATTTAAGGCAAGTACCCTCTTTGAGTAGATCTTGCAACTCAGGATCATCATCTTGAGAACGTGCAAGATCTTCGTAGTTCAGAGGTTCTGAAACTTCCTCTATTCGTGAAAGAGCGTCAGCTACTACATTTTCCTGACCAGTCACGAATCTGATGTCAGTAGAAAATTGAGAAATGTAGTCTAAGTAACGAAACTGGCGAGGGGAGCAATTTTCACGACGAGATGAAAAAACGAACGTCAGAGGCTTATGGTCTGTATATATGACGAATGGCCTTGCTTCAACCATATGACGAAAATGGCGGATTGCATCGTATATGGCCAATAGTTCACGGTCATAAGGGCTGTATTTTCTTTGTGACGGCTTCAGGCATCGTGAAAAAAATGCTAGCGGTTGCCAAACTCCGCTGACTCGTTGTTGCAGTACCGCTCCTGTTGCGGTGTCTGACGCGTCGGTATAGAGGGCTAACTCAGCGTCTGGACTGGGGTGGGCTAGTAATGCTGCCTGAGAAATGGCGGATTTACATGCATCGAATGCAGTTTTCATCTCTGTAGTCATCTCGATTGGTTGAGATCCCTTCTTATTCGGTCCAGTGAGTGCAAAGTTCAGGGGCGCTTGAATTTGTGAGGCGCCTGGGATGAATCGACGGTAGAAATTATACATTCCCAGGAAGCGGCGTAGTTCCTTGACGTTCTTGGGTGCAGGGAAGTCCAGGATTGCCTGCACTTTATCAGGCAGTGGCTTGATTCCGCTTTCTGAAACTTCGTGTCCCAAGAAAGTTATGTTGGAAAGCCCAAATTCACATTTCGATATGTTTATGAGCATCCCATAATCTGACAGTCGCTTAAAAAGTTGCCGTAGGTGTTCCAAATGTTGCTCTTTGCTCTCAGAAAAAACCAGGATGTCATCCAGGTAACTGTATACGAAAGGCAGGTCCCTTAGTGCCTCATCCATAAAACGCTGGAAGGTTTGCGCAGCGTTACGCAAACCAAAAGTCATGTAAGGGAACTCGAAGAGTCCAAATGGTGTCGTAATCGCTGTTTTCGGTATGTCCGGTGCATATATAGGTATCTAGGTTATAAGCTTTTACCAGATCAACCTTCGAAAACAACTTGCATCCAGCCAGGTGATGCGTGAAGTCTTGTATATGACGTATGGGATACCTATCTGGAATTGTGCGCGCATTGAGCGCTCGGTAATCCCCACACGGCCTCCACCCATTTTCCTTTTTGAGAACCAAATGTAAGGGGGAAGATCAAGGACTTTCTGATCTTACTGCGATTCCACTTTGGAGCATGTCTTCGAACTCTTTCTTAGCGGTCTTCAGGCGATCCGGTGGAAGACGACGTGGCCGGCTGGTTACAGGTGGTCCGGAAGTAGTTCGGATGTAGTGTACCGTGTCATGTTTTGTAATTCTGTGTGTGCCAGCTGGACGAGTGACTTCAAGGTACTCACGTAAGATCTCGTGGTATTGAGAGTCTCCGCCGACGACTTTCACCGAAGAAATTCCATCACTGATCTTGCAAGCTGGTGCAGGTGTAAAAAGTGATGTTAGAGAGTCAATCAGGCGGTGTTGTCGAACATCTACCAGTAAATTATAATGTGACAGGAAATCTACACCGATGATGGGATTTGATACGTCTGCAACCACAAATCTCCAGCGATATACACGTCTCAGGCCTAAGTTTAGTTGCAGCTGTACCCAACCGTATGTGGAGATGGGGGTTCCATTGGCCGCGAACAGTTGGTAAGATGTCTTCATCCGCTGTTCTCGCATCAACGAACGTGGGTACACGCACAAGTCTGATCCCGTGTCCACAAGGAAACTCTTATTTGTGTTTTTGTCCACGACGAAGAGGCGGCCTGGAGAAATTTGACAGTCGTTGGCCGCTACTTCCGACTGTCTGAGACATTTCCCGAAGAGGAACTATAACTACACGGCGTCGTGCATCTATTTGCTTTGGTACCAAATTTTTGATGATACCAACATACAGACCGATCGTATGATTTCGATTTCGATCGTGATCTGTGACTATTGTTATTGTGACGTCGGTCGCGCGACTTACGACGGTGTCTTGTGCGTTCATTATTTAACTGTGTTCGTAATGAAGCTACTTCCTTTGTCAATTCCGCGAGTTGTTTTGCCATATCATTTGTGGGTACATCTCAATTGCTTATACTCGAGACTTGAGGGGTACTTTGGACTATATCGTATATACAGTCGGCGAGTTCGGCTGATTCCGTTAATGATAATTTTCGTTGTGAAGCTACTGCAGTTTGTATATGTGTAGGTAACCGACCTGTCCACAGCGTCTTCATGAAGTCTTCTGGAACTGTTGGTCCGGCTAACTTTTGAAGGTGACGCAGGAACTCGGACGGTTTTCGGTCACCTAGTACCTCATCGTTCAGGAGTTGTTTCAGTTTCGCTTGTTGCGATATGGATAACCTTTTGATTAGCTCTGTCTTCAACTTTTCATATTTGCCGTCATCTGGAGGCTTCTTGATGATGTCACTGACATGTCTGGCGTATTGCGGTTCGAGATTCGATGTTATATAGTAAAACTTCGTAGTGTCTACCGTAATACCCGCTATTGCGAACTGACCTTCAATCTGGGCGAACCAGACCTCTGGGTCTTCTGGCTAGAAGGGCGGTATACGCACGCCCACTTTGTTTACTTCCGTCATTTTCTTCGTTATTAATTACGCGAGGGTATATGCGTGTCCAAAAAAACGTCGGGGTCACCAATATAGCGGGCTAGTATAGAGGAGCGGCGTGCGTCTAATGCGTATCGTTCCTGCGGACGACTGTTTTGTATCGGCCGGTGGAATGCCGTGCGAGTGTGCTGTGACGCAATAAGCGCTGTGCCCGCGATGATTTCATTGCAGTCCGGCGAAATAAGACTCATGCCGCGGGTTTGCTCGTCCAATTAAATTAATTATATTTTTATTGGCTCACTCGCTGACCGGGTTCGCAACAAACAGTGTTTACAGAGTAACAAATACCGGAGCACAAATAAACAGTCGTTCACGCCAGGCGATGAAGTAATTTTTAAGAGACCACAGACTCATAATATAAACACCTGGAGCACGGGAACAATAATAAAAAGACTGGGGAAAGTTACTTACATAATAAAAGACAGTTTGACTTCCCAACTATTTAAAAAACATAAAAATCAGTTGTGGCGGCATGAAGACATACAAAACGATAAAGGGCCCAATAGCGCAACTGATTTGGAGGAATTTGAGGGAAATGCAACACTTTCGCCAAACATCCTTACTTCGAGCCAGGTCACCCAGTCTCCGCTGAGTGGTAGAACTCAACCACCGAGCCAAACCCCTCATGTTAACCTCCCTATCAACATTCCACCAGGTAGAGAGAGTTCTCACGAAGAAACTGCATCGGTCCTTACTAGTGGAAATCGGGCCCGTATAAGAAGTCAGGCCAAGTCGTTACGGGCATTGCCAAGGGTGGATTATAAGTCTTTTTTTTTGTTTAAATTTGTAAATTGTTTATCTTTGTTAGTTGTAAGTTTATTGTTATCAGATTATTATTATTAAGTAGTATTTTATGTAAAAAACTGAGGGGAGGAATTTTTGTGGAATAAACGTCTCACTTCAGTGTGCTAATATCCGGCTTTTTCTTCGCAAGCATCCCGCTCTCGAATGTAACATACAGCAAGTACTTATTATTTATTATTAAACATTAATATAAAGAACTGTAGCGGGTCTCCGACAGGGCTTTCGGTGGAAGCCTGTAGGAGGTTCTGGCGGGATATGCCGGTGAAAATAATACACCAGACACTCTTACGGTTCACGTCGTTTATTTGAACGCTACTGAGTTGTATTTACAACAATAAAATAACTATTGGCTATATTAAAGCCGTAATCGGTATATTCGTACGTTAACTAAGTTGTATAGACTCTAAACCGCTGACTACTACTTTTAATACACTCCAGCTAATACTCTAACACACACTCGTAATACACTGCAGCTAATACTCTAACACACTCTCGTAATACACTGCGGCTAATACTCTAACACACTCTCGTAATACACTGCAGCAAATACTCTAATACACACACTTAATACACTGCAGTTAATACTCTAACACACACTCGTAATACACTGACTTGTTTTGGCAGATCACTCACTACTTATACGAACAAATACATTAAAAAAAACTAGCATTTTGCGGCAGTTTCCCACGATTTCTCCGGCCTGGACCTAACCTTTCTGGGAAGATGCGACCCCTGTCCATAAACTAAATAAATTGTTTCCTCACTAAATTAAAACAAAGCATGCACTTAAATTACACAACTACTTTCTAAAATATGTACATACAATGGCAATGGTAGATGCCGGGATCATCTGTCTTTGACTCAAATGGTCTTACAAAGGACGTTATTTTAAGCTATTACCGAAATTCTCGAAAATGTAAAACAATGGAGGACATTACGGGGGACGTCATAAATTATTTCATATCCCAGCATGTGCATTACCCTCGTGGGAAACAACTTTCGAAAAACTATCTCTACAAACTATTTCGGCATCGTTAACAATTAATCTTAGTCTTATTTGATGTTAATGTCTCCGTGTTCTATCTGTAAGAGGGGGCGAGGAGGTCGGTGATAATACACCTGTCAACCACTATTGACAGTGACGTTTTTAAATTTTTGTTCTACATTATTATTTAATTTTGGTTTCAAAAAATTATGAGGTGTAATTTAGTTCTCAAATTTCTATTTATTAATAATTCACATGGTGAAACATTTGTTCCAGCCACTGGTGAAATTCTATACTTTAACAAAGCTATTCTGCATCTGTGCTATCCTTCATTGCATTTATACATCATTTTTCAGCTATCTGGACTCCTCTTTCCGCCATCCCATTGGACTGTGGATATCTTGGGCTGGTATAAGTATAGTTAAAACCCCATTCTTGTACAAATTTTTTACACTCTCTGGAGTCAAATGGCACATGATCAGATACAATTTCAGATGGTACACCAAAGTTACAAAAAAAATCTAATAAACTATTATTAATTGAACTAGCGTTTTTATTTTTTATATACTTAATATCTAACCACTTTGAGTAATAATCATATACTATTAGATAGTTTTTCTTTTTAAACTTTATTATATCAATACCTAATTTTAAAATTGATAACGTTGGTACTTTATGTGGCATTAAAGGTTCTTTAATATTATTATTTTGATAAGTTTGACATGGAAAACATTTTTTAACAAATTCTTCAATATGGCTATCTATATGAGGCCAATAATATAGTTTGCTAGCTAATTGCTTCATTTTAGTGATGCCTATATGTCCATCATGAAGGACTTTTATCATAGACATTCTTAAACTTCTAGGTACAATTAACCTATCTTTAAAAAATACTAAATTACCATCATAAGATATCTCATTTCTTATCTTATGATAACTTTGTAGATAGTCAGGAATATTTTTATTAGCAGGCCATCCATTTTTAGTACATTTAATGAGTTCCATCAATTCACTATCATTCTTATCCTGAATTAAGTTATTTTTTTGTTCTTCTGTGCATTCCAAGTTCTGTGTAAGACCTATACAATGTATAACTTCATACATATAAGAGTCATCTACATCATGACATTCTTGGTATGAACGAGACAATAAATCTGTGATATACATAAATCAACCTGGTACATATTTAAATTCTAAGTTGTATTTTAATAATTTTTATTTCACTCTTTGTAATCTGGGCGATGATATCTCATGTAAATGTTTTTTCAATAAGTATCCTAAAGGTTTATGATAATCAATAATTGTTATTTTATGTCCATAAATAAAATAATGAAATTGGTTGCCCACACAACGCTTAACAATTCTTTTTCTATTTGAGAAAAATTTCGCTCAGACTGTGTTAAACTATGAGATGCAAAACAAACTGGTTTATTATTTTGTAGTAAACAACATCCAATGCCATCCTTGGATGCATCACATTGGACCACAATAGGCAAATTACTATTAAAATTTTGTAAAATAGGAGCTTCAGTTAATTTTTTCTTAAGATTTTTTATTTTTATTGGATGGAATAGCTCTAAATACAGTGTCGAAAATTCGTGACTTAGGCATTGCAATAGACAGCAAGCTCAAGTTTTCTAGCCATCTTGTTGTAATAATTAGTAAAGCTGCTCAAATGTTAGGTTTTTTGAAGCGCAGTACACGAGGGTTTAAGTGGCCTACCACACGCATACTTCTGTATAACAGTTTTGTTCGAAGTCATCTTGAGTTTGCTAGTGTCACATGGAACCCTGTGTACAGTGTAAATTTCCAGAGAATTGAGAGTATACAACGTGCCTTCACCCACCATCTGGCTTATATAACTCCTGGAATCGTGTGCACTCAACCGTATGTGGAAAGACTGAAATTCTTTCACATGTCCACCCTTCATCATCGTCGTATAATGAGTGACTTAATATTTCTGCATAAGATGATCAATAATAAAATCAAATGTCAACATCTCCTTGCTCGTATATGCATCAATGTCCCTTATAATTGTCCACGCAATTTTCGGCCTGGAGTATTTCGGATTCCTCCGTGCAGAATCAATCTCGGCCAGCGCCTACCATTGTCAAGAATGTGCAACAAATACATACAAATCATATATTTTCATGTTAATTAAATTATTCACCTCATTTATTGATATTATAATTTAACTCAAATTAAATTTATATAAATTCTAATTTAATACTGACAAACTGTAGATAAAGCTGTGTACGCCTGTTATTGGCATGTATGCATTTATATAATTGTTATGTTTATTATGTCATAGTCTTATTTAATGTGTACTATGCTGTTGGTGTACTTACAAAATAAATTGAAGGGGGTGACCCTACCGGTTGGAGGAGCGAGATGGAATGCTCCTCCGTCTCAAAGGATGATCTTCCAGCGAGGCTAATGTTGTTCCTCGCAGGCCTAGGCCCTTCTGTTATAGTTGAAATTTTGTATATATTCTTTGTATGTTTCGGGAAACGTTTGTGACATCAATTATTGCACAGCGCCATCTATTGGCTTGTAAGTGTTCCACTACAAAATAAATAAAATAAAACATTTTCATGAACTTCAGTCCATATCCATTCAACATCTTTTTTAGTAGTAAATTTAATTGTGTTGAAATATCAGCCACATTAGGTATAAAGGGCTTTGGGTAAATTTGTTCGGAGGTTGGCTTGATTTTTTTTATGAGCGGCCACTTTTTTAGCTATTGCTATTTAGTAGTTCTATTCTTGAGATACAAGACTATTAAGAAAACTTTGTCCTAAGTTACATCGGAGCCGAGGTATTTAAGTTCAAAATCGTGCTGCGTGAACTTAAAGTACCGTAAAACGTGGTTAATAGAAGTCATGGGGTGATTAGTCACATTGGGGTTTGGGTAAAAGTGGCTTGACTTTTTAAGTTTGCGGCTAGCAATTACATTTATACAGTAGATAGTATACAGTAATAAAATCACTTTTTGTTTTAACGTTTTTGGCTAACATACATCGGAGCCGAAATATGTGAAAAAAATTGAATCAATAAAAACATACATTATTTTTTATTTGACTTTGTGTTTTCATGCACAAAACTGTTTAATCTGCAGTTTTTTCGTTAGTAGTATTGTTCGCGATCGGACGCCGCATGAGTACCGAGCGCATCGACCAATTACAACGTACCATTCGGCGGCAGACATTGTGCCTGTAACTCGCCGTTTGGCTTTTGAGTTAAGTGCACGCGTGTTTAATCTTGTAAACTTGTTGTTTACCTGTGTTTAACATCAACGACCTCGCTTTTCTTTCTGGACTCTGTGACTTATAATACTTCTCTTGTTGCCTGGAATTCTGAACTGGACCGCTTAACTTTAATCCCCAATGATCTGAATTTTGAACATGGATGAAGTTAATATTAGTGTTTCTACATGTATCAGTTGTCGAAGAAGTTTAAACCGAATTGGTGGTACTCGTCGGAGGTCGATAACTTTAACAGTTGAATTTATGCAGAACCACTCTTTTTTGATACCATATTGTGCTGAAGTTAATAACATATACCAGGTGAGTCATTCATTATTTACTATTCCTAAAGATATTATGCTAAGTGCATCCAGTGTTATTTTTTACATAATTATGATTTTGAGACCTGTGTCGGTATATTTGAGTTGGGTGGTGGTTTTTTTCACTACAAAACAACAAACAATAAGACATCCTAATGTTTTACGAGTTTTATAGCGTGCCGGCGGCGTATTTTTGATCACTCCGAATCGAATAGACTAGATAACGTTCAAAGTTCATAACCGGTTCGCCACAGCAATCATAGACTTGCTGACGCCGAATACGGGCTCGTATGATTAGTCACCGATGAGCATTTGAGAAATAGTGCATAAAACCCAATGACAATATCTCTGGAGCTGGTGTCATTACTTCGTCTTGGCTCGGGGAACAGAGAGGTGTAGCAATTAGATGAGTGCGGGGTAACGAGAAGGGCATTTTTGGGAAGCAATATACTTTTTACAACTGTAGTTTTAAGTAAAAATATGTACCGCTGTCCGATGCAGCTCAATAAGAGAATTACACGGGTTGCGCATTATGACACAATAGCAAAGTCTGCCAAAACAAAGGCTCTAGAAATGAGTAAAGCAAACAGTTTTTGGAAGATTTATTGTCACATCAAAAACAATACGTTATAAAAGAACCGCTGTAGGGTCCAAAGACTTCGCCGAAAGCCAGCTGCCATTTATTTGAAAACATAAATTAGTATATTAGCACGTGGTTTTAGTTGTCCAATGTAAAACATAGGTACCACATAGGAACGCTATACACTACTGTCATTATTAACGTGTCATGGTTGATTACACTAACTTACGGAACCTCCAACGCTACAACTCTCACCTTAAACTCTCTTGTCTCAATATACCTATTTCATTTTGCAGTTTAATGGAGATGAACAAATATGTCGGCCATGCTTCCAACGTGCTCAGTGGCATTTTCAAAATAATGAACAAACTGGACAACAACTGTCAACCCGTCCCGAACAAAATCAACCTACAGAAGAAAGAAAAGAAAAGAAAGAAAGAAAAACTTTATTTGAAGAAACTACGACGCAATTACATTCCTTATACATATCTATACACAAAAGCATATTTTGAGAATTTGTACGCCGCATTTTCAGCAAACAAGGTTTGCACTCAGCATATTGCTGTGCCGGAATAATATCCGACACAACGCTGATTTTCAGTGCAAACCTTCCTTTAGGTGTAAGACCAAAATGACCCAGTTTTGTTAATTAAATAATAAATGAGAATAATAATTAATAAAAAACTAATTCTACTTATATAATATTTAAATTGTAAAAAAAACAAATAAATAAATTTTAATAAAAAACCAACAATAAATACGTTGCTACAAAATTAAAATAAATACTCGTGTATCAACTTGTATCGAATCATTTATTCGAATACAATTCGCTAGTGCTTGCCGAGTATTAATTAGCACATTCCGTGTGACACGTCACTGGCATGAAGCAAGAAATGACATTTTACTTCATAACCTATAAAATACTGATTGTGTTATTTTACTGTTAAGAGTCTTAACCCGTGCAGGAACGGAGAAAGAATACAATTTCCTGCGGTCGGGCGGCCTGTCGTAAGAGGCGACAAAACAACCCACAGCCAGGTGGTAGGGCATTTGCCCGACTGGATGGATACCACCCCTGGTCTAAAGTATGTCGCCATAACAACCTTGAGTTGTGTTCCGGCTTTAGTGACCAGGTTCCAGTCTCCCTTAAGAGAGCAGCAGCGCATTTGTAGCACCTTTGGTGTTGCAAATGTCCATAGGCGATGGTAACCGCTTTCCATCAAGCGGGCCGTCTGCCTGTCTGCTGTACTCCTGCAATAAAAAAAAAATAAAAAATAAAAGATATGAAATGTTTAATATATATTATTTTCACTGTATATATAAGCTGTGCACAAGACTGATTCACGTTACAAGTAAGTTGTCAGACAGTGATATATGTTTACTTCATATGAGTTTCTTGTTTATTGAAAGTAAAAATATAAATTGCAATTTTCAGAAGGATAATCGGAGTGATTTTGTGTGAGAACTACTAATCCACATTTGCTACATTTGCACTTCAATTTCGGTGTCTGTGTATGTCATTATATTTGGATTCATATCAAGGTGAGATAGTAATTGAATTACATTGTAATTATTTAAAGTCTTGTCAGTGAATATGTATGATCTTCTTTTTGTAATGTGAGAAGATGTCTTTTATAGTGGAATTTGAATGAATTTATTGTTTTTAAGTCTCTAATTGTTGGAGGAATATCGTTCCAGCAATGAGTGGCAGCTTATTTGAAACAGCCTCTGAAAGCAGCTGTCTTGTGCTTCGCTGTTATTAAAGGTTTCGTAATAGACCGCATAGTACAATGGTGTGACCTATCCCATCTCCAGTCCATCTTATTGTACAGATATTTAGGGTACTGCGAGGAAATTACACCAAAAAGCATACAAGCTAAGTGTAGCTTCCTCCGAGCTACCATATTTAACACATTATTTTTATTTAAATATGGAGTAACATGGTTTCTTTTTGGTATATCGTAACAGTAACGGGCACATGCATTTTGTATACGCTGTATTAGACGCTCTGTTCATGATAATAGGCAGGGCCCATATACTGTGTCACAATAATTTAATTTAGACAGCATCAGACTCTCTATTAATCTTTTTCTTACTTCTACATTTATGTAAGCCCTAATTGTATATAATATTTTTAGTCTATAAAAACAATTATTCAAAATATTATTGATATACTTTTCAAAACGCAGTTCTGAGTCAATAGTGAGACCTAGGCTACATGCAGTATCAACCATTTCAATTTGTTCATTTTGAATTTTGATTATGGGACTACCATTTTTTATTGTACTAACTTGTTGGCGACTATCTAGTATCATAAATTTAGATTTTGTTGGGTTTAATACCAGCGAGTTGGTTTCAGACCATTGTACAAGTTGTACATTGTACAGAACAGAGCCAAGATGAATCAATCCAAGAAGATTCTAATAACGAACCTGTTTTCATAGAACAACATGAAAAACTTCTAGTGCAAGACCAAGCTGTGCAAGTAGATAGAGTGCAAATGGTTGAGATAACTGGGTATACACGAGCACCGTTTAATTCCCAATTGTGTATTTATACTGGTTGTAATAATATGAATCTTCACAGAATTCATGTTGATTTGAGATCCATAATTCTTAAAAAAAAACATTTTATATTTCCCGTGGATCATGAGTGTGTGAAGAACACTCCAACTCTATATGGCAAGATATTGAGAATAATACACGCCGTGTGCTAAGCAGGTTTTCGGTGACCATGATAAAAGATATGATGGACATTTTAAGAAAATGTAAGATATTTCTAGACTTTGATAAGCTGGATTCGATTCAAGATAATATATTTCGATATTATATTGGTTTTTCCAAACAACAGTTCAACCAAATTCTTCAAAGCACGCCTAATATAACACGGCGACACAAAAAAAAAGCAGGAACAGCCCTTGCAACGGTTTTGGCTAAACTTCATACTGGGGAATCGAATGAGCGACTGTCTGCAGTTTTAAAAACAAGTAGGAAGACGTTTGAAAAAACTATGTCTTTAGTGAGAAAGGATTTAATGGCGGAGTTTGTTCCGCAGCATCTGGGTTATAACCATTTAATAAGAAATGATGTGATAGCTCGTTGTTTATCTATCCCAAATGCTTTATTTGGAAATCCCGAAGCCCCTTTATCTGAACGAAGAGCCATAGTGATACCTGATGGGACTTATATTTATTTGCAAAAAAACAGTAACTATTATTTCCAAAGAAAATCATATAGCCTGCACAAATTCCGGCATTTAGTTAAACCATTCTTAGTAGTTTGCCCTGACGGTCATATTATTGATATTTATGGTTTATATGAAGCTACCAAATCCGATGCGACTATCCTTTCTGAAATAATGCGTAGCCAAATTGACCCCTTTCATTGGTTTTTTTAATAAAGACGATGTCCTGATTTTAGACAGGGGATTCCGAGACAGCATCGAAGAAGTAGAATCTTGTGGGTACCGCACATACATGCCCGCCTCAAAAGATGAAACGGAATATGAACTCACTGTTTTACAGGCGAATGAATCGAGAAAAGTATCTATGTGCCGTTGGGTTGTCGAAACGATTAATGGGAGACTGAAAAATCAGTTTCGCCAGTTACGCGCTCGATATTTTAATCTAGCAGCACCCCACTTGCTAGTTGAAATTAAAATTGCCAGAGCTTTATTAAATGCATTTGGTGTGCCTTTGACTGATCATTATCTAGTCAGCGAAATTATCGACCAAGTAAGATTAAGGTTTGGTAATCAAAATCGCTTAAGTAAATATGTGTTAGAAAATAATCTAAACAGAAGACGGGCTCATTTTCAGTCTATAAATGCCGCTGATCTTGGCGGAGATGAGTTTCCAGTTTTAAGTAATGATGACCTCATCATTTATGCCCTGGGCACATATCAAGTAGAGCAAGCACGTAGCTATTATGGTGAACACATAAAAAAACGGAACCTATATAATTGAAATATTTAATGAACCCAACCTGGAAGATTTCACAAACGTTAACTTAGATTGTAACAATCCATGGCTTTTGAGAGGAAGAATCCAATCCAGGCATGTATCGAGCTGAACTTACTATGACTATGTTTTGTTAGAACGAGGGCTTCAGGGTCGGGATGCTATTTTAGGTCATTATTGCTCTTGCATTGTTGGAAAACGTACGTTAGGTTGTTGTTCCCATGTCATGTCAATCGTGTGGTATTTGGGATGGGGTAGGCACCAAAACCATTTGTCTTCTCCTGCTCAGTTCCTAGATACAATAATCAGGCATGATGTAGAGAACGAAGCGTATGAAGAACCCGATATCGAAAACTAAATAAAGTGCACATTTAATGTCATTATAGTGAGCGTTTTATTTAGTTTTCTTTTCTCGCATGTGATTATAGATATATAAGACCTAATTAGTGGATTAATAAATATAATTG
Source organism: Dendrolimus kikuchii (assembly GCA_019925095.2). Classification (NCBI taxonomy): domain Eukaryota; kingdom Metazoa; phylum Arthropoda; class Insecta; order Lepidoptera; family Lasiocampidae; genus Dendrolimus; species Dendrolimus kikuchii. The sequence continues at coordinate 231,166 of JAHHIN020000037.1, read as the reverse complement.
TAAAAAAGTTTTGTGTATTAAATGTAATTACAATAACAACTACTTTTTATTATGTGTATAAGTACCTATGTTCTAATAAGAAACATATTCAATTAGGGTAATAGTTCACTTTAATTAGATATGTTATATTATTTCAAAAGCCATGCACAAAAACATGAATCTTGCAACAAATAACCTTGCATAAAACTGATACCTTAAGTTCACGCTGCACGATTTTGATCTTAAAGAGCTCGGCTCCGATGTAACTCAGAACCAAGTTTTTTTAATAGTTTTGTATCTCAAGTATAGAACTATAAAATAGCAATAGCTAAAAAAGTGGCCGCTCATAAAAAAATCATGCAAACCTCCGAACAAACGCCTTTATATTTTATCAATCTATTTCTAAATGCATGAGTAAAATCAATGAAATTATTATAAAATGATAAAATTAACAATAAAACTCATTTGAAAATAATATAAGCGTTTATTCAGACATAAAAATAATGAAAGATAATCGAATCCAAAATTACGAAACGTTAGGTACGTTCGACCCCGTTTTACGGTGTCAGTTTTATGCAAGGTTATTTGTTGCAAGATTCATGTTTTTGTGCATGGCTTTTGAAATAATATAACATATCTAATTAAAGTGAACTATTACCCTAATACTACTAACGAATAAATGGCAGATTAAAAAGTTTTGTGCATCCCAAACCCAAAATCTAATAAAAAATAATGTATGTTTTAATTGGTTCATTTTTTTCACATATTTCGGCTCCGATGTATGTTAGACAAAAACGTTAAAACAAAAAGTATGTTTATTACTGTATACTATCTACTGTATAAATCTCATCGCTGGCCGCAAACTTAAAAAATCAAGCCACTTTTACCCAAACCCCTTTTCTTAAATAACTTACTATATGTAAAAAAAATTTGCAATTCTTTTTTTTCGTAGGGCTTTTAATATTTAATATAGCATTTATCCTATCAGGATCAATTTGCATACCCTTTTCTGAAAAACTATGTCCAAAATATCTTACTTCGTTTAACTTATATTGAAATTTATTTTGATTGAACCTTACATTGTGTTCTAGTGCTCGTTGAAACACTTTATATAAAATTTCATCATGTTCCTGTTCATTTTGACCACATATTAGTAAGTCATCACAATATATAATAACACCAGGTATATCCCCAAAAGCAGTTTCACTATACCTTTGAAACATTTCTGGAGCTACTGATAAGCCAAATGGCATTCTTAAAAATTTATAACAACTAAATGGGCTGTTGAATGTACAAAGGTCACTTGACTCTTTGGTTAATTTAATATTATAAAAACCATCGGATAAATCTAACACTTTTTATTACATAACTTAGACACTATTTTATCTATAGTAGGTATTAAATAATGCTCTCTAATTAGGACTTTATTAAGATCTTTAGGATCTAGGCATATTCGTAAAGAACCATCTTTCTTTACTATTATAACTAAATTGCTTACAAAATTTTTCGGGTTTTCGACTCTCGCTATGACTTTGTGTTTCACCAGAGTTTCTAACTTGTCTGAGAGACGCTTCTTAAGTGCGTTAGGCACTCTCCGGGGCGGTCTCACTACAGGTTCCACACCAAGTTGAATGTGTAGCTGCAGTGAACTCTTTAACTCTCCAACACCCTGAAAAAGTTTAATGTACTTATTAATAAATATTTGCTTATTAATATTATTATTATTAAACCCCTTGTTATTTTTAATATGAGAACCCTTTTCATTTTTAAGCTTATGGGAGTATTACACAACACACACACTTTCATACACAAACTCACCCATATATCACATATATATTATTATATTTATTATACATTATTCATATACATAATTACATACATTATTCATATACATAATTATATAGTGCATGTAAGTTCATCAATATTAAATATAAGTATATATCGACACGACCCAACCTTATGATCAAATATCGTTGGTCGTAAGGCATCATCGGTCGTGTCGTATAAAGGGGTCAACCTAATATTGATCCTTGCGGAACGCCTCTATTGATTGGCAAATTTTCAGAAAGCTGTGAGCTACCATCAATATTATTGAGCTTAACTTGCTGGTATCGGCTAGTAAGAAAACTTTGAAACCATTTAACAGTTTTTGCTTTGAACCCATAGTAACTCAGCTTAGAGAGTAACAAATTAATATTGATCGATTCGAATGCCCTTGAAAAGTCTAATAAAACTAATAGCGTACAAAACCCATTATCCTGCGCGATGAGTATATTATCAATTACATCTAATAGTGCAGTTGACGTACTGCGCCCCTTCTTAAACCCCGACTGGGCTTCAGGGAGAATGCGATTTTCTTCAAGGTCTTCTTCAACGATTCTCTTTTTTGTCTTAACGAAATCAAACTTTACATTAAAAATTAAAAATGATTACTGGTAACGCCATCTTGCGGTAAACGTCATCCTACCTCCAATCCTTCCTAACCCCCACGCGCATACGCCGCTTGCCGCTCGCTGGCACCTAAAAAGTGTGTAAAACGATCCCGCTCTGAACGCACGCGTGTGATGTGATAGTGCCGCTATTGTAAAGCCAAGGGAGACCAGACCACAGCCGGCCGGCCAGGATGCCTTCAGCAGCTGTAGTCCAGGTAACCTAGATTCCGTTTCCCAAAGACGTTTGCCGCCCTAATACAGTCCATTAACAGCCGCACCATTTTTTGGCCTCTTCTAACCGGGTCTCAGGACCGTTTTCTATTTAAAATACTCTTTAGCTAATTCCCGCATTATTTTCTATATTTAATTTGGTCATTTACCAATTAAATCGCATCCCATTTGGTTACGTTAGGATACCTAACCTACCCCCCAGGGGGTGTCCCCCGCGGTCCTCACCCCCTCCGACCGCGGTTGGCACACGGGGAAGCGTTCCCGGGGCCCCAGCGGCCACTGTCACATTTCCCCCTTTCTCTCCGTGACAGTCGTGTCCCACCTTCGTTCCGATCCCTAAAAGGTTCCCTTGTGTCCCTCCTTCACAAATACCCATCCCTTCCTTGTTAGACGGGCCACTCGCACCTCTCCGTTCAGCGGAGAGGCCCCTGACGATGTGGCGGCGACGGGTCCGGTGGCCGGGCATTTTGCCGATCCCCGGGCCGGCGACGGAGTGGGTCTAAGGGCGGTCCGCCCCTTTTCTACATTCGCCACCGTCGCGCGATGTGGGGTGTGGTGGCGGCGGTTCTACCCGACCGCACCCGCACCGCGGAGGATGAATCGTCATTCAGATGGTCTTGGGTGGAGGTCTCGACTTGCTCGCCCTTAGGGCAGGTTGATTCCCCCACCCATCCGAAGCTTGGTTGGCGTGCCAGTAGCTGCATGCCGGGCGGGTTGTCCCGGCTGCTAGCGCCCTGTGGGCGGCGTGTGGGGCGCCTTGTATATAGTCACCTCGCATACCGCTCACAGTTCTGTAGTTTTAAGTCATTCAGATGGTCTCCCGTAGTGGAGACAAATTAGTTTATAATAACTCCGTAAGGAGTTCGAACGAAATACGGAAGCGCAAGTTCAAGAGAAGCTACCCCAGGTGGGTCGATCTTCCGCCCAAAAAAAAAAGGGAGGCAAATCCCACGCCGATGCCGGTACCTGTGGTAAGGCCAGCTGTTCCCCATCGTATTCTGGGGGGGGGAACGTCCTTGCACTCTACTACAACTGTCTGGACTAAGTCCAAGGAGAAGGTGCCCGAGATGGGCGGTGAAGTAACTTTCGCGCGAAGCAGCAGCAGAATGAGCGGCCGCACTTCTGCTGCTAGTGGCGCCATAAGCGGTTATATGAGCGGGGCCTTGAGTAGAGCTGTTGATGAGTCGGACAGCTATCTCTCAATGTTCTCCATTCGGTCCCGCTCTAGGACAGGTTCGCGTTCGCGGTCGCGTTCACCGACGCGATCGCGTTCACCGATGCGCTCACGCTCCGGATCAGGACCCGGCATACGCACCGCACCGGAGGCCGGGCCCTCGAATCCGTCGAGCCAGTGGCGCGTCCAAAAGAAGAGGAGGAGGCCAGCACCATATCGCGACCCCAAAAAAAAAATATTACTCGTGTCAACCGACGAAGAGACGGTGGCGTCAAAAACCTCCCGTAGGGTGTCTCCACCTTCTACGGGAGGCACAACAGAAGCCGCAAGTCTGGAACGGGCTAAAGAAGCCGTTGCCCAAGCGGGTCGGGCCACCGACCTTGAGCTGGACCACGAGGAGAGCACCGTCATGCTGATTAGAGCTGCCGAAGAGGCGCGTATCGCTCGACGGGCCCCAGAACTCTTGAGTCGCTCAGGGTCGGTCTCAGTCACGGACGAGGCCGGAGCTAGAACCGCCCAGGCCATAGAGACCGACGTCCGAAACGCCCTGGGGGTCATACGCCATGTGGCAAAGGTCCCCAGGGGGTTAAAAGGGACTTTTATGAAGTCTCTTAACGACTCGGTCTCCATCATCAGTGACGCCTTCGAGGTGTTGCGTGGCCGCACCGAATCCGAGGAGATCCGGCGACTCGAAGCGGCCAATAGACGCCTCGAGGCCGAGATGAGTCAGATGAAGAAAGAAATGGCTAGTCTCCGAGCCGAGTTCTCCCGACCCCAGCTAGTACCCGCCTCTAAGTCCCCGATGCCGAAACCCCCGCCTCCGCCACCCCCACCACCGTCGACGTCTGTAGTGGGAGGGCGGTTCAAGGACCAGGACGAGCTGTTGCGCCATCTGACCCTATCGCTTGGGGCCATGATGGACGCAAAGCTGGCCGCTCTGGACGATCGCCTTCTCCCGGAAAGGCGAGTTCGTCCGCCGTTGGCTGTAGATGCCCGGCGGGCGAGTACACAGCAGACTCCTGCATCCGGGAGAGGGCAGGCCAACCGCCCTCCCGTGGGCTCCCCCATGGATTTTCCTCCGCTGCCCGCCAAACGAACACGAGGCGGCGTTGAGTCGAAGAGTACAACGAGTACCCCTAGGGATCCAATCAGAATTGGAACATCGGCCTCAGAGCCACCCCCTAGGACTGAAGAAGGTTGGTCGGTGGTGGCTCGTAAGCCTAAAAAGAAGAAGCCACCGACCCAACCCAGCGGCGTGGGCAAGACTGGCCAGTCCAAAGAGAAGCCAAGACCGCCGATGCGTTCGGCGAAAAAGGGTCCGCGTATGCGGGTGCCTAACACCACCGCGGTGATCCTCACACTGTTACCCGCGGCGGTGGAAAAAGGAATCAGCTACGCGGACGCAATGCAGAAAGCGAAAGCTAACATAAAGCTCGGCGATCTTGGCATCGCTGGGGTTAAATTGAAGACCGCGCGGACGGGAGCCCGTATGCTCCTTCTCCCTGGCAAGGACAGCGGGGAGAAGGCCGATGCCCTCGCCGCGCGACTCAAGGCAGTCCTGCCCGAAGATGAAGTTAAGGTGTCCAGGCCCGAGAGGTGTTTGAACGTGCGTATCTCGGGCCTGGATGACTGCACCACAATCGAGGAGGTCGTGGCCGCCGTCGCCCGGGTCACGGACGTTGCTGCTGGGCGCTTAAGTTCCAGCGCCATACGTCTGTGCCCGGATAGACTGGGTTATGTAATCATGGCATGCCCAGTGGCGGCGGCCATAAAACTAAAGGATAGACAGAGAGTCATGGTGGGGTGGGCTTCGGCAGACATCAAAATCTTGCCGAGCCGGTCAGAGCGGTGCTGGCGCTGCCTTGTGGCAGGACACGTCGCCTGCACCTGCTCCTCCCCTGTCGACCGCAGCAAGGACTGTTACCGCTGCGGTCAACCAGGACATCCCGCCGCTACGTGCCTGAACGCGCCGCATTGCAGTATTTGCAGCGCGGCGGGCCGGGCGGCGGGTCATTGGATGTGCAGGGGAGTGCCGGCCGCGCGCAAAAGCGTGGGCCCCCCCACCAACAAGGGGTCCACCGCCAACAAGGTGGACCAACAGTCAAAAGGTGACAAAAAGAAACCATCTCGGAAAAGAAAACGCAATAGAAAAGGTCCTAGGTAAGCTGCGGCCGCTAACACTTCTTTACCACTGCAGCCGCAGCGGCCGCAACCGAAACCGCGTTCGCTGCCGCAGCCGCCGCCGCCGTCGCCAGCGCCCGGGACCACTAGGATGGAGGAATAAACAGTCGTCCCAATGGCTCTCCTAGTGGTCCAGGGAAACTTGAACCACTGCGCCGCTGCCCAGGACTTGTTGGTGCAGAGTTTGGCGCAGTGGGGCATCCAGCTGGCCGTAGTCGCCGAGCCATACTACGTCCCCCCCCGTTCTGACTGGGCGGGGAATCTTGATGGCTCGGTGGCTATCATCGTCCGGACCGCCGCCGCATGTCCTCCCCTAGCCGGTGTGGTAAGGGGACGGAGCTATGTGGCGGCAACGATCGGGGAGATAGTGGTCCTTGGAGGCTACTTCTCCCCGAACCGAAGGCTCGCCGATTTCGAAGGTTGGATAGAGGAAGTGGGCACAGTGGTGGCCCGCAGCTGACCTCACCCCGTGCTCGTGCTTGGGGACCTCAATGCAAAATCCGTGGCTTGGGGATCTCCGAGTACTTGCGCGCCCGGCGAGGCGCTCGAAGAATGGGTCATCGAAAAGGGTCTCGTAGTTCTCAATCGGGGCTCCGTACACACGTGTGTACGCCAGCAGGGCGGCTCAATTGTCGACGTCTCGTTTGCCAGCCCTGAATTGGCGCACCGTGTGCGGGACTGGAGGGTCGTCACGGACGTGGAGACGCTCTCCGATCATAGATATATTCGGTTCAGCGTCTCCGCCCGAAATCCGGTCCCGCCGTCCCGAGAGCCCCCGGTAGGAGACTCCCGCGCTGGACGTTGAAAAAGTTGAATCGGGAGGCGTTCAAAGAGGCCCTGATTGTCGCCACCTGGGCATCAGGGCCGGAGGTGAACCCTCCTGACGTAAATGTTGAACAGGAGGCAGAAAACCTACGGTCGCTCGTCACAGGCGTCTGCGATGCGGCGATGCCGAGGAGGGGTCGGTTCCGGCCCTTCCGAAAGATGTACTGGTGGAGCCCCGTACTCGAGGGGTTAAGGCGCGCGTGCAATTCCGTGCACCGCCAGTACACCCGACACAGACGACGGCTACGCCGCGCAGCAGACGTAGCGGCCGTAGAGGCTCAGCTGTACGAGGGGTACAGAAGCGCCAGGAAGAACCTGCGCGTCGCGATCCGCGATGCGAAGAACGCGGCCTGGGGGGAGCTCTTGGAAAGCCTAAGCCAAGACCCTTGGGGGCGCCCTTTCAAGATGGCACGGAACAAGCTCCGTGCCTGGGCGCCCCCGCTAACCGAGTCTCTCCCCAGGAACGTAGTACGCGATGTGGTTGGCGCTCTGTTCCCTGCACGGGCTGAGCACGTGCCTCCTGCAATGGCCCCGCCAGAGGCGGAGCCCAGCGCGGATAGAGAACCTGTGCCCACCGTGGACCGGGTAGAGCTGGGGGTGGCTATGCTACGGCTAAAGGCCAAGAATGCCGCCCCCGGCCTCGACGGCATTCCAGGGCGTGCGTGGGTTTTGTCCTACGACGCCCTCGAGCCCCGACTGATGAGGCTTTTCGGCGCATGTCTGGAGCAGGGCCAGTTCCCGCAACGGTGGAAGACCGGAAAACTGGTCCTGCTGCGTAAGGAGGGGCGCCCTGCGGACTCACCGTCCGCCTACCGGCCCATTGTGTTGCTGGACGAGGTTGGCAAGCTCTTTGAGCGTATCATCGTCGACCGCCTCGTCCAGCACCTATCGACGACGGGGCCGGACCTGGCGGACAACCAGTTCGGTTTCCGCACAGGGCGCTCCACGATCGACGCTGTCATGTGCCTGAGAGGCCTGGCGGAGGAAGCAGTTTCCCGGGGCGAGGTATTACTGGCGGTGTCCCTAGACATCGCCAACGCTTTTAATTCCTTGCCCTGGCCTTGTATCATGGAGGCACTCCAGTATTTCGGGGTGCCGTCCTACCTCCGCCGTATAGTCGGGGACTATTTAAGTGAACGAGCCGTCATTTACCCGGTCCACGAGGGATGGAATCGGCGAGCCATGGTGTGCGGTGTTCCACAGGGGTCGGTTCTTGGCCCCCTCCTGTGGAACATCGCATACGACTGGACTTTACGGAGTAGGGTCCTCCCCGGCGTCAGCACCTTATGCTACGCAGATGATACTTTGATCGCAGCACGAGGGAGGACCCACAGGCAGGCGTGCCTCTTAGGCACGGCTGGGGTGTCTTTAGTAGTAGGCAGGATCCGGCGTCTTGGACTGGAGGTGGGACTTCAGAAGACCGAGGCCGTGTTTTTCCACGGCCCTCGGAACCGTCCACCTCCAGACACCGCTATTATAGTAGGAGGCATCCGCATCGGCATCGGGGAGACCATGAAATACCTTGGATTGGTCTTCAATAGCCGGTGGGATTTTTCGGCACATTTTCAGCAGCTGCTCCCCAGACTCAAGGGGGCAGCGGGTGCGCTGTCGCGCTTGCTCCCCAGCGTCGGGGGGCCGAATGCCACGTGTCGAAAACTCTTTGAAGGCATCGTACGGTCGATGGCCCTTTACGGGGCCCCTGTATGGGCGGATCGCCTGACGGCCCGCAACGCTCCGCTGTTGCGTCAAGCTCAGCGTATAATGGCCGTCAGGGCGATAAGGGGATACCGTACGGTGTCCTTCGAAGTGGCCTCGCTACTCGCCGGATCCCTCCCATGGGACCTGGAAGCCAGGGTCCTGGCGTCACTGTATGTGTGGCGCAAAGAGGCCCTGGCCAGGGACACCAGACCCGCGCCTCGCGAAATCGAGGCGTGCAGGTCGGAGCTCCGCCAGGTCGCCGTGATAGTCTGGGAAGATCGCCTCAGACGCCCCAGCGCGGGCCCCACCACCATCGACGCGGTGAGGCCCGTCCTGCGAGAATGGACAGGACGAACCCACGGCACCCTGACGTTCCCGCTGACGCAGGTCCTCTCGGGGCATGGCTGCTTCGGGAGGTTCCTGTGTCGCCTCGGCCGCGAGCCAACCTCAGGGTGCCACCACTCCGACACAGGCGACGAGGATACGGCGCTGCATACCCTGCAGGAATGTCCTGCATGGACGGAGCAGCGCCGAGAGCTCGTCGCCTTCACCGGACTGGACCTTTCGCTCCCGGCCGTGGTTCGCACCATGGTCGGGAGCCGCTCCGGATGGGACGCCGTCTCCTCCTTCTGCGAGCACGTCATGTTTGCGAAGGAGGAGGCGGAGCGGGAGCGTGAGCGTCTGTCTTTGCTCCGCTCCCGCCAAAGGAGGACGCGCCGACGCCGGAGGTCCAAGCTAGACCTTCGGCCACCGTAAGCGGGCGGCGCGGGTGAGGCCCCTAGGGGTATAGGGGTTCTCACTCACCCGCACGTGCCGTCGAGATGAGAGCGCGAGTGTTCCGCGCGCGCTCATCTCTCTTCCCGTGGGGCGCGTTACAGACCGCCCCACGCCTGGAATAGACCAAGAAGTAGCCGGGGGATACGTCCCCTGGCATAGGAAGAGGCCCAGTGAGGGGGGCCCACGCCTGCCAGGGCACTGCGGAGTCGGGCAGCCCATTTCCCGTAGCCCTGGCATAAGGCGCAGGACGGAACACCCAGGGGTTCTAGTGGGTATCCCTAACTGGGGCGTGGCAATAGCGTGGCACCGGTTCTGACCGGGCACGCTAGTGCCACCCCCGATCTGGCGAATCCCACACTCACACGGGTCGCGAACATCCCCCCAGGCTTCTGTGCCTGTCGCGGCTTAGTCCTCAAACGGATTTCCCCTGCCCAAAAAAAAAAAAAAAGGATACCTAACCTACGTAACTAATAATCATTCCGCCATTTTCTATACGCTAGCAATTCTCTTATACATTCACTTTATCGTAGTTTATTACATTAATATTACATAATTGCGTTGGCATTACAAGGAAAATAGTCATATTTTACACCGCAAGTACATATTTCGCTTTAAATATTTCTAAACTTATTTACTCATTACATCTTCAATAAAGTCTTATAATCGCGTGCATTCAACCATTTTCATATTCGCTATTTCGCTTACCGCAATACGTATCACGAACCTCATTTGTTTTCGTCGATATTGCTTATTCTGTCACAATCCATCGGTTTACTTACTCATTATCTCCGCCTCGCTCGTGCACGCTCGGCAACGCTTCGCATCGCGCCATTCGCAACCCGCAACTATCGCTTTACTCAAAACTACCGTTTTTGTTTAAATTTATACTAAGTATTTGTTTTCAATACATTTCGCCCGCTATACAGCTATATTGACATTATACATATTCATTCTTATCTAACTGTCGCTTTATAATAAAATACAATGTCAAAGAAAGATTCAGAAGTTTCATATGAAAGTATCGATCATGATTTAGCTTTAAATAGTCGAAATACGCTTTATGCTCGCCTACAAAGCTTATTCAACTTATCTAAACAATGGCAAGAAGACAACGAAGCTAAAGATTATTTTTTTTCTTCTTGTATTAACTTAGAGAATATTCGTCAAGAGTTTCAAATCGCTAATAATACTTTCAATAAATGTAGATTAAAATTAAATCCTAAAGCAAAATTAGATGACCAAACTTGGGCTTCTTTTGAGGATCTATATTGCCGCGTTAAGTACATCTATGATAAAGTTTCATCGCTCGAACAACAAAATAATTTACTTTCGCATACTGAAAAACAATATCCAAAATTACCGCGTATTGAACTAATGTCATTTGATGGCAATTTACATAATTGGCCAACCTTTTATTCGAGTTTTAAGAACATTGTTCATGACAATGCTTCGCTTACTGATACGGATAAATTATATTATCTTTTAGGAAAACTTTCACCTAAGGCTCAGTCCACATTTGCTGGCATAACACCATCAGGTGAAAATTATTCGCTTATTTTACAGACGCTTCTTGACAAATTTCAAAATAAACGCATACTAGGAACTTCCTATTTAAATCAAATTTTAGAATTTAAACTTATGTATATCGCTTCTGCACAAGGTTTCGAACAATTTTCTGACACACTTGTCACAGCCGCCAACGCTTTGAAAAACCATAAAATTGATAACCTTGCTGATTTTATGTTATTACATTTATCACTTAAAAAACTCGACACTGAAACCATAAGTTCGTTTGAAATGTTTTCGAAACATAATAAAATTCCAACTTTCAATAGTCTTGCGGATTTTATTAGGGATCAATCGCGCATATTTGAAAGCACAGAAATAAATTCATCTTCGTTGTAAAATAATATTCCCGCTAAAGGACCCGCGTCTCGTTCCAGAAATGAGAAAACCCTCAAACCGCCGCAACCGCACTCATACCTCGCTATTGCTAATACATCCAAATGTCTCTGTGATAACAATGTTCACGAGCATTTATTTAAATGTCCCGCCTTTTCAAACTTAACTTCAAATGATCGCTTCACATCCGCAAAAGAGCACAATGCTTGCATTAATTGTTTAAGCGTAAAACATAAAACTTCAGAATGTCAATCGAGCTCCCGTTGTAGGGCTTGCAACAATAAACACCATACATTGTTGCACTTTGAGCAACCGCAATACGCCAACCAACTTACAGTTGCGAACCCAGTGCTATCTGACGTCAGCGTAACATCATGCCCGCAGCCCGTTGCAGTCAACTTTGCGTGCAAAGTGAGCGATAATTCACCGTGTTCCGCCGCAAACTGGCTCGCAGTCAATAAGTAGCGCCCACGCGCCCTCGCAAGTCGCGCAATGCAATACGAACACGACAGTATTACTGGCTACGGCTGTCGTCATCGTGCGCTCGCGCAACAAAGAACATCATCTTCGCTGCCTACTAGATTCGGGTTCTCAGAGTAACTTCATTACTTCTGAATGCGTTGAAAAATTAAATTTAGAAAATGTCACTTATAATTCTGATATGACGATTAGGGGCATAGGAGGCATTGACAATCCGGTTAAGGGTTCCGTGAACTTCCAATTTTTCTCGCGCTTTAATCCACAGGTTGGCTACAATATATCGTCCCTTATTGTAGACAGCATTACAGATAATTTGCCCACAACTTTCGTAGATACCGCCGCGTTACCTTTTATTCAAGGCATCCCGCTTACCGATGAGTCATTCGGTCGTCCTGGACCGATAGATATGTTGATCGGTGTACCGCTTTTCGCTCAATTATTATTACCAGGAGTCAGACAAGGAGATTGTTTCTCAATACCTATGATTAGTACCGTCTTAGGATACGTTATAATGGGATCAGTTCCCACATTGCAGAAACCGCATGTTAATAAAGTATTATCTCGCTGCTGTTTGACACGGCGCTGTAATAACTCTGTCAAAACGCCTAACTTAAAACCTTATGTCACTCGGTCCGGTGATGATAGCAAACTTGCCATTCGCCCGCTGTCGTTCGTCGCACGCGCACGTCTCCCGTTCCGCCTCGGCAGTCCGTTATTCGTGTTCGTTGTGTTCGTTCGCTCACACGGTCGATTTGTGTTTTTTCTGTGACAGTGCAGTGAAAAGTGCGTCATCAGGTGGTTTTTCCACCAAATCGTTCGTCCCCTTTAGGGACAATGGACGGCGTGGAGTCTTCTCCATCGCCGTTGGAGGGTTTGCTGTCGTTTTTACGGCAGCAATTCCCTCAGGTACTAAATCAATTTTTGGGGACTGCGGAGTCCCAATCAATTGCGTCCGTTATCTCGGAACTTAATTCCGAGAAACCGATACACCTGCAAGGGGCCCCCGGGCAGGCCCCCCTCCCCGCGCCCGCGTCTGCCGCGACCATCGCACCCCCCGCGACCCCCGCCGCCGCGCTTACCGCGGACTACCTGCGCTCCGCCATAGCGCTCGCCCCCCCCGCGTCCGTACCCGCTACGTTACCGGTTCGCCCGCCGCCCGCACCCCCGCTCAGCGATACGCACCGTGTGGCACCAAAATCGCGCGCCTCGTATTCCCGCGGTTCCGCGTCGGGACAACCGCGTTCGAGCTCCGCGAGTTCAGCGACATCACGTTCGCGATCTCCTATCCACCGAGTAATCGATTCTCGTCGAGAAATCGACTTGTCCCCTGAAGGTCCGCAATACCTCAGGGATGCCCCTCTCTCACTGGCTGATGAATTAACCCCCATGGATGTCGCGCCTCCCGCGAACATCCCCCTTGACCGCGAAGACGATGACGGTTTTATAACCGTCAATCGCTCGAAAAAGCGTAAGACCCAGAGGGAGGTCCCCCCCAACCCCGCACCCACTGCGGGCAGCAAACCGACAGCGGCACCCTCCAGCCGCCCTGGGCCACCTTCCCAGCGCCCACCGCCACCCCTAGTTATCCTCGAAAAAGCCCACTGGCTCCAACTCGCTTCGGAACTGCCAGGTAAGGCAATTTCTATTAAAGAAGCCCGTGATACCCAACACGGCATCAAAGTTATGGTCACGTCTTCAAGTGACCACCGCGCCCTAACATCTCTATTATGTGACCGTAAAATCGGTTACTATACTTATGCCTTGCCGGAAGAAAAACGCCTTCGGGCTGTAATCCGCGGACTCCCACAGGAAATCGAGTGTTCCTACATTCTCGAGGACCTTAAATCTCAAGCGCTACCGGTGCACGAAGTGCACCGTATGCACAGAGGCGACGCCACAAAGTCGCCTCTAAACCTGGTATTGGTTGTCCTTGACCTCTCCCCAGAGGGGAAAAAGATCTTCGAACTTCAGAAGGTCTGTGGCCTCTCTGGCCTTCGTGTGGAACGTCCACACGAAAAACATGCATTGCGGCAGTGTCATCGCTGCCAACTTTATGGGCACTCTGCCCTACATTGTCAATCCCGTCCCAGGTGCGTCAAGTGCCTGGGGGACCACGGGACCCCGGAGTGCACTCGCACCCGGGACTCCCCGGAGCCACCAAGCTGCATCCTCTGCGGCAAAGCGGGTCACCCCGCAAACTACAGAGGCTGCCCTGCCGCCCCCCGACCCAAACGTAAGGTCGGAAAGGACAATGCCCAAAAAGGCACTAAGAAAGTGCCAAACAAACCCGCATTCGTGGCGGCCCCCCTTCCAGTGGTAAACCACTGGACGGGTCTTCCCGCGATGGAAGCGTTCCCACCGTTAAGGGCGCGCGCCCCAGCTACGGCCGGCTTACTCCCGGCCACCCCCGCCCCCGCCCCCATTTCGAAGGCACCTTCTGGGCCGTCAGCACACCACTCTATAGCGGAGGACTTAGCCTTGGCGACTAAATTCGCCAAGAACTTGCCCTTCGACCTAGAAGAGGTCCAACTCTTGGCTCGGAAACTGAGACAAGTTTCAGAGTCAAGTCAACCCTCCCTCCGGGATCAACTCGTGATCGAAATGGATCACGCGTACCTCCTCCAGATACTTAGGTCGTTATAACTAAACAACCTAGTTAAAATTTTGTTACCGGTAACAAATGGCGCATGTAGGTAGGAATAAACCACGCTCATTGACTCTGGCGACTTATAACGCCAACGGCCTTCGAAACCAGCGCGACTTGGTCCATGACTTCCTGGTTACCAATCAAGTAGATATACTACTAGTGCAGGAGACCTTCCTGAAACCGAGTGATAGAGATCCAAAGATCTCTAACTATCGGGTCACTAGACATGACAGGATAGGCCGTGGTGGCGGCACTCTGATCTATTTCAGAAGATCTCTACATTGCATGCCCCTAGTCACCCCCCCACTAGAAGGTATGGAGGTATCCGCCTGCAGACTAGCAATGACTGGCCACCAACCCCTAGTCATAGTCTCAGCATACCTCGCATGCCAAAAACCCCTTAATAAGAAAGACCTAGAAGCCCTATTCAACTTAGGCCCGGCTGTTATAATAGCCGGGGATCTGAATTGCAAACACGAGCAGTGGAACTGCAATACCACTAACCCCAATGGCAGAGCACTCATAAATATATCAGACAGTCTTTTGTTTGATATACTAACTCCCTTGACCCCCACAAGATACCCCCCCAACTGCGACTGGGGGACCCCAAACACTCTCGACCTAGCATTACTGAGGGGCGTAACCCTTCAGTTCCATTCGATCGAAACGATGGACGATATCGACTCGGACCATCGTCCGGTTATCCTCAGATTAGGACCACAGACAGACCAGACATCTGAAACTAGGACCTCTGTGGATTGGTTGAGACTTGAGACCCTCCTCAAGGCAACCAGCTCACAAGACCTGGACCGCATCCCGGACCACATCGTGTCCCGCCAAGACACGGAGACGGCAATCGAGGCCCTCACCAGCCACCTTCAATCCGCAGTGCGGAACTCGTCCAGGCAGGTGCCAGTGGAGGATGACCGCCACTTATGCCTGCCGGACGAGGTGAGGGTACTGCTGAGGGAAAAGAGAGCCGCCTCCAGAGCTCACGACAGATATCCTACCGAGGATAACAGAGTCCGACTCCGCGAACTAGAGCGCGAGGTCAAACTACGTATCCGGGAAGTCAGGGAACAACGTTGGGACAGAACGTTGAGGGATATCGAACCAACTCACCAGGCGTACTGGAAGCTGGCTAGAGCTCTCAAATCAGACACCCTTACTGTCATACCCGCGCTAGAAAGAGCCGACATCACCGAGGCGTTCGATGACGAGGAGAAGGCCGAGTGCCTTGCTCAGAGTCTAGAGCTTCAATGCTCCCCCACTACGCAAAACGTCGACCAGTCACACCTGACGGAGGTAGACTCCGAGGTCGAACGTAGATCCTCCTTACCAGCGGAAACCACACTCGACACGGTCACGGTCGAAGAAGTGCAAGATCTGATCAAGTCTCTCAAACCGCGAAAGGCCCCAGGGACCGATGGCATCAACAATCGCGTTTTAAAACTCCTACCCGCCCATCTAATTATAATTCTAGTGAGCATCTTCAATGCCGCCATAACAAACTGCTCCTTTCCCGCGATCTGGAAGGAAGCAGATGTCATCGGTATTCACAAGCCGGGAAAACCGGCTAATAAACCGTCCAGCTATCGCCCAATCAGCCTACTGAGCGCACTCAGCAAGCTTTACGAGAGGGTCATCCTCTCTCGACTTAGAGATTTTGCCTTCAGCAAACATCTAATACCCGATGAGCAATTTGGTTTCCGTGCCAGACACTCATGCGTCCAACAGGTGCACCGCATCACGGAGCACATATTATCTCACTTTGCCCATCGCCCCCGCCCTATAGGAACAGCCGCACTGTTTCTAGACGTAGCAAAAGCCTTCGACAAGGTCTGGCACAACGGCTTGATTTACAAGCTGTTGTGCCAGTTCGGTATGCCAGACAGACTCGTGCTCATCTTGCGAGACTTCCTCCTAGGTCGTAGCTTCCGTTTTCGAGTGGAGGGAACGCGCTCGTCCCCTCACCCACTCACAGCCGGTGTACCGCAGGGCTCGGCTCTGTCGCCACTACTCTTCACGCTGTACACCAGCGACATCCCAAAAACTCCAGATGTGGAGTTGGCCCTCTTTGCGGATGACACCGCACTCTATACATCAGATAAAAACCGACAAATGGCTTGCGTCCGGCTGCAGGCAGCTGTCACAGAGCTAGGCGAATGGTTTCGCAAATGGAGGATAGAGGTAAACCCGGAGAAAAGCGCAGCAATGTTCTTTTCCCCGGGCACGCTTCGCTCCCCCAAACGTGCTAGCCTTCGCCTAAAAACCATTTCGCTCTATGACCAACAAATCCCCTGGGCAAAGTACACCAAATATCTTGGTGTCACCCTAGATCGGAACTTGCGCTTCAACGAGCATATCACTATAGTCCGAAATAGAGCGCGATTTGTGATGGGTCGTTTAGCACCCATGATAGACAAACGAAGCAAAATGTCCCTCAGACACAAGCTTACCCTGTATAAAACATGCATCCGCCCGATCATGACATACGCGAGTGTGGTATTCGGCCATGCCAAGCCTGCCCTATTAGATAAACTGCAAATTGTGCAGAATAAATTCATGCGCAGAGCCGTCGGTGCTCCCCTCTATATGCGTAACGTCGACCTCCACCGCGATCTGGAGCTTCCCTCCATCAAAAACTACATTACGTCGCTCTCGCGTAAGTATTTCGATCTCGCGCCGCATCATCGAAATCCGCTCGTCGTGTCCGCGTCCGATTATAAGCCTCGGCGAAAGGCTCTCGTACGACGACCGCGTAACGTCCTCACGGACAGGGTCGACGTTATCACAAAACGGCTGGCCCGGATCAGCCCGCCCGCGGTTAGGACGGCAGGCTGGCAGGCACGGACAGACAGACACAGACGGCGGCGTCTCAGGCGCCGCCAATCAAGATCTCTCCACGTCCCTGCGAGGGACGTTAGGAGACATAGCCCCCCCACAGGATAGACTAGGCGTGTTGCTGGGAAGTTTCTTTCGCCGTTTCTTCTCTCCCAGCCATAACACGTTACGAAACGGCAGTAAGATAGCGTAGGCCGCCGCGAACCGCCGATCCCGGAATACGCAATTTTATCAATAAAAATATTCAATAAATGTAAATTACGTATTTATCTACTTTTATTTATTTCATTCGCGTTCTTTTAAAATAGTAGATATCGTAAACTTTTGTTTTTTCATTTACAATATTGCCGAAAGTTTCTGATAGTTTAATATTATAATGTCGGATATTTTACATGAATCTTATAATAAACTGTTCGCATGTATTTACGCTCGCGTATTTAGCTTTGATTATCTACATAATTGAGATTGTAATGAAAATTGCTTGCCGTCACTTTATAAATTTATTTTATTTATGTAAATGAATTACTACAATTTGACAATTGCTTCATTCATTTAAATCTCATATTTAAAATATGTTCGTGCCGCGTTCTACTATTAATTTGCTTACAAGTCATAAATTTAGAATTAATTAATTGATATTGCTTTTATTTCACGCCCTTTTTGACGACGCTAATCTTTTCGCTTTGAAATACCTCGCTATTTATTCACGTCATAAGTATTATTTGATTATTGCATTTTCCGCATCTTTTTTCATATTACCGCTAAAATATAAAATTTTGGTCTATCGTTTTATCCACTTTAATTTAGAATATTACACCGTTTAATACGTGTATTTTGTTGTCAATTTTAATCGCGCCATAGAAATGACAGTTATGTCTAATTTTCGCCATTTTCATCATGTAGTTGACACACCGTCGCGTTGTGCAATATATTTTGGTTGATAGTACGGATTGTATCGCATTTATTTTCTGTATTCAATATTATTTGGTCTTTGATGTAGTAAACCACGTTCACTCATTTAAAGACTATATATTGCGCTGTATCGCATAAAGATGTTTTAGCCATTGTCTGATGAACTCTTTGCATTGTTAACTCAATAGGTGCTACTACATTATTTCTTGCGCTCTTATATTTATAATTATATCATATATTAATTATCATATTCATTTTCTTATACACAACTTGTTAGCGTATAATGTTTCCCTAACTTATAACTTCTTTAACTTCGCATCCGCTTCGCAACTTCGCATTTCTCTCTATTTTTCTCGCATTCGCGAATCCACTCTTCCTTTTTAAAGGTACCCTTTAAGGCCGGGGGAAATGGTAACGCCATCTTGCGGTAAACGTCATCCTACCCCCAATCCTTCCTCACCCCCGCGCGCATACGCCGCTTGCCGCTCGCTGGCACCTAAAAAAAGTGTGTAAAACGATCCCGCTCTGAACGCACGCGTGTGATGTGATAGTGCCGCTATTGTAAAGCCAAGGGAGATCAGACCACAGCCGGCCGGCCAGGATGCCTTCAGTAGCTGTAGTCCAGGTAACCTAGATTCCGTTTCCCAAAGACGTTTGCCGCCCTAATACAGTCCATTAACAGCCGCACCAATTACTAAAAAGTTAAAAGTAGGTTTGTATAATTCTGGCTCTCTAGGCACAAACCATGATAATTTTATTTCCTCTGCAATGGACCATGATTTAGATATTTTAGCCATAAATGAAACATGGCTTAGAGCCGGTGAAGAGGGTCGTGCGCCGACTTTGCCGGGATACCGATTACGTCACATACCTCGTCCACGCGATGTGCGTTCTCGTGGAGGTGGAGTAGGATTTTATGTGAGGCAGGGTTTAAACATTCAAACTAGTTCTCATCCAGTTGATCCGCTACATAAATCCGTGGAGCAAATGTGGTTGAATATGTCGCTAAGTGGAAAAAAGTTAGTAATCGGCACAGCATATCGTCCTCCTTGGATGGATGTTGATCTGTTTTTTGATGCTCTTTCTGACACTATAAATTCTTTGTCTGACTATAGCTACTTAATACTATTAGGAGATTTTAACATAAATTTATTGAATAAAATTGATATAAAAAACATGAAATTTACAACGTTTTTAACTTGTTTCGATCTTAACCAAATTGTATCTACACCAACACATTTTACAGACACCTCGCAGACCCTTATTGACGTGGTCTGCACCAATTTGCAGCCTAAAAATATTTGCTTAGATCATTTAGGTTGTCTTCACGGCCATTGTTTGGTAGCATGCGAATTTAACATAAAACAAGAAAGACCAACGCCTCGTATAACAGTGTATCGACCGCTTAAACGTATATGTATGGACCACTTCATAGCTGATATGCAATCTATAAATTGGGACCTATTTAAAATGTCAAGTGACATCAATGAAGTAGTTGAAGATTTCAATCAATATATTTTGTCATTATTTGATTATCATGCGCCTGTAAGGTCCACTGTTATTAAACAACGTTCCTATCCTTGGATTACTGACACTATAAAATTGAAAATGAGGTTGCGTGATAAAGCACTAATGGAATATCAAAAGACTAAGTTACAGACCAAAAAAGATTACTACAGGTGCTTAAAAACCACAACAAATCAGGCACTATATTACGAGAAAATAGCTTATTTTAAACAAAATATTAATAGTAAAATACAAAACCCTAAACTATTATGGAAGAATTTAAAGAATGTTATTTTGCCCAATGTTGAAATTGAACTTTCATCGCACCTTAATGATCCTAATATTATTAACAATCATTTTTTAAACATACCTGGCACCTCAAATGCATGCCCTTCTTTACTGACATACTACAATAATAACAAATTTAGTGATACAATTTTTAGTATGAAAATGGTCACTACAGATACATTAAAAAAAGTCATTAGTAGTCTAAATTCCAATGCAAAGGGCTGTGACTTGATTACTCTAGATATGCTTCTAATGACACTACCTTGCAGTTTGGAAACTGTAAAGTATATCGTTAATACTTCCATTAGTACCTCCACGTTTCCTGACCTCTGGAAGCTTGCAATTGTTCGTCCTATCCCCAAAACCTCTAATCCAGCAAACTTAAAAGATCTTAGGCCAATAAGTATCCTACCCTGCCTATCTAAAGTATTGGAAAAAGTGGTATGTCAGCAATTAACAAGTTATTTGGAAACCAACCTTATTCTACCTGAGTTGCAGTCAGGTTTCAGGAAAGGACGCGGAACAGTGACCGCGCTACTCGATGTCACTGACAATATCCTCTGCGCTCAAGATGAAGGTATGTGTACCTTGCTTGTATTGCTTGATTTTTCCCGGGCTTTCGACTCAATTAACATTAATTTTACGGGTTGTCTGGAAGAGATCGCTTCTTAGCGATAAGACCGCCCATTGTGCACATTTAGAATATTTTTAGGCTATAAGATTTTTTTGTTTTCTGTAATGGTGTACAATAAAGTGTTATCTATCTATCTATCTAATTTGTTACTGTCGAAATTACGGTATTATGGGTTTGATAGCAAATCAATACTATGGTTCCATAGTTATCTTGATAATCGTCAACAATTTGTAAGCCTTAATAATGTTAATGCTTCTAACTCACTATCTGACAGGTTATTGGTCGGTAGAGGGGTTCCGCAGGGATCTATACTTGGTCCTATTCTCTTTATCCTGTATTCGGCTGACATTATACACCACATAAAGTACTGCAAGTTTCACATCTATGCTGATGATACTCAAGTCTATATTTCTTGCAAACCGTCAGAGATTGACACGGCTATTAGAAAATTAAATGATGACCTTACAAGAATAGCCACGTGGTCCAAGCAAAACTGTTTGTTACTTAACCCTACTAAGACCAAATACCTCATTTTTGGAAGTAAATATCAGCTTAATGGTTTAAATCCTTCAATAAACGTAGAGCTCATGGGTGATTTGGTTGAAAGAGTTTTTGAATCTCGTAGCTTGGGACTATATATTGACAGTGATCTTAGGTTTGAGAAACATGTAGCAAAGTCTGTTAAAACATGTTTTTACAAGCTTAAGGTGTTATACCAAATCAGACCATATCTAAATCAGAGTCTCAGAATTCGATTAGTTGAGTCATTAATCTTATCACAGCTCAATTACTCTGATATAGTTATCGGTCCTCGTCTTTTAGTAAGAACACAGAAACTCATCCAACGAGTTCAAAATGCATGTGCCCGATTCTGCTTTGAAATACAATTTAGAGGACATGTGACCCCGTTCTTAAATGATTATTCTATACTTAAAATGAAACACCGTCGCAAGCTTCATCTCGCGTGTCTACTTTTCGGTGTAATTAAAAACAAAGCACCTAAGTATTTATTTGAAAAACTTTTATGGGCAGGCTCACATAGATCTACTAATCTACGACAATGTGCAGTACAGCTTATTACTTTGCGACACCATTCAGCGGCTTTTAAAGGCAGCTTCCGGTATTCAGCTTCCAGGTGCTGGAACAATATTCCGCCACCAATAAGAACCGCTCGAAGTGCATATATTTTTAAAAGTAAACTGAAAGCGTTCCTGTACGAACACCAGAGGCAGCAAGCAGATCTCGCACTTGATACAAGCGCCTTTTAGTAAGCCTAGTTGAGTCTTTTTTATAGTTATAGTTCTATTTAATTTAATTTCTTTTTGTTCGTAATACCTATTATTATTTTTCAAAATCATTATTTTCAAATTTCAATAATTATTACATAACATATTATGCACTTATATTAAATTATTCAAAATATGTCTATTCTTTGTTTCATGGTGTTCTAATTATAAATAATATTAAATGTTCCTTAGTTATTTTATTATTTTTTCTTCTGTGAAGGTGACGTTACTGCCTGGCACTAACGGAAGACCAGCGTTGGTTGTGATCAACCAGCATTTGCTGAGTTAGGGCCTGTTTAGAGTTAGTTAAGTTTTGGCTTTTATTAAACTGCTTATGTATACTTTAATAATTTTAAATAACTCCATCTCATTAACACTACCGAATGTAGCGATAGAGTCCCACGGAATTAAATGAAGATTGCTGCTAAAGTTGTGTAGATTAATATTCTTTATGGGACGATATAGTATAGTCTGCCGAAGAACTTTACTATGTTTAATATTAAATTCACAAATTACCATGCAATGACCATATAATGATCCGACTTGATCTGACTCTATTTTCTTAGCAACTAAATCTGTGCATATAACATCGATCAGGGTTTCCGATGTTTCTGTAAAGTGTGTCGGAGAAGAAACTATTTGAGATATATTAAGACAAGTTAAAAATGTATTAAATTTTTCAGTTTTCGGATTATTTACGTCATTAAAATTTATATTAAAGTCTCCTAATAAAATTAAATGATCATGGCTATTATGTAAATTAATTGAATAAGTGATCGCGTCGAAAAATAAATCAATGTCTAGCCATGGAGGGCGATATGCAGTGCCTATAAGTAACCGCACTCCGTTGAGGTTCATTGTGATCCACATTTGTTCTACAGACACACGCGAAGGGTCTACTGGATGAGACTAAGTGCGTACTTGAATGTCACGTTTGATATAAAAACCGACACCTCCACCCCGCGACCGAACTTCTCGTGGTCTAGGAATGTGACGCAAACGATATCCTGTAACAACAGGCGCACGACCGTCTTCCCCAGCTTTAAGCCAAGTTTCGTTTATCGCTGAAACATCAAAGTTATGCCGTGTGACACATGCTACAAAGTTATCGTGATTCGTGCCTAAGGAACCTGCATTCAGCAAACCGATTTTCAAGCGTTTATTAACCATTAGAGAGAACCAAAAATATCACATATAAACAATGAAAAGAAACAAGACAAACAAGCCAAAAAATAATACAATGAAAATAGAAAAGTGAAATAAAGTGCAGTATACATTATAAACAAGAAGCAAAAGTAAAAAATAGCACAATGCACAAATTTAAAAACAAAGAATTTTTCAATATAATCTAATGATACAAAAATATATGTTGTTGGATATTTCGTCAATTTTTTAATTCTAAAAAGGACATAGAGTAATTTTTTTTATTTTATTTTTTATTTTTTATTGCTGGAGTTCAGCAGACAGGCAGACGGCCCACTCGATGGAAAGCGGTTACCATCGCCTATGGACATTTGCAACACCAAAGGTGCTACAAATGCGCTGCTGCTCTCTTAAGGGAAACTGGAACCTGGTCACTGATGCCGGAACACAACTCAGGTTGTTATGGCGACATACTTTAGACCAGGGGTGGTAGCCATCCAGTCGGGCAAATGCCCTACCACCTGGCTGTGGGTTGTTTTGTCGCCTCTTACGACAGGCCGCCCGGCCGCAGGAAATTGTATTCTTTCTCCGTTCCTGCACGGATAAGTAGTAAGTTAGAATTATGACTAATACAATTATATAAGAGTACGATATAAGCAAAACTAAATAAGAAGATACTGAAGCCGTGGTTATTTGAAAAAAAATAAGTAATATGAAGTTCAAACAGTATTTGACCCAAAAACACGTAGAATATCTGCTTCTGAACGAACGCCGTATGATCGCTTTCCGTCACCCTCTCGAATGTATACGCGTCCTTTTTTTGTCCAAGAGTATCTCCAGTTCCGCTTGCGACATTTCTCGCGCGCACGATGAAATAGCAACCGATTAGTACGGGTCAGACTTTCATTGATATAAACACGCTGCGATGCTCCAGCTATTCCCATGTCTATAGATGAGAGGTTACGACGCACGCGTGCTGCACAGATCATTTCATCCCGAATGTGACGACGAGTCAAGCGTACGACAATGCGGCGCGCGCCTTTTGCTGACGTATCATCGCCCGACGCAGGTTTCAGGGCCCCAAAACGTTCAGCAAATACAATGTCTCGCTCCTCAATCTTGACGCCTAGCTTAGTACCCAAAACAATAATTGTATGAACTAGGTTTTCCCCCCTTTCTTCTGGAAGACATCCGATATCTAAGTCCGACAAAAGCGCCTCCTGATCGCGGTCATTCAGTTCAAGTTTCAGGTGTGTTATGGTTTCCTCAAGTTCAGAGACCCCTTTAATTTCAGAAGATATGTTCCTCTGTTCGAGCCCGTCAATTATTTGTTCGAGGACATCTAGTCGCTGGTTTAAGCCCCCCAGGCACGTGCGGAACTCGAACATTTCGTTGCGGAAGGCCCCTAGTTCCGACATACATTCCGCCAGTTCACGGCGCATTGCTCGGTAGTCGTTGTCTTCACTAGCTTCAGGAACAAGCGAAGAAAAAGATGTGCCTTCTGAGTGGTACAAACCTTCAGGCGGTGCCACCGCCAAAGATTGCCAACCGAATACCGGTCGCCTATTTGTGACGGATCGCAAGTCGAAGATGCAGTTCTTGGTCGACACAGGCAGCGACCTCTGCGTTTTTCCTCGCACGTCAATTAGAGATAGACGACCAAGATCTACCTATCAACTCTTCGCTGCAAATGGAACTCCGATTGCTACCTACGGATTCGCACAGCTTAATTTCAACCTAGGCCTACGTCGTGAGTACCCATGGCGTTTCATCGTTGCTGACGTGAGCAAAGCCATAATCGGTGCAGATTTTTTGTCCCATTATGACCTGATCGTTGACTGTCGTAACAACCGCCTGATCGATAACCTGACAAATCTTTCGGCAACAGCAACACGAGCTCCAGCATCAGATGCCATATCTTCCGTGAAGACCATCGTCGGCGAGTCCAAATACCTAGACCTCCTCTGCGAATTCCCAGAGATCACTCGTCCACCTGGCACACAACGGATTGTGAACCACAAGACTACACTATATTAGGACCACACCAAGACCTCCTGTGCATTGCTCGCCCAGACGACTTGCGCCTGAAAAGCTGAAGATAGCTAGGCAGGAGTTCAGCGAAATGCTCAAAGCTGGCACAGCAAGACCTTCGGAGAGCCAATGGTCTTCGCCCTTGCATTTTGTCCCTAAGAAAGATGACTGCTAGAGACCATGTGGCGATTACAGAATGCTGAATGCGAGAACGATTCCCGACAGATATCCGATTCGGCATATCCAGGACTTTACGCAAAGTATCTTAGGCAGCAAAGTTTTTTCAAAAATAGACCTGGTGAAGGCTTATAACCAGATCCTAATCAATCCGGAGGACATACCGAAAACCGCGATAACCACGCCGTGCGGAATGTATGAGTTCCCTTACATGACCTTCGGATTGAGAAATGCTGGACACACCTTCCAGAGATTTATCGACGAGATGACGAGAGACCTGGACTTCTGTTACACCTACTTCGACGACTTCCTCGTCTTCTCCTCCGATTCTACCAGCCATTTCCAACACTTGAAGCAATTGTTCAATAGGCTCAAAGAATTTGGAATGGTTATTAACCCCACCAAATGCGTATTTGGCGCTGAAGAAGTCAGCTTTCTTGGATGCTTCGTGTCTTCAGTCGGTATCAAACTACTTGAGAGTAAAGTCGAAGCCATCAAACAGTTCCCGCTTCCCAAAACTGTCAAGGAACTCCGCAGATTCCTGGGAATGATAAATTTCTATCGTCGTTTCCTCAAGGATGCACCTAAATGTCAAGCTCTCCTCCATGATATGCTGACGGGAACGGTGAAAGGCTCTCATCCTCTGACAATGACGAATGACACGCTGAAGGCTTTTGAAGACTGCAAGCAAAGCCTTTGCAACACTGCACTTTTGGCTCATCCAAACATCGACGCCGACTTAGTCCTAGTAACTGACGCCTCGGACACTACCATTGGAGGAGTCTTGCAACAACACGTCGGTAAAGAATGGCAGCCGCTAGCTTTCTTCAGCAAGAAACTTAATCCAGCACAGAGGAATTATTCTCCGTACGATAGAGAGTTGCTGGCGATTTACAAAGCCATTAAACACTTCCGCCATTTGGTCGAAGCAAGGCACTTCACGGTGTATACCGACCAGAAGCCGATATGCTTCGCTTTCCACCAGCGGAAAGATAAATGTTCGCCTCGTCAATACCGCCACTTGGACTTCATATCCCAGTTTACTACGGATATAAAACACATTTCCGGGAAGGATAACGTTGTAGCTGACACCCTCTCTCGTATCGAGGAACTGGTACAACCTGTTGACCTGGAACTTTTAGCAAAGACACAGATTGATGACGTGGAGCTAAAAGAAATACTTAAAGGTGACACTTCACTAAAGCTGACCAAAATGAAAATTCCTGGATCTCAAGCGGAGTTATACTGCGACCAATCAACGCAGACACCTCGCCCGTATGTCTCAGCTGAGTTGAGGAAGCAAGTCTTCAACAGCTTGCATTCTCTTAGTCATCCAGGACCGAACGCCACTGCTAAACTAGTGTCTCAACGATACGTCTGGCCTGGCATAAACAAGGACTGCCGAGATTGGCCGAAATCATGTCACGCATGCCAGATCACTAAAATATCACGTCACGTGACACTATCCATTGGCACCTTCCAGTTACCACGTGTCAGATTTCAGCACATCCATATAGATTTGGTCGGTCCATTACCTCTCTCAGATGGATATCGCTATTGTCTCACTGCAGTCGACCGATTCACTAGATGGCCCGAGGCAATACCGCTGGTTGACATATCCGCGGAGACGGTCGCCAAAGCCTTCGTTACGAACTGGATAGCTCGATTTGGATGCCCAACGACAGTGGTTACAGACCGCGGAAAACAGTTTGAGTCTGCCCTGATGCAGCAACTTGCCAAACTTGCTGGATTCCGTAGAAACAGAACTACTGCATACCATCCTACAAGCAACGGCATGGTCGAACGAATGCACAGGCAGCTGAAAGCAGCAATCAAGTGCCATGAAAACCCGAACTGGACAGAGAGCTTACCGATTGTGCTGCTTGGGATGAGGACGGCTTACAAACAAGACATCCAAACGTCACCCGCTGAGCTGCTTTACGGCGAAACCTTGAGGTTGCCCGGAGACTTCTTCGAGGCTTCTAAAGGCACGCACACAACGGATATTTGGATTTCACAGCGAGATTACGGTCGCTGATGCATAACCTCCGTCCTCAGGCAGCATCCAGACACTGCAGTAGAAACATCTTTGTTTTCAAAGACTTGCCTTCTGCTAGCCACGTTTATATTAGAGATGACAGCGTACGTGGACCACTACAACCTGCTTACTCAGGACCCTACAAAGTTCTGGAAAGAAGAGAAAAGGTCTACAAGTTACTTCTAAAAGGAAAAGAGCAGACAGTAACAATACAAAGATTAAAACCAGCGAATGTCCTTAGCCCCGAAGAGCCAACCTCGAAAACAGAGATCGACACACCAAAAAGTCTAGAGATAAGCGCTGATAGACAGAAGATAACGCCACTGGACGGGTGGTACAGTTTACAGATTACTATCGCCCGTCCTAGGACGGTCTCTGGAGAGGAGAACTATGGGAGTATTACACAACACACACATATACACACACTTTCATACACAAACTCACCCATATATCACATATATATTATTATATTTATTATACATTATTAATATACATAATTACATACAGTTATATAGTGTATGTAAGTTCATCAATATTAAATATAAGTATATATCGACACGACCCAACCTTATGATCAAATATCGTTGGTCGTAAGGCATCATCGGTCGTGTCGTATAAAGGGGGCAACAACCTCTGCTCGCGCATGCGCAGATCAACTGCGCAGGCGCACTAGCGCCGCGAGTGGCTCACCCGTAAAACTTAATACTACAATGAAATTGGCAGTTCCTTGCAAGGTGACAGTTGAAAAAACAAAACCCACCGAACATACACTTTTAAACTTTACCCATTTTCAAATGTTAACAAGTATTATTTTGTTATAAATTGTGCAATATTGTAATTAAAATAATACAAAGGTGGTTGTGAACTGTTGTTTCCTTTATTGACTGTGCATCAACAAGACGGCATGCAAATAAATGTGAGGTGGGTACATAAACAACATCTATATCCCCCACAAGCTTATTAATATTAATGTTTTTAATTAAGTTCAATTTAATTAATGAACTCAGATCCAATATTGGTCTCACCTGTTCTTTTATTATTAGGAATTAACTTTTTAACGATTCTGTTTTATCATTTTTATAAGTCTTATTATAGACTTTCAATGATATTTTGCCTAGTGGTCTTATCTTGCCACCTCCGAACACTTCTATTATAGTTTTAGTCTCAGAAAAAATGATGCTATTATCATCACAGATTATTTTCATTAAATCATTGTGACTGATTACATTAACTTGTGCCCCAGTGTCACATTTAAAACACACTTGTTTCTTTTCAACTCTCAACGTTTCTGTCCATTCCTTATTTCTTAGGTCTAAAGTACAAACTAGTCATAAGTCATTTACATTATTTGAATGCTCACCTTCCTCCAGGATATATATATATATATATATATATATATATATATATATATATATATATATATATATATATTTTATATTTGTTAAATTTGCATTCAATACTAAAGTGATTAATTTTATTACAATTATTACAACGTTTTTAAAGGCTGGACATAGGTTTGGACCATGCTCAGTGTTGCATTTTTTACGCCTTTAGTAGTTATTATCAAAATTTAACATTTTAATATTACTGTTTATTTTATTACAATCTTTTGGCCTATTTTTATTATGTGTATACTTAGCTTTATCATTAAAAGTGTTGTTTTGCTACAATGACCCTCCGGCTCTTACTGCTAGAACCTCCGGACTGCTTAGCACAATGATGTGTTCCCTGGACAGCTCTGCAGACCTGCAGATATCAACGGCAGTGTTCAATGTCAGGTCTTTCCTTTCCAGAAGCTTCTGTTGGATCCGCTTCTCCTTGACACCTATAATGATTCTGTCCCGAATCATACGTTCTTTTTGTTCTCCATAATTGCAGTTTTCAGCCAGTTTTATGAGAGTTGCGTAGAAAATAATAAACGATTCATCCTCTTCTTAATATCGTTTCTTAAAATTATAACTGTTTATAACCTCACTTTGTTTCGGTTTCAAATAATTATCGAAACTTGCTATTACGTCTTCTAACTTTGCCTTGTCATCAGTTTTCAGGATGTTAAAATAGATTTCTTGTTCTTGACTACCAATACAATTTAAAAAAATCGCCGCTTTTCTTGATTCCGTAAACTTCTCAAAGCCGGCCGCCATCGTAAAAATCTTAAAGCTTTGTTTAAACATCAACCATTGAGGATAACAATCTTGTATATTGTCCAGGTTTAAACTTTTTGGCATTTTATATTCTATTGCGCACATATTATCGACGTTCATTGTAATGGTGGTGTGACGTGGTACTTTTATAAATCTTTCCGAATCTCGAGCTCCGCCAAGTATTGTTGTGTGGTATTTTAAGAGACACTTTTTTAATTATATTAATATTATATTTATTTTAATATTATACTGCAAGTACTTATTATTTTAAACATTAATCTTAGTCCTATTCGATGTTAATGTCCCCGTGTTCTATCTGTAAGAGGGGGCGAGGAGGTCGGTGATAATTCAACTGTAACTGCTGTCAACCACTATTGACAGTGACGTTTTATTATACAGATTACATATTACTGCAATTATATTACTGTTCATTTATTAATACAAATTCAGACACTACTGTGGCTCCCGTATCACGTTACTGGAGGGCAATTGCCCTCCGAGTTGCAGCCGGGACAAAGAGCACACGCTCGAAGCCCCCCCCCCCCCCAACACGTCGCCAACCGCCAACCAGCGTTGTTGAAGAATAACTGAGGCGCATTCGTAGTTCGTGACAAGCAGTAGTTCGCGCTAAGCAGCCAACAAAGGAAAGAAGCTCTCTCTTGCCGACGCCTACGAAGTTAAAGCCGCCCGTAGTATAATTTTCGGTGGTTTTATTTCGGAAGCTCGAGAATATTGAACCAGCGACCAACCCCCGATAGTCCACTGCATCTCCAACATTGTCTGGTCAGCTTCGAGCCGTATTGGAAGAACTAAAGCATGCCGAATACGCGAAGCAGATTCGAAAAGAATGCTACGCAAGCGAGCAAGAAGAGTGCGACAGAGATAGCATCTTCTAGTGGTGTCATGACTGGGTCTAAAACAGAGACGGGTTTAGCAAAACCAACGACAGTAAAAGCATGGTCAGTAAAAGCAACGACACAACACCCCCTCTCTGTTTTGGATACCCGGACCCAGGCACCACTAGGGTCGCAAGAAGTCTCTTGCAAAATAGAACGCACTCAAAAACCCTCAAGGTTACCATCACGCCATTCTACGACGTCTCAAAAGCAGTTCGCCGAGTTAGAGGCGAAAGAAAATCTGGCTACCCTGAGAATAAAATTATTAGAAGCGGCTATTGAAAAGGAACAAGCCAGATTAGGTAGAATTCGTTTAGAATCAACGGATATGGATGACGTCATCGAAGGAAGCGAACTACCATCAAGAAGAATTGATATGTGGTTCGAGATGCTGCCGAAAACGCAAGAACCACATCTCACCTCGCAACCCTCCGCCTCACTTACGCATGCCAGCAAGCAGGATCAAAAGGATAAACGTGGACAGGACGCCCGCGTCGGGAATATAGCACGCGGACAACGGGTCTTAGAACAGGGCCCGCCTGCAAGTTCTAACGTCATAGATATGACGTCACTGGCTGAAGCGCTCGCCGAGACGGTACGAGAAAGCAAAAGGCAGGCGCAGCGATATATAAAAGAACTCCCAACCTTCAACAGACAGAGCAGCTAATGGCTGTCATTCCAGGGAGCTTTCCGAGAGTCAGAAAGGAACTTCACATGTATGGAGAACGTCCTGCGCCTGCAAAGAAGCCTGAGGGGAGCCGCACTGGAAGCCGTCAGCGCCCTGCTGATTTTTCAGATAGGGCCCGAGGAAATTATGAAGGCATTAGAAAGAAGATTTGGTCATCCAGATGTTATTGTGCTGGGGGAAATGGAAAAAATTAGAACATTGCCACGAGTCACCGACAGCCCTTGGGACTTATGTGTATTTGCCAACAAGATGGCAAACGTCGTCGCAACAATTGAAGTGTTGTTAAACAAGCCGCAGTATCTACATAGCCCAGAGATGCTTCGCCTTATCGTAGGAAAACTATCACCAATTCTGAAAAACAAGTGGCACGACTACGCATCCAGGAAGCTTGAAGGGGTTCCAGAATTGAAGAAATTCACCATATTTTTAAATGAAGAGGCCGACAAGTGTACTGCGTATGCCCCAATCGAGGATCAGAGCGAGACAGCACTATTGAAGAAAAGGACGGAACATGTGCACATAGTCAATCATGGGAGTGAGCGAGATAGAAACAGCTATGCGTGCCCGGCCTGCCAGCAAAATCATCGACTTACTGATTATTGGAAATTTATCAACGTCGATGTGAACGCACGCTGGGACATAGCAATATAAAGAACTGTAGCGGGTCTCCGACAGGGCTTTCAGTGGGAGCCTGTAGGAGGTGCTGGCGGGATATGCCAGTGGAAATAATACACCAGTAACTCTTACGGTTCACGTCGTTTATTAGAACGCTACTGAGTTATATTTACAATGAACTAACCATTGGCTATATTAAAGCCGTAATCGGTATATGATTACACTGACTAACTTACACACTTTGTTCAGACACTACTATACACACTAACCCGCTCTCTAGTTACTGATTATACACACTGACTGACTGACAATACACACTGACTAACACTTTTAATACACTGACTTGTCTTGGCGGATCACTCACTGCTTATACGAACAAATACATTAAAAAAACTAACATTTTGCGGCAGCTTCCCACGATTTCTCCGGCCTGGAGTCCAGGCCCTGGACCCAACCCTTCTGGAAAGATGCGACTCCTGTCCATAAACTAATGAATTGTTTCCTGACTAATTTAAAACAAAGCATGCAGTTAAATTACACAACTATTTTCTAAAATATGTACAATGGCAATGGCAGATGTCAGGATCATCTTTCTTTGACTCGAATGGTCTTACAAAGGGCGTTATTTTAAACTACTACCGAAATTTGTGAAAATGTTAAACAATGGAGGATATTACGGGGGACGTCATAAATGATTCCATATCCCAGCATCTGCATTGCCTTCGTGGGAAACAACTTTCTAAAAACTATCTACAAACTATTTCGACATTGTTAACAGCAAAGAAAAATAAAATATGTTTCCAGTGCTTTCGAAGTAAGCACCGAAGATCATCGTGCCACGCTCCGCCTTGCAGTGTGTAGGGGTGCAAGCTACGTCACCACCGACTGCTGCACCACAAGTAAAGAAGTGACGTCACTACCCAGGTGAGTCCAAGTGCAGTGAGTGTGACATCAATACCGCCGGGAGATGTGCTAGCATCTGCGATCAATAGTGTGTCCAATGACAGAAGAAGCCAATGACATGCATACTTGAAGGTGGCCGCGGTCGCTATAATCGGACCGCGGGGCAGTTGTCACACATACGCATTGTTGGACGAGGGAAGCACCATGACGATTATCGATGCGCAACTGGCTGGCCAACTGGGACTTAGCGGACCGCGTGATGACCCCATGAAGATGCAAGGAGTCAACAGCGAAGAGTCATCGCATGACTATAGCATGCGAGTGTCCACAAAGATAAGAGGCTCATATGAAACGGAAGAACACACACTGAGGGACGCTCGCACAATAAGAAACATGAGCTTCTTCAGCCAGACTGTTCGTCGAAGCGATGTGCAGGGCTGTGCACATCTGCAGAAAATAGAAAAAGTACTCATCTATGAAAGGGCTACACCGAAGATACTGATTGGGCAAGACAATTGTGACCTAATTGTCTCCAAAGACGTGCGAAAGGAAGCCCGTGAACAACCGGTCGCCTCTCGCACACAATTGGGTTGGGTGCTGCATGGCTTCCGCACTCGAACAGCATCGCCGGTTGTAGTATGCTCACAAGCGTTATGACGACGACTGGGCCGGATCTGGCGGACAATCAGTCTGGTTTCCGCTCAGGGCGCTCCACATTAGATGCCATCATGCGTTTGAGAAGCCTGGCGGAGGACGCAGTTTCCCGGGGCGAGGTCTTGTTGGCGGTGTCACTCGACATTGCCAACGCATTTAATACCTTGCCCTGGGCGTGTGTCAGGGAGGCACTCCGGTACTTCCGGGTGCCGACCTACCTCCGTCAAATAGTCGGGGCATATTTAGAGGACAGAGCCGTCATCTACCCGGTCCACGCAGGGTGGAGTCGACGAGCCATGGTATGCGGTGTTCCACAGGGATCGGTATTAGGCCCTCTGCTGTGGAACATCGCATACGACTGGACATTGCGATGTAGGGTCCTCCCGGGCGTCAGCGTCATCTGCTATGCAGATGACACGTTGATCGCCGCCAACGGGAGGACCCATAGGCAGGCGTGCATCCTGGGCACGGCTGGGGTGTCACAAATTGTAGGCAGGATTCGGCGACTTGGTCTGGAGGTGGCTCTGCAGAAGACCGAGGCCGTGATCTTTCACGGTCCTCGAAATCGACCACCTCCAGATTCTAATATCGTCGTAGGAGGTGTCCGCATCGGCATCGGGGAAACTATGAAGTATCTGGGATTGGTCCTCGATAGCCGATGGGACTTTTCGGCACATTTTAGGCAATTAGCCCCCAAGCTCAAAAGGGCAGCGGGAGCGCTTTCGCGCCTGCTGCCCAACATTGGGGGGCCCGAAGCCACTTGCCGAAAACTCTTCGAAGGAATCGTGCGGTCTATGGCCCTATACGGGGCCCCCGTATGGGCAGACCGCCTGACGGCCAGAAATATAGTCTTGCTGCGGCAAGCGCAGCGAGTACTGGCCGTCAGGGCGATAAGGGGATACCGTACGGTGTCCTTCGAAGCGGCCTCGCTACTCGCCGGATCCCCACCATGGGACCTCGAAGCCAGGGTCCTCGCGTCGCTTTATCAGTGGCGCAAGGAGGCCCTGGCGAGGGGCACGAGACCGGCGCCTCAGGAGACTGAGGCCTGCCGGTCGGAGCTCCGCGACGTTGCCATGGTGGTCTGGGAAGAACGCCTTAGACACCCCAGCGCGGGCCTCGCCACCATTGAAGCGGTGAGGCCCGTCCTGCAAGACTGGACAACACGTAGACATGGCACCCTGACGTTTCGTCTGACACAGGTCCTCTCGGGGCATGGCTGCTTTGGGAGGTACCTGTGTCGCATAGGCCGTGAGCCGACGTCAGGGTGCCATCATTGCGACATCGGCGACGAGGATACGGCGCTGCACACACTCCAGGAGTGTCCAGCCTGGACAGAGCAGCGCCGAGACCTCGTCGCCCTCACCGGATTTGACCTCTCGCTCCCGGCCGTGGTACGCACCATGGTCGGGAGCCCAACCGGATGGGACGCCGTCTCCTCCTTTTGCGAGCGCGTTATGCTTGCGAAGGAGGAGGCGGAGCGGGAGCGTGAGCGGACGTCCTTGCTCCGCTCCCGCCAAAGGAGGACGCGCCGACGCCGGAGGGCGGATTTCGACCTTCGGCCACCGTAAGCGGGCGGCGCGGGTGGGGCCCCTTGGGGTATAGGGGTTCTCACTCACCCGCACATGCCGTCGAGATGAGAGCGCGAGTGTTCCGCGCGCGCTCATCTCTCCTCCCGTGGGGCGCGTTACAGACCGCCCCACGCCTAGAGAGCATGATGATGCCGGGGGATGAGTCCCCCGGCAATGGAAGAGGCCTCGTGAGGGGGGCCCACGCCTGCCAGGGCTGCGGAGAGGCTAGGTCATATACCCGTAGCCCTGGCATAAGGCGAAGGACGGAACACCCAGGGGTTTTAGTGGGTATCCCTAACCGGGGGTGGCAACAGCATGGCACCAGTTCTGACTGGGCATGCTGGTGCCACCCTCGATCTGGTGAATCCTACACACGGGTCGCGAATTATCCCCGAAGACACCAAGGAACATAATTTCGTTTCCTGTGGTGCGGCTATCACCCCGTTGATGAAGCCTCTCGAAGAAAGAAATGGACATCGCATTGACTAGCGCCTGGTCTTTGCCTTGAATTTCACTTTTAAAGAGAAATAGTAATGCAAGGGAGTTTGAGAATGAAGACATGAAAAGCGCGTGCGATATTGATCATTCACTATACGAATTGACGTCCGAAAAATATCTGCGGAAAGAAAAATAGAAGTGTACGGCGCTAACCGACAGTGATGACGTCACCGTCATCGAATTTCATGGTTTCTCACACTGGATCAGTATAGTGAGAGTGTGAAAAAGTAAAGAAAGAAAGAAAGAAAATATTTTATTTAGGACAAAAACTAAATTAATGTAAATAGAAAAAGAAAAAACAAAATAAGTCCTAAATTGGACCCAGTCTCAGCATAATGCTAGCCAACAAGGACTAGCGCTGTTCTTCCGTCTGGGACCAAAAAGTGAAGTCACGGTGGACAATACAACACATAACAACAAATAAATATATGGAATAATGCAGTTTGTTAAAGTTGAATGAACTGTAGACTAAATATATATATATAATTTAAAAACGTAATACCTACATATATAAAATAACAGTAGCAGCAACGAAACAAAATATATCTATCTATGAATTAAACAAATTTTATTAAATTAAAATAAATAAATTCATAGTCATATAGCACTTGTGTCGTGCCTGAGATCACATTGTGCGTATTGATGAGCATTTAGAAATGTCTTGAGTTTGAACCTAAACAACGATATTGACGTTACATTTCTAATAGGTGGAGGGATATTATTCCAACATCTTGTCGCTGCATACCGGAAGCTTCCTCTGAATGCTGCCGTACTGTGTCGTTCCATTGCTAATTGTACTGCACATTGCCGCGTTCCCATTTGTCTTCTGCTAGAAGCCCAAGAGAGCTTCTCGTATAAATAGGAAGGAGACTTGTGCTTTACAACTCCAAAAAGCAGACATGCTAAATGAAGCTTGCGACGATGCTACATCTTTAACATTGAATGTTTATTCAAATAAGGTGTCACATGAGCCCTTAACGGGATTTTAAAGCAGAACCGCGCACAAGCATTCTGAACTCTTTGAATAAGGCGCTGAGATCTGGCCAGCAGACGAGGACCAATCACTACGTCAGCATAGTTTAGTCGAGATAAAACTAAGGACTCAACTAGTTGAATCCGTAGAGCTTCATTTAAGTACGGCCTTATTTTATATAAAATTTTGAGCTTATAAAAGTAGTTTTTTACACAGTTAGCTATATACTTTTCATATCTTAGGTCACAATCTACAATTAAACCTAGATTACGTGCCTCATAGACCCTTTCTATTGGTTTATCCAAAAGTATAACACTTTGAGAAGGATTAAGAACGGCAAGTTGATGCTTACTACCAAAAACAATGTATTTTGTTTTTGCTGGATTTAAAACTAAGGAATTGTTTTTGGACCAAACAGCAACTCGCGAAAGATCTTCATTAATCTTGATTATGGCTTCATCTATTTCTGATGGCTTAAAAGAAATATATATTTGGGTATCGTCGGCGTAAAAATGATACTTAGAATGGTTTATATGCATTGCTATATCAGCCGAGTATAATATAAACAATATTGGGCCCAAGATAGACCCTTGAGGTACTCCGCTTTTGACACATAACTTCTCAGACACCTTGACCGAGCCATTACTATGATTGAGCTTCACATACTGGTAACGATTAGTTAAATAACTGTGGAACCATTGTAATGCTTTCGAGTCAAATCCATAGTAACTAAGTTTAGACAAAAGTAAATCAGTGTTAATACAATCAAATGCGCGAGAAAAATCAATCAAAACTAATATTGTACATAATCCTTTATCTTGGGCACAAAGTATATTATCTGTGACATCCAAGAGTGCAGTCGCTGTACCACGACCCTTTCTGAAACCTGACTGTAACTCTGGGAGTACATCATTCTTTTTAAGGAATTCAGTTAGCTGCCTGCAGACAACCTTCTCTATAATTTTAGATAGACACGGTAATATACTTATGGTTCGTAGATCTTTTGCTTCCGAAGGATTTGAAATTTTAGGCAATGGGTGAACGATAGCGTGTTTCCAAATGTCTAGAAATGTAGATGTACTTATAGACAAGTTTATTATATCCATGATTGCATTCAAACTGTATGGTAGTGTCAACAATAACATGCGTAATGTTATTAAGTCACATCCTTCAGCATTTGATTTAAGATCTCGTATTATTTTTAACAATTGAATGGTATTAATGGGGTCAATATGGAAAATAGCGTCACTAAATCGGTGGAATTCAAAATACGTCAAAAGGGAGATATTAATGTCCGAAGTACAAGGAACATCCAAAAAATGATTATTTAATATATCGGGACTTTTAAAATGCCCTGGTAAACCTATATTTTTATCAGGTAGAAGAATATTTTTAATATTTTTCCATAACGTCCTTGGATCTTTTATTTTTTTCTCAATATTTTGCTTGAAATAAGCTGTCTTTTCCAAAAAGAGTGAACGGTTAACTAATGATTTAAGACTTTTGTAATAATCTTTTTTAATTTGTACTTTATTTTTGTGATACTCCGCT
Organism: Dendrolimus kikuchii; assembly: GCA_019925095.2. NCBI lineage: Eukaryota > Metazoa > Arthropoda > Insecta > Lepidoptera > Lasiocampidae > Dendrolimus > Dendrolimus kikuchii. The sequence continues at coordinate 193,491 of JAHHIN020000037.1, read as the reverse complement.
GCGGCCCTATCTCGCAACTTCATCATAAGTTTGATGGTATCTGTAAACCAAGGTGGAGAACGCTCCTTCACTACAACCGTCTTCACCGGTGCATGAAGATTGAACAGCCAAACGACACTTTGGTTAAAAGCGGTATCCGTTACCATATCGTTAACGTTACCAAGCGTCGATATGTGGACCCATCCCACAGCCTGAAGGTCAGTGTTAAACGTGTTAAGACAAATGTCTTTTATTGGACGATATGAAAACGTACGAGGTGTGGGCTTATCTCGCTTAACATTAAACTCGCAGACTATGAGATAATGACCATGCGTAGTCCCCACAGGCTGTTGAGATATGTTTTTGGCAATCAAATTGGTACAGACAATATCAATAAGTGTTTGAGAGGTTGAGGTAAAATGCGTGGGAGTTGAAATAATTTGCGAAAGATTGTTGCAGGTTAAAAAAGTTATGAGTTTTTCAGTCTTGGGCTCCAAATTTTTAATAAAATTAATATTGAAATCTCCTAATAAAATTATATTGTCGTAATTACTACAAGAGTTTATCGAGTCATTTATTGCATCAAAAAATAAATCAACATCTAACCAAGGTGGACGGTATGCTGTACCGATTAATAGCTTATTTCCATTCGGAGACAAAGTAATCCACATTTGCTCTACGCACCTATGTAGCGGGTCCACTGGGTGAGGCCAAGTGCGGACACTAATGTTAGACCTCACGTAAAAGCCGACCCCGCCTCCGCGAGAGCGTACCTCTCGCGGTCTGGGTATGTGTCTTAATTTATATCCAGGTAACTCTGGGGCACGACCATCTTCACCTTCTCTCAGCCAAGTTTCATTTATTGCGAGTACATCAATATCATATCGCATAACTGAGACTATGAAATCGTCATGATTACTGCCCAATGAACCAGCATTAAACAAACCGACTTTAAGCTGCTTGTTAACCATTGTTAAGTATACGAGGGTGACACTGAAAGTTCTTAGAAAATCAAAAACTGAGCAAACTAGCAAGTTATTATTTTTATTATATCTTTTCAAAATAGTTTCCGTTCACATCAATACATCGCTGCATTCGATAGAACCACCGAGAAAAGCACTTTACCCATTCGTCCTTAGGGGTCTCTTCGATGGTCTTCTGGAACGCAGCCACTGCTTCCTTGGCGTCCATAAAATGTTTTCCTCGAAGTTTTTCTTTTATTTTCGGGAATAAATAAAAATCGCAAGGTGCGAGGTCGGGGCTATATGGCGGGTGACCCAGCAATTCCACGTCTGACGACGCCAAATAGTCGATCGTTCGCCCGGCGGTGTGCGAGGAGGCGTTGTCGTGGTGAAGGAGGATCCTACTGCGAGGTCGTTTCTCTCGAACTTTTTCCAAGACAAGTGGCAAACATTTGTTAGTATACCACTCTGCAGTAACTGACTTTTGATCTTCTAAAACAATTGTCTCATAATGACCGGTCATTCCGAAGAATGAAGCCACCATCTTTTTTCCTACACTTCGACATCTCTTCAATTCAGTTGGCAACTCCTCGGAAGGAAACACCCACTGAGCAGATTGTCTTTTGCTTTCCGGATCATAGCAATAAATCCAGCTTTCGTCACCCGTAAGTATGTCGAACACAGCTTTTGAGTCACCTCCGTTAAATCTTTGTATCATTTCACGGCACCAATCAACACGACGGAGTTTTTGGGCCTCAGTCAAATAATGAGGTATCCACCGGGCACAAAGCTTCCTAACGGCTAAATGTTTGTGGAGGATTTTGTGCACTTGAGTCATACCGATGCCTAAACTTGTCCGAATATGCTGATAGGTTACTCTTGGATCAGTCTCTATCATACACCGCACAACACTGATGTTATCTTCAGTCGTCGCCGTAGAAGGCCGTCCCTCACGCAGAGCATCATTGAGACTGGTGCGACCACGTTTAAACTCATTAAACCAGTTATAAACAGAGGCCCGGGAAGGGGATTCATCGTGAAAGGCCAATCGAAGTCTGTCATAACATTCTTGTTGACTTAAAAGACATCGAAAGTCATAAAAAATCATAGTACGAAAATTTTCTCGCGTTAAATTCATACTGGCGTGACAGAGACAAATTTCAATTTGCCGCCAAATCGTAAAACAAATGACAAATGAATGAAATTAGTACTCAATGATATTAGCAAAGAGTTCTATTTTCAAAATTTAAACTTATTTTTTTATTATATTCTTTAAAAGTGGCCCGTTCTAAAAACTATCAGTGTCGCCCTCGTAAATAACAAATATATATACACAATATGTTGCTTATTAAAATATAATATAAACAAAGTACTAGTTAAAAAAATAAACGAATTATTACAAATTATCTTATTCATATAATATGTAGTAATATAAAATCGAATTAATGCTGAATACGTATTGAAAATATTACAGTAAAATGTAAAAAAATATAAACATATAAAATAAAAGGAATGGCATACACTAAATAAAATTATTGCTACATTATGCAGAAATATACGATTGTAATATGTATTATATGTTCCCACGTGACTTCTATACTTATAAACTAAACAGAGATTGTAACTGCTACACAAATAGATGACAAGCTTTTCAAACTGCGCTAACATTAAAAACACGTACAAGATCACTTTCGGACCGAATGGCGTAAACTTGCCTTCCTTCACACTGCCGCACAAAGATTCGACCTTTCTTGGTCCAAGAGTATCGCCAGTGATGCTTACGACACTCTTCTCTGACATGGTTAAATAACAAGCGGTTGGCATGGGTAAGCCTTTCATTAATGTATACACGCTGCGGCGGCCCGCCAAAACCCATGTCCACGGACGTGAGGTTGCGTCGCACACGGGCAGCGTTCAACAGCTCATCGCGAAGATGTCGACGGGCCAATCTTACGACGACCTGGCGCATTTTTCTCCCCGGTTCATTGGTACCAGACGCTGCAACAGTCGAGCGCGCCATCCCCACACGTTCTGCGTATACAATGTCGCGGCTCTCAAGAGTGACGCCCAGTTTCGACGCAAGAACTGTAATGGAGTGTATAATATTTTCACCATTTTCCTCAGGCAAGCATCCCACATCCAGATCTGCCAAAAGAGTTTCCTGATCCCGGTCGTTTAATTACAGCTTTAGCTGTGTTACCACACTCTCGAGTTCCGCAATTTCTTTCCCTCCCGAGACCATATCTCTTTGTTAAAGCCTAACAAGCCTTTGCTTGATTCCGTCAAATCGTTGGGTTATGCCAGCTAGTGAGGAACGGAACTCGTTCATTTCTTTGCGAATTTCAGACATGTATTCGGCGAGCTCACGACGCATTGCCCGAATTTCACTCTCACCTTCCAAGGGATCAGACGACGAAAAATGTTCCAGTATTTCTACCGAAGAAGCCAAAGTCACGGGTGGCACTGAAGAGGTGGCAGGCGGGGAGTAGATTCCGCAAATACTTTTTACTGGTGTGTCCGAATTGTCACTCTTACGTATCTTCTTTTTACATTCGGGGCATGACCAGTTTTTGGGTACAGTGCCATTGTCTGGAATGGCAACACAAACTTTGTGGAACATACAAGGACATCCAGTGCAAGAAGCTGCGCCAGAGTGAGAGAGAAACTTGCCACAAGCTGCACATTTAGCCATCGCTTAGTTGAAAGTCCTGTTGTTTCCAATTAAATAATAAAACGGCGTAAAAATATTACCGTGTAACAATAATCACCAACTTTAATCGCGTAACAAACAAATTTTTGTGTTTATGAAGTTATAAGTAGAAGGATCCTGCCCCAGATGACGATTGGAAGAAAATACAAAGAGGAGATATGTGGCGTTATTCACATGTGTGACGTCACGGGCACTACACTTCGAGGTCGTCGCATCGCTGAGTGCTGACTCAGCCATCAACTCGCTGTGCCGCTTCATAGCGCGGCGCGGTGTCCCCACCGAACTCTGAAGCGACAACGCTACGTGTTTCCGCTCGGCCGACCGCGAACTCGCGGAGGCTGGACGCACCGTCGAAGAAGCGTCGCGATCACATGGCGGTTCTTACCGCCGGCGGCACCCTTCATGGCCAGCGCTTAGAAGCGCATGGTACGCACCGTCAAAGAAGTGTTGCGAGTCAACCTGCGCGAGCAGCGCCCCAGCGATGAGACGCTCGCCACACTGCTCGCTGAAGTCGAAGCCACCGTGAATTCGCGGCCGCTCACTCATGTGGCCGTGGGTCCCAATGAACCCCCAGCCATCACGCCGAACATGCTACTCCTGGGGCCGAACTGCCACACACAAGCCCCCGGGAATTTCGGGGCCAGCGACGTGACTGCGCGCGCGCAGTACCTCGCCGATATCTTCTGGCGACGGTGGGTGCGGGAGTACCTGCCGCTACTACAATACCGGCGGGAGCCCTTCATTTTTTTTTTGATAACGCAGGGGGAATGTTTTTGGACAGCATCCTCGGGTCCTTCGGAGGAAGGGCCAAAATGCAGGCATAAGACCTGCATCAAGGTGTGTGGGACTCTCAGCGACCGGTCCTCCACGCTCGCTTCTAAAACAAAGTTGTCGCGAGAAACGGCCGCCAAACTACCCACTAAACCTAGACCTGCGCCCCATTTATAGCGCTTTTACGGGGCGTCATGGGATCTTGTACAGAGTAACTGCACCATGACGCCCCTACGCCCTGTAACTAGGCCACCCCGGGGAGCAGAGTGACCCACTTCGTACAGCAGGGGGGGGGGGGGAAGTCCGCTGTCACCCCCGCGGCAGCGGCTCCCTGTGACGGTAAGGGAGGAGAAGATGCGCGTAGCGGCGCCTGCGACCGCCGGTCCGCCTCCTGTGGATCGGGTCCGCGTACGCGTCCTCCTCCCTCGCTCTTTCAGCGGCCTCCTTCTGCGACAAGACGGATTCGCAGAAGGAGGATACCGCAAGCCAAGAATGTTGACCCTGGAGCATCGCTTCGACCATGCTACGAAGCGAGCTCATAGGGCCAACGACGTTCTCTAGGAGGGCCCTTTGGGGCCTCCAAGCGGCGCACTCCACGAGCGTGTGAAACGCCGTGTCTTGGAGTGCGCCGCACTCGTGGCAAGACGGGGAAGGTTCCCGCCCAACTATTTGGTGCAGGTACTTACGAAAGCAACCGTACCCGGTAAGTATTTGCACCATCCTGAACGTCAAGGTCCCGCATTTCCACGAGACCCAACGAGCCAGGTGGGGCCGGATCGCCTCCACCGTCACGATTCCAGCTTCTGGGGACTCCAGGTCCCTCTGCCAAAAGCGGATCAGGGCCTCGGTCGCCTGGGCCCTAATCATTTTAGTTTCTGCCGGACACGGCACCTCTCCTCTCGCCCGTGCATCCTGCCGGGAGCGGTACACTGCTGCGAGCACCTCCGCCTGGAAATTCCAGGGCGGATCACCCGCCAGCAGTGTTGCCACCGTCCACGACACAGTACGGTACCCTCGAATCGACCTCACCGCTAGAACCCCCTGAGCGCGCCTTGTAACGGGTAATATAATAAAAGACTATATTACTGCATACATGTATTAAATAAATAAAAAATAATTATGAGAGAGAGGGGGTGAGCTTTGCCTTGGCTGTCGTTCAGCTATGTAACCAATAAATATAATCAATACTTTGAAGCAAATGACCACTAGCAGCAGCTACAGACAAAGGCTGGTCATTAATTAATGTAAATCCTAACCTAATTAATTGTAAATGTGCATTATTTCCAATGATGCTAACAGACTAGCCAGAATCTAGCAAACCACACATATTTTTTTTTTTTAAATTTAAACTTTAGCATCAGGTCTAACATCGCTTATTGGAGAATGTTGAAGGATTGTATCTATTCTGTAACTTTGAAAATACAAACTAATGGTTTGCAGCCAAGACTGCCAATTTTTTAAATCAAATTTGTTTTTAGATTTAGTGACACAATCCTTATTTCCTAGTTTTTTGAAGTAGAAGTGCCGTTATTACAGTCTGGACAATCCGGTAATTTAACATTAGGACGACCACATTTAAAACAGTAGACCTTGCTTTTATCAGCTGTGCATTCCCGAAGATTGTGAGTGTTTCTACGACACCGAGGACAATAACGGGGCTTATGTTCAGATAATTCCATGGCATGTAAATAATTAATGTTCTTATTATATAATTCTTATTTTTATTGTAAGTATTATGTTTGTTATATGAATTGTTACTGGTGTTAGTATTATATTTATTGTAATTAAAATTTTGTTGAGTTTTTTGTTCAGATTTTTGTTTTCTTTTATAGGCTAGTTCAGGTGCTAATGTGTCTGTTGTAATTTTAGGAGATTCTTGAAAGTGAGTAACACGAGCTTGAACGTCCTCATAATTACAGCAAACAGTTCTGTAATAGATTTAATTACGGGTGAAGAAGCTAATGTATTAGCATAAACAGGACAAATATTATGTAAGATAATTTCTAATTTATCTTCTTCAGACACAATTTTTGAAAGACGAGAAAATAGTTGTGACATAATTGATGTGTAAATAGTAATATTCTCAAATTCCCCTTATGTTGTCTTGACCTAATCTTAGAAAGTAATTTATAATCGTAATCCGAACGATCAAAATCTTTTTTTAAAAGAATTAAAAGTTCATTCCAATTTGAAACTTGCTCAGTAATACTTCTAAACCAATAAAGAGCATCACCAACAAATATGTCAGTAGCATGTGACATAATGGATGTGTCGGTAATATTTTTAGATGTACAGATTTCAGTAACACGCTGTATAAATGTTCGTACACAAGACTTTCCCATCATATTTAATTTTATTTATTTCACCAGAAATACCACGGTCACAATGAACAGTAATGTTTAAAGGAGTATTAGTATCAACTGTTTCACTTTTAGACGGTACAGATAAAAAGTCTGTGTTTGTGTCTTGAAGTGACTCTAAGTTAGAAGAAAGTTCTTTAAAAAAAGTAACATAGTCACTATATAAGGTTTTAGTTGATTCGTCAGGAACAATTCGGTTTAAACAATGGTACACGTGATTAAGCAAATTTTGAATACGAAGAAATACATTTTTATTAACATTCGCTTCAAGCAAGCTATAAAGAACTGTAGCGGGTCTCCGACAGGGCTTTCGGTGGAAGCCTGTAGGAGGTGCTGGCGGGATATGCCGGTGGAAATAATACACCAGTCACTCTTACGGTTCACGTCGTTTATTTGAACGCTACTGAGTTGTATTTACAATAAAATAACCATTGGCTATATTAAAGCCGTAATCGGTATATTCGTACGTTAACTAAGTTGTATAGACTCTAACCCGCTGACTACTACTTTTAATACACTCCAGCTAATACTCTAACACCCTGACTAACACTTTTAATACAGTAACCCGCTCTCTAGTTACTGATTATACACACACTGGTAATACACTGACTGACAATACAGTATTAGACACAGTAACCCGCTCTTTAGTTACTGATTATACACACTCTGGTAATACACTGACTTGTCTTGGCGGATCACTCACTACTTATACGAACGAATTCATTAAAAAAACTAACATTTTGCGGCAGCTTCCCACGATTTCTCCGGCGTGGACCCAAACCTTCTGGGAAGATGCGACCCCTGTCCATAAACTAATAAATTGTTTCCTCACTAAATTAACACAAAGCATGCAGTTAAATTACACAACTATTTTCTAAAATATGTACATACAATGGCAATGGCAGATGTCAGGATCATCTTTCTTTGACTCAAATGGTCTTACAAAGGACGTTATTTTAAACTATTACCGAAATTCTCGAAAATATAAAACAATGGAGGACATTACGGGGGACGTCATAAATTATTCCATATCCCAGCATCTGCATTGCCTTCGTGGGAAACAACTTTCTAAAAACTATCTACAAACTATTTTGGCATCTTTAACACAAGCTTTGTATTTTGTCAAGCGTTTCTTTGACTCCTTCAAGATCCTCCGATATTTCAAAAGTGCTGTCTAAAATATCCTCGGATGGAAATAGCGGTCCGAGTTTAGTAATTTGTCTTCGTAACTCGTGAACAGTAGAACCTGGTGTCGACCCTCGAATGGCCACTTCATATTCTAATGCACGTTTATGCAAAGACAAAAATTTTACAGGGTAAGACATATTTGATGAAAAAAAAAATTGGGTAAATGTAGAAAGCCACTTAAAACTAAACTAAATCTCCGTCTGTTACAAAAGTCTGTTGCAAGGGAACAGAAATGGCGTTTTCGGTTGATACGGAGAAGTAGACACTACTAAAAAAATAAAGCAAAATAATAGTAAAATGAAGAAAATAAGCAGCGAAAAATAAGTGGTAACTATTGTGTATCTCTAAATAATAATTAAATATTAAATTAAAACAAAATGAAAATGAAAAAAAATATATAAATAAGTAAATTAAAATTATAAGTAATCTAAATGTTAACAAATAAATGGTTCACTAGACAATACACCTTAGCTACTTGCAACCAAAATAAAGTAAAAAACGTTTAAAAACATAAAAAAAGAGAAAAATAGCACACCAACACACAACTAAACTAAAAAAAGCAAAACAATCAGCCAATAAGCTACCACGTATTGGGCGCCAATGTAGCGGGTAATATAATAAAATACTATATTACTGCATTCATGTATTAAATAAATAAAAAATAATTATGAGAGAGAGGGGGTGTGTTTTGCCTTGGCTATCGTTCAGCTTTTTGTGGCGGTGCTGCCCTGAAGTGTCGGCAGGTCCAGGGGTGGTGCCGACGGTGCTATTAAGACTCCTCTTTCGCCGGCAATAATGTCGCTAGCGCGAAGAGTAGATGGGTACTCCACAACCCAAAGTCCAAAATAGGATTGAAAAAGAAACCCAAAACGTGGGTTATAAACACTAAATATATGTAGTTAGATTTAAGTTTTTAATTAAAATAATCTTAATAAATGTTAAGCTTTATGTAACGTGTTGGTGGTTCTGAATTCTACGACGAATGACCCATCGAGCACCGATGCGCTGTCAAAACGTGCAGCCTGCGAGCCGCCGCGTCCGGTTGCTTAGACCACTAAAAGTTAGTGTATCACTCGGCGATGCTCGCGTTTATTATTGTAATAATTATTTTTAAAATATATTTAATATTACGTTACAGCCTCAGCAGAGTACTGTTTTGTTGGTGAAGTGCATGAATCCATACGGGGGGCCCGTACAATGCCATACTCCGGAGGATGCCAGCGTACACCTTCCTTGTCGCCACGCCCGGCCCTCCCACGTTCGGAAGGAGCCTGGGCAGGGCGGCAGCGGATTTACTTAACCTCGGGACGAGCTGGGTAAGATGGGCCCCGAAGTTCCATTCACTATCTAATACAAGCCCCAGATAATTCATCTGAGGCTTAACCGGTACCGCAACACCTTGGACGAAGATGCGCTCGTTCCGGGGTGCAGGTTTATGTGGTCTATGGAACATGAGGGTCTCTGTTTTTTCGGGAGAGACCTTCAGGCCAAGACGCCGGATTCGTTCAACCACCAACGCCGTTCCGGCGTCGGCGAGTGCCATAGACTCTTCATAGGTTCCGCCCCGGGCCGTGACGAGGGTGTCGTCTGCAAAGCAGAGCACCCCCATCCCGGGCAGGACTGGCTCGCAGAGGAGCCAGTCGTAGCCGATGTTCCACAGGATTGGACCCAGCACCGACCCTTGTGGAACGCCGCACGCGACGCGTCGTCTTCCTATAACCTGGCCAGTTCGGCCGCCTTCCTAGAGGATGTACCTGTCCTGGAGGTAGGCCTCCAACAGCCTCGTGAGATACGGGGGGACTCCGTGAGATAGGAGCCCCGCCCTTATTGTCTCGTCAGAGAGACTGTTGAAGGCGTTCTTGATATCAAGAGAGACCGCCAGGACGGACTCCTTCATGTGATACGCCTCTCTCGTGAGGCTCCGTAGCGCGTTCAGGGCGTCCAGTGTCGAATGTCCCACCCTGAAACCGTATTGAGCCTCAGAGAGCCCAGGCCCATTGGTGTCCAGATGACAAACGAGGCGGCCGGCAAGGATCTTCTCAAAGACCTTGGCCGCCTCGTTGAGCAAGATTATGGGCCTGTAGACGGATGGATCGTCGGGAGGGCGACCCTCCTTCGGAAGCAGGCATGGCCGGCCCTCCTTCCACTGCTTCGGGAACACGCCTGACCTGATACAGGCGTTGAAAAGTTCCCGAAGATGGCCGCGTAGGTATTTAGCGGCCAGGAAGAGGACTCGGCCCAGGACTCCGTCAGGTCCCGGCGCTGTCTTCCTGCCCCAGAGGCGCTCCAGGGCCACTTCTAATTTGTCTTCGGAGACGAGGGGAGGCTTCGTCTCCAAATTAACGGGGTGTGGAGGATTCAATTCCGAGGGAGTGAAGGCTCCCGGATCCGGGAAGAGTCCATCTATAACGGAGTTGAGAAACCCCTCTTCGAGGGATGCCGTGACCGGAATGATGCAACCCCGCATCGTTTTACGGGCCATCCGGTACGGACGCCCCCAGGGGTCCCCATTGAGGCTCTTTAGCATCTCTTCCCGGCACCGGGTCTTCGACTGGATGATGGCCAGCCGAAGAGCCTTTTTGGCAGCCCAATGCTGCCCGATAAGACGATTTTCCTCCACATAGTCCGGAGGTAGTCGGCTCCGACGGCGTTTGTGGGACCGGCGTGCTCTGAAGGCTGCCTCCCTCAGGTACCGATCTCGGCGGTCCACCAATAGACCGCCTTACGCTGTGGAGGCCGATGCGACCAAGGCATCGCAGCATCGCAGACCGTTACGAGGGTTCTGCACATGCGCTCTGCCAGTACCTCCGGACCCCCGGAACTAACTGGATTAACCCAGCTCTGGACGATTGCTATCTCCTCAGCTAGCTCTGGATCGAGCCGGCTGAGGGCCCAGCGCGGAGACCGGCCGTGACTGCGTGGGGGAACCGAGACCGTGTTCGGAGGAGAGGAGATCTCGAATCTGATAAAGCGTTGATCAGAGAGAGACTCCGCCTCCTCCACGACTCTTCATCTGTCCACCCTGCTTGCGATCGCGTGAGTGACGAACGTCAAGTCTGCTACGGAACCACCCCGCGCTCGCACGCAGGTCTGGACCGTTCCTCGGTTTAGCAGCGACAGGCCGGATTGGAGCGCCCACGCTTCAACGGCCCGTCCCCTCGCATTGGTGGCGACGTTTCCCCAGGAACGAGATTTGGCATTAAAATCGCCGAGGATGAAGGTCAACATCGGCGACAGCCTGATCACGGCGGCCCTGACGGAATCTAAGAAGGCCTCAAACTCCGCCAGGGTACGGTTGGAGGAGAAGTACACGCCTATGACGGCGTGCTGACCCCAACCTGCCACCGCGTAACCCTGTGGCACCCCATTCTCTATCATAGAGAGGGGTCTCTATGATAGAGAATAGGGTGCCACAGCCCAATGTGGCGACTACCGCCACCGTTTCGTCCAGATCCCCGACCCAGTTGCCTAGGTCGGGGACGTAGTAAGACTCGCTTACTACGGCTAGGTCAATCCCCTACTCCGCCATGGTCTGCATGGCTAGGTCCTGTGCACCGGCGGAGTGGTTTACATTAATTTGGAGGAGGCTATGTCGTACGGGCATTGTTAATTAACTGACATAGCCTCCCCTCTCGTCTAGACTGTCGTCACCCTCGCCGGGGGGGCGAACCTGCCCCTGACGATGGGAGGGAGGCAGACCCTCGCCAACGTCGGGTGCGTTGTTTGGCATCCTCCAGCCGCGCAGACTGCACAGTGGGGGGCTGAAGCTTTGCAGTCGGGCATTGCGTGTCCGCCCTTTCCACAACGGAAACACAAGCCCGACCTATCCGGGCAGGTTTCGGGGCACGTCTGTGTGCTGTGACCCAGCCCGTAGCATCGGTAACAGTGGATTGGCCGCGCCTCTATAGCTTTAACCTTCGCCGAGCTAAAGCCCACCAAAAGGTGGCCCTGCTCGGCGAGTACCTTTGCTACGGGTATTGGGCATAGCACGTGTGGAGGTAGTGGAGTCAGTGGAGGTCATGATATGGTGTTCTCGGAGTGTGAGAGAAATTAAACCAGGTTTTATGTATTATTTTATATTATACCATGGCTAGGATGGTCGTGACCACATTTACTTCCCGACTTAAGCACTTTTGCACCTTCAATTTACATTTCTATTGGACTATGTACACGATTATTAGCGCCATGGAAACGCATATGACTATCAACATAATTCTGTATTCAGTCAATTTGGTTTCTGTCGTCCCATGTGATTGGTCCAAAATAATATTCTCCTTTGTCTGTTGGTTTCCCATATTAACTTTAAAGGTAATTAATTACAATATAAAAATAATACTCGACTAGCAAGTTGTGTTGATGCAAAAAATGTAAATGAGATCAACGGAAGTAAATGTCATCGCTTTTCCGTGCATTAGTGGATCTGTACGTGACTCACAAGAAAATAAAATAATGCAATAAAATAAATGTCAATTTAACTAAATCGCAATGGCCTTCTTGTAACTCGGCCACTGCGTGTCATCGCCAGCTTAGGGTTGTCACCACGGCTTATGTTTACAGGAATTTGGAATCTGATTGTTTTTTTTCTCTGGGATACTTGATCTGAGTTTGAAGTTGTGTCTGCTTGTAGAATGTAAGCTGGTTTTAGCCTATCGACCGAGATAGTTGGCTCACGGTCAGGTAACCGAATTTTATAATTTTTTTCTTTCTTACTTATGACTTCAAATGGACCGTTATAAGGAGGTTATAGGGGCTTACGTACAGTGTCATTTCTAACAAATACCATACTACACGTTTTCAGATCATTATGAACAAAAATCTTTCGGGAATGCTTATTTTCCCTACGAATCGGTTTTAAATTTCTAATTATACTTTTTAATTTTGAAACATAACTGTCAGAATCCAAATTATTACTTTTTGTATTATCATAAAAGTCTCCCGGTATACGAATTGTACTACCGTATACAAATTCCGCGGAACTAACGTTAGTGTCAACCCTAGTGACTGCTCTTAGCCTTAATAGCACAGTGGGTAACTCGTCAACCCATGAGTTACCGGATAAACGTGCAACCAATGCCGTTTTCAAAGATCGATGCCAGCGTTCTATTCTACCGTTGCTCTGGGGATGATATGGGGTAGTCCGTAATTTTTTTATTCCCATGAGTAACATGACATTCGAAAAAAGTCTACTTTCGAATTGACGACCCTGATCACTAGTCAGTTTAACCGGACATCCGAATCTGACAATCCATACCTCATACAATACTTTGGCAATAACTTCCGCGGTCATTTCCTTAATCGGGAAAGCTTCTGGCCAACGCGAGTAACGGTCAATTATAGTGACGCAATATCTATAACCATCTGGTGACGTGCTTAACGGACCTATGATATCTATATGTACATGTTCAAATTGATCAGCCGGTTCAAAAGTACCTAAGTCTGATACAGTATGCCGTTGAATTTTGGAACGTTGGCACGGTATGCAGGTTTTAGCCCATAAGGCAATATCCTTATTCATCCCCGGTCAAAAATATCTGTCCTTTATAAATTTTCTAGAAATATGTACACCTGGATGACTTAAATTATGAATTACATTAAACGCTGTTCGCCGGAAACTTTCCGGTAAGTATGGACTTGCCTTATTCATAGAAGTTTCGCAAATCATGTACTGGTTATTATTACCTTGTAACATAATTTGCTTAAATTGCAAGTTGGCACTTTGTTCACCAATATATTCAAAGTCAAAGTCAAAGTCAAAGTTTATTTATTTCTTAAACATGAGTATTTATATATCAGAATATGCATGATGGTATAATGCTAAATGTGCGTCATGTTTGGCCAGTTAGGCATAGAAAAATTAAAATAATAAATAATAATTAATGTCCCACAATAATGTCATTATAACAATTAAAATAATAATAATAATACCATACCAACTAATTGTCAACTATTATTATTTTATTAATAAATATATATATATATATATATATATATATATATATATATATATATATATATAAAAAAGAAGATTAAAATTTATTTATAAAGTCCAGTAAATCATAATAGCATTTATTTAATAAAAATGTCCTTAATTTTTGTTTATATATGTCACGCTTTAAATCTCTCCAGTCTTTAGGTAATTTATTGAAAATGATTGGAGCCATACAAATTATGCTTCTGTTCATGAATTCCGTTTTTGATACTTGTAGACAGAGTTTGTTCTGATCTCTGCGATTACGTGTTACTACTTGTGATAGTGTTTGGAATAAATTAGGGTTATCTTTGACGAATATTGCTATTTCCATGATGTAGAGAGAAGGAAGTGTCAAAATTTTATATTTGCTAAAATATGGTCTACAACTATCAGTTGATTTTAAGCGAAACATGGATCTTATGCATCTTTTTTGGGCTTTAAAAACTAATTGTTTGTTAGTTGAATTACCCCAGAATATTACACCATACCTTAAATGGCATTCAACAAGGCCATAATATGCTGTAATCAAAGATTCCTCGCTAAGCACTGGTGCGAGTTTAAAAAGGGCATAAGCAGAGCTACACAATTTTTTATTTAGAGTTTCAGTATTTTCTTTCCAGTTTAATTGCTTGTCTATTATTAAACCCAGGAATTTAGTAGTTTCTGTTTCCTGTATTATTTTATCATTATAACTTATAAGTGGATTTCTACGTATCACACGTTGTCTGAAGTGTATAGCTACAGTTTTATTCAAATTAATTTTTAAATTATTGTTATCTAACCATTTTACTATAGATGTCAAAGCATTATTTATATCATTTTTATACGTTTCATTATTTTTGAAGGGTATTGTTACCGTGCTGTCGTCAGCAAATAGTGTAACATGTTTATCTGTTGCTCTTGGTAAATCGTTAATATATATGATAAAAAGAAGTGGTCCCAGGACGCTGCCCTGAGGAACCCCATATTTAATTTTGCGTACTTTTGATAAATGTGATTTTTCATATTTATTATTGAGATCAAATGAGGTAATTTCAGTGACTTGTGTACGGTTATCTAAATATGATTTAAACAAATTAAGTATATTACCTCTGATTCCATAAGCTTCTAGTTTCTTTATCAAGATATCGTGATCTACGTAATCAAAGGCTTGCGTCATGTCGCAAAAAATAGTGCAAATCGGTGTTCTATTGTCTATATTTTTTATTACTTGATTTAAAAAATCATAAATTGCCATATTAATAGTTTTGTTCTTCCTGAATCCTTTTTGTTCATTACATAAAATATTACACTTTTCGAAATACGTATTGAGCTGATCACATATATATTTTTCAAAGATTTTTGAAATGGGACTTAAAATACTGATTGGCCTATAATTTTCCATTTGTTCCCTGTTTTCTTTTTTGAACAACGGTTTTACTATTGAAATTTTTAGGTCATCTGGAAATACACCTTTGCATATACACAAATTTATTAAGTAACTTAAATGTAAAGATATTTCCTCAGCTATTGATTTCAATATTTTTGTATGTATGCCGTCATAACCCACCGTTTTTGTATTTTTTAGTGATTTTATTATTTTAACTACTTCTTGGGGTACACAAGGTGCCAAAAACATCGAATTATGTTGATTCTTTATTAATGACGTTATTTTATGGCCTCTTATTGCGGCTGGTTTAATTTTATCTACAAAATAATTATTAAATAAATCTGCAATGTCAGTCGGAATAGCAATCAATTTATTATTATGTTTAATACTAGTTATCAATTGTCGTGGTACATTATATGTTCGTTTATTTATAATTTGCCAAGTAGTTTTAGATTTGTTTTTAGATTTTTTAATATTATAATTATTTTGTGCACGTTGCGTTAACTTTATTATTTTTTTAAAGGTCTTCGTATATTTAATAAGAGTCAATTTGTTTAAATGTGTTGGTTTTTTCCTAAATTGCCATAGAAGTTGTCGCTTCTTTTTACTACATAGCTTTAAACCACGTGTAATCCATTTTGGCTTGCTTGTTGTATATATCTTTATTAGTTTATAAGGGAAACACAACTTGTAGATTAAGGTGAAATCTTCCATGAAAGTGCAGTATGCAGCGTTAGGGTCATCAATATTATATATATTGGAAAATGATATACTGGCTAAATAATGTTTGAATTTTATCATATTTTCAACGCTATAGTCACGTACACGCTTACGCTAGTATTCAATAGCACATCTCTTTCTAACTGGAAATATCAAAAATTGTGCTGTGTGATCTGAAAGTGCAAATTCTAGCACTTGTGACTTATAAGTATTTTTAAAATTATGAGCAGAATTGTCTAAACAAGTATGACTTTTAAGTCTAGTAGGTTGTCTGAGAGCTAGTTTTAGATTATGGCTTAAAAAAATAGATTCAAATTCTAAAGACTGGTTAGATCCATTTAAAATATCAATATTAAAGTCACCTGCAATTACAATATTATTATATGATTTTTTTATTAGCACTTGTAACAACAACTCAAGTCTGTCCATAAATGCATTATAATTACTGGAATATGGTACATTATATACACATACAATTACAATTTTATACGTGGTTAATTCTATTGCACAACATTCAAAAATACAAGCCAAAGATAACCTAGAAATTTCTTGTATTTCTTTCCATTGATGTCCATGTCTTATTAATATACATGTTCCACCTCTTTTACTGTCTGTTCTACTAAAATAAGTTGCTAGTTGATAATTTGGAATATTAACAAAATGTTCTTGACCATGTATAATAAAGTGTTCTGTTATACATACAATATCGACTGGTAATTTTTTGTCAGATAACTCATTTAAACATATTGAAAGGGCATCTGATTTCGATAACAATCCTGCTATGTTTTGGTGTAATATGCAAAGATTATTAGTCTCGAAAAAAAATTATTGCTTCTTCAGTAGAGGAGTATGTAGTGCTTTCTTTGTTATAATATTCCTGAATTTCCTTAAGTTGGTAATATAAATCTTTAATTATTGTTTTTAGGCCTGTGTTATTTATGGCACCTGTTTTTCGGCGGAACATAGAGTTATCGCACTCTAAATTACGATTTGAATCTAAGAGATAGTTATGGTTGTATGTAATCGTTTCCAAATATAGTAAATTGTTAAATGTTTCTACTCTTGAGTTAAATAGATTGTATTGTGCAAGTTGTTTGTCACTACTTTGTGTACGTGCAATTTCTGAGAAATCTATCGTCATGGGACATATTATTTCTTCCACACAAGATAATGTATCGGCAACTACGTTATCATTTCCGGTGATATAACGAATGTCCGTGGTAAACTCACTAATAAACATCATCTGTCTAGCTCGACGAGGTAACTCTTTTTCGCTTCCTATTTGATTATGACGGCCTCTGTGGTTGAGCGGGCTAAGCCTTTGCCGGCCTACCTCACTGCAACGCATAGGCTCCGGGTTCAATTCCTGGTATAGTAAATTTCGGAAACGTATTTTCTCCGTTATTTACTATGGTCTGGGTGTCTGGGATCGGCCCCAGAGTAGTACGTTGTATATTACCCATAACACAAGCGTAACTTGCTTAATTTGGGGATATACAATATGTGTGTTTGTCTGCCGATTATTATTATTTTACTGAAAGCATAAGTAAGGGGCTTATGGTCAGTATAGACTACCAATTCCCGTCCTTCGACCATATAGCGAAAGTGTGCTATTGCCATATAAATAGATAATAACTGTGCAATGCTGGAATCACGGATCCTTATAACACAGCTTCGCTGGTTCTATTAAATGATTTATTGTGGACTGTATAGGGTATATATATTTGAGAGTGAGAAGTATGCCAAATCCTGCACAAAAACCAATGGGGTAATAAGCACCACTAACCTCGGAATCCACCTCCAATGGGGCAGCTAGACAGCTCCTGAAGTGCACGGCACTAACAAGTCCTCGGATGGCACTTAGGTCTAATTTATGGCACACTCACACCAAGAGCAAGCACGGCTTGTATCTAAAGTTTAATAGGATCTCCAAGAATGGGATGTGAAACGTTCACTTGCACGGAGAAAACGGAACGTCCGAACTGACTTCGCGTGCGTTGGAGACTGGGTCACCACCGCGCAATGGCGGCGAGACCGAAAGCCAGCGGCACTTACAAAACTACCCACATCAGTATAAATCGTGAGGATCCAACATACCCCGCGCCGAAATCACTATGATGATTTCCAGAATAGGATGTGGGAATGTTATAAGTGCCATAATGTAAAATATAATAATATAATTAAAAAAAATATATATTCTTATGCCTTATACATAAATAAATAAAAAAATGATAACTGTAAATATATTAAAAAGTTAATTAACATAGGGTAAAGGACAGATCTTATTGACAGGTCTTTTAAATAGACCAGTATTTGTACGTAAAGTTACGACTCTTACAACATTATCAACACCTGGATGAATCTCCTCTACTCTTCCCAAGGGCCATTGCAAAGGCCGAGTTAAATTTGATTTTAATAAGACAAGATCGCCAATCTTTATATTTGAAGTAGAAGAAAACCATTTCACTCTTTGCTGAAGAGTATGAATGTAATCTTCTGACCAACGTCTCCAGAAGCTCTGTGATACCTTCTGTAATAAGTGCCACCGAGATAATCTATTCGAAGGCACATCTGTCATGTCGTATTCTGGTACAGCCAACAATTCTTGACCTACTAAGAAATGTCCAGCGGTTAAGATATCGAACTCATTAGGATTATCTGAAATAGCGCATAATGGACGAGAATTCATGATGGCTTCAATTTTGCAAAAGATTGTGGTTAATTCTTCGAAGGTCAATGGTCTGTCACCAATAGTACGATAAAGAATATGCTTTGCAGATTTTATTCCTGCTTCCCATAGTCCCCCCATAGAAGCAGCATTGAGAGGATTGTAATTCCAAATTATATTACGAGAGGATAATCCATCAAGGATTTTATCTTTATTTACTTTATTATGGAAGAAGTGAGCAGCTTCCTTTAAATGTTTACCCGCTGCGAGAAAGTTTGATCCACAGTCAGAGTATAGAAATTCACAAAGTCCACGACGGGCTACGAACCTGTCAAATGTGGCTAAAAAACAATCACAAGATAAGTCTGTGAGAACCTCTAAGTGTACAGCCTTAGTTGAGAAACAAATAAAAAGACACAAGTAGGCCTTGTGTCTCTTTGCATTGCGCCTTGTACTTTCTTTAACAATGAAAGGACCGCCTATGTCACAACCAACGTGACTGAAAACCTTACCAGGTTTAAGACGGGAGGCGGGTAAGGGACCCATCAAGGGTTGAGAACCTCTGGGGTTAAATCTAAAACAATTAGAGCACTTTGAAATAACTGAGCGTATAACATTTCGAGCATTAATTATCCAATATTGTTTACTTAAGATGCCATGTAATGTGCGTGGCCCTACATGTAAATATAGTTTATGATAATATTCTATTATTAAGTTAGTGGTATAGCATTTTTTTGGAAGTAAAAGTGGGTGCTTTTTGTTAAATGGAAGGTTAGAATTTAAAATTCTGCCTCCTACCCTGAGGAACTTCTTTGTATCTAGAAAGGGAGAAAGCTTGCGCAAAGAAGCTACGTAGCCCGTTTTAATTAAAGTTTCCACTTCTAAATGAAAATAGTTTGTTTGAATTACGCATATAATTAAATTGTGCGCTTGTACCAGCTCGCGTGTATTTAATGGTCCCAATGTCCGCTCCTTGTGCTTTTGTTTTACATTGTTTACGAATCGAACACACCACGCCATTACTCGGCGTAGCTTAGCAAATGAAGAAAAATTGTTAAAAATTAATTCTAAGTCGTTAATTATGATTTGTTCATTCATCGAACTAAAACAAAAGGCATCAACAACGCTTTTTGTTTCGGGAATTTCAACCTTCTCCGAAATAATAAATGTACTTATGGGCCACTTTTTGAAATCGTCTAATAGCCACACGGGGCCATGAATCCACTGCTTGGCCTGATCTACAAGTTGATCAGGAAGAAGACCACGAGAGCAGATGTCTGCAATGTTATTTTCACTTCGAACATGATGCCAACAACTCGGCGGAACTAGCTCAATTATATTACTAACACGGTTAGCAACGTAAGTTTTTAATTTATACGCAGGCGTTTGAAGCCATGATAAAACTATTGTTGAATCACTGAGAGTGATTATAGAAAAGGTAAAGTCCTTGACATTTCGTACGACAAAACTAACAAGCTTCGAAAGCAGCACGGCCGCTTGTAGCTCTAATTTTGGTATTGAAAGTAATGGTTTGATTGGAGCTACTCTGGTCTTACTCATAAGTAATCGAACTTTCACTTGTCCATGTACATCGACACTCCTAAAATATAAACAAGCTGCATATCCTAGAGAGGATGCGTCACAAAATCCAATTAGCTGAACATCAACAAATTTTGTGATAAGAATATGTCGCTCAATATGAAGTTCTGATAAACAAGGCAATCTTGAAAGAAATTTCATCCACTTCTGAGACAATTCAAGTGGAATCGAATCATCCCAGCCCAGGCTTAGTTTCCACAAATCTTGCATTATACATTTTGCAACAAATGTGCATGGTGATATGAGACCTATAGGGTCAAAAATGCTTGCTAAAAGTTTAAGTACAGAGCGTTTAGTATATTTGGTGTCGGTCATGTTATAATTGAAAGAAAGATGATCTGAAGAGGGCAACCAGGTTAATCCCAAAAGCTTTAATGAAGAGGATGACGCACCATCTTGAAAATTCATAATTGAAGTTTGACCTTCAGGTATTCTGTCAAGCAACTCAGGTTTATTGCTTGCCCACTTACGCAATTCAAATCCTGCAGTCTTGAGAAGTGCAATCAATTCATCTTGGAGGGAGCATGCTTCAGGAACTGAAGAACATGACCACAACAAATCATCAACATAAAAGCCTTGTGTAAGGACGCGCGATGCTTCTGAAGGCAGCGAATCAAGGGCGAGCTGATGCAGTGTGCGAACAGCGATAAATGGAGCGCTACGAAGCCCGTATGTGTTGGTTTTAAGTTCATAGACCTGCACAGGCTGTTCCGGAGAATCACGCCAAAGTATATGTTGATACACTCGCTCTGAGGGGTCAATAAGCACGGCTCGATACATTTTTGATACATCTGCAGTAAAACATACATCATACAGTCGAAACTGTGTGACAATTTTGACAATATCCTGATGTAACTTACGACCTGTCAAAAGTGTATCATTGAGTGACCTTCCAGTGGTAGTCTTAGCAGAACCGTCAAAAACTACACGTAAAGGTGTTGTGGTTGATGAAGGACGAAGCACACAATGGTGTGGAATTAAATATTTTGAGGATTCAGTACCCTGATAGGGTTCCATGTGTCCTAAGGATTCATATTCCTTCATAAATTCGACATAGGATGCCTTCAAATCTGGTGACCGAGCGAGACGTCGCTCAACCTGCATAAGCCGTTTATGGGCCATGTTATAAGAGTCGCCTAATGACTCATGACTAGGATTAATCAATAAAGGCGACACATAACGACCTGTTTGATCCCGATAATGTCTTTCTACAAATAATCTTTCAGCTATTTCATTATCTGGACTTAAAGGAATATCGCACGGCGATGATTCCAACTCAAAAAATTTTTTTAGTGTTTCGTTAATAAGATTGTCTTCAGTAGTGTACGACACTAGGGATGTAGATGCAACTGTGTGGCAATCTACATTGTCACTGGAATGAGACACGATCAAATTTCCTGTGATAATATAGCCGAAAACACTTCCTAATGCTAACGGAATGTCGCGCCTAAATATAAATTTTCTGCCGTCATAAATATAGGGAAATACGTCACTACCTAAAATCATGTCAACCGGTGACTTAACATTAAAATAAGGATCCGCTAAATTTAAATTTTTATATTGATTAATGACTTGTTCCGGAATTTGGACGGTAGGTAAATCGGAAGTTAATTTATTTAATATAACTAAATCAATATTAAACGACGGCTCGCTATTATGGCGAGGTTGTACTATGCATGACGTCATGCCATAGTTTTTTACATTTTCCCCAGCTAAACCATAAATGCTAAAGGGACATTTTCGTTGTGATAAGCCAAGCCGTTGTAAACAAGACAACGAAATAAAATTAGATTGCGCGCCGGAATCAATCAAAACACGGCATGATTGAAATTCATTATTCGCATCTAAAACGTTAACGAGCGCGGTCCCTAATACGACAATATTATTATAGTTTTGAACGGATGACGCATGGCAGGAACTCAAGCCGGTGGTAGGCGTCAAAGACGCGGGCGCTGCGGGCGACGCGGTTGGCAAGGGAGGCGTGCGGCTGCGATGCACGAAACCGGTTTTCTTATCAGCCGAATCGCCTTTATCAATATGCAGTAATAAGTGATGCGGCTGTTTACACACTATGCATCTATATTCGCTAGGACAATTGTTTACACTATGATTTTGTTTTAAACAGTTGTGACACAATTTAAGCGCGTCAGCACGGCTGACCCGCTCTTTATTTAATAAGTTTTTAAATTTCTCACAGCGATAAATCATGTGATTTTTTCCACTGCAATGTAAACAATGCAAAACATTTGAACGTAATGAAGAAGAATGCGAAACCCTTTTATTAGTAATTTTGTTATTTTTATTTAAATGATAATTTTGTTGATTTTTATTTTGTTGTGTATTTGTATTAATGTTATAAGATTCACTATGATCGAGAATCTTTATTTGATTGTGTACGAAAGAAATAAGTTCTAAAAAGTCGGGTAAACATTTTTGATTTAAAGTTTGTTCAAATGATTTTCGAGTTTCGATATTTAAAGCTCTTAAGGCGATATGACAAAGTATGTAACTATCTAAATTATCAATTTTTAACGCTTGAATAGCCTTATATGAGTGTTCAAAAGTTTCTAAAAATGAATTTAATTGAAAGGAAGACTCCTTATAAAGAGGTGAAAAGTTCAACATTTTATCAAGATATCTACCGACAAGCATGCGATTATCTTTTTTTTTTTTTTTTTTTTTTTTTATTGCAGGAGTTCAGCAGACAGGCCGATGGCCCACTAGAGGGAAAGCGGTTACCATCGCCTATGGACATTTGCAACAACAAAGGTGCTACAAATGCGCTGCTGCTCTCTTAAAGGAGACTGGAACCTGGTCACTAATGCCAGAACACAACACAAGGTTGCTATGGCGGCATACTCTAGACCAGGGGTGGTCGCCATCCAGTCGAGCAAATACTCTACCACCTGGCTGTGGGTTGTTTAGTCGCCTCTTACGACAGGCCGCCCGGCCGCAGGAAATTGTATTCTTTCTCCGTTCCTGCACGGATTATCTTGATATTTGTCAAGTAAAGATTGCCAAACAACATCGTAATTACTGGCAGTAATCGGCACACTTTTTACAATGTTTAAAGCGGAACCCCTTGTGCTTGATAATAGATAATGAAACTTGTCAATCTTTGGTATATTAGGTTGATTATGTACCAACGAACAGAATGTCTCGCAGAACGTTACAAAGTCTTCAATGTTACCATCAAATATGGGTAATTCTAGCTTTGGTAGACGTGGTCGAGAATGAGAAACTTCTGAAGGAATGTCAACCTTATTGCTACTAGTCGTAGGCAATAATTTGGAAGAACACAATTTTTATTTTATAATAAATCTCATCAAAACTATTTAATTCTCGATTATTAATTGTTGCATTGGGATTATCATTGAGTTCGTACTCATATATTTTAAATATTTGTTTTTCAAAAGATTTACGTAACTCGTCTATTTCCGAACAATGTAATAAAAATAATTGCTCAGAATCATTATCGATAAGGTTTGTCGATAAATTATATGTTTTCTGAAGTTTTTCAAATAATCTTTCTTTCTGACTAATAAGTAATCTTAGTTCAGATGAAATAGGAGAGGAATATTCATCTATGCGCTTTTTCGACATTATGAAAAAGCGAAAAACATTATGAAAACGACCTACCTACTTCTTTAATGACAAAAAAAAATATGTTTTTATTACGTAAAAATACGTATTTGTGTACTTGTACGACAAGAAATACGTATAATATATATAAATAAACAAATTAAATATAATATAATATGTGTAATATGAGCTTAAATACGTAAAATATGTAATGTGTGAAAATGAAAAAGTACCTACATAAAATATAATGAATTATGAGTATGGGACTTTTTACATGAAATAATGATATTTTGGCACGGCCAAATGAAGTATATAATATAAAAAGGAATATGGAGTAATCACGGCTCGTAAGGCCAAAAAACTGTGCAATGCTGGAATCACGGATCCTTATAACACAGCTTCGCTGGTTCTATTAAATGATTTATTGTGGACTGTATAGGGTATATATATTTGAGAGTGAGAAGTATGCCAAATCCTGCACAAAAACCAATGGGGTAATAAGCACCACTAACCTCGGAATCCACCTCCAATGGGGCAGCTAGACAGCTCCTGAAGTGCACGGCACTAACAAGTCCTCGGATGGCACTTAGGTCTAATTTATGGCACACTCACACCAAGAGCAAGCACGGCTTGTATCTAAAGTTTAATAGGATCTCCAAGAATGGGATGTGAAACGTTCACTTGCACGGAGAAAACGGAACGTCCGAACTGACTTCGCGTGCGTTGGAGACTGGGTCACCACCGCGCAATGGCGGCGAGACCGAAAGCCAGCGGCACTTACAAAACTACCCACATCAGTATAAATCGTGAGGATCCAACAATAACTCTCTATCGTACGTACTATATTTGACTTGAGCTTCCGATAACCTCTTCGAGAAATATGCTAAGGGTTTCCACATAACACCATGTCTTTGCTGAAGTACAGCGCCAACGCATGACTCGGAGGCGTCTGTCGTTAAAGATAAAGCGTTTCCACTATCTGGATAGGCTAACTGGGCTGCCTGTTGTAAACTTTCCTTGCAAAGTTCGAATTGTAAGTTCGCCTGTTCAGTCCAATTAATAAGAGTTTTATCCTTTCTCTTAGAATTGTGTAAGTATTTATCTAATTCAGATTGAATTTGCGCGGCACGTGGTATATTCGGTCTATAAAAATTTAACATACCTAAAAACCGTCGAAGCTCTTCTACTGTGGTTGGTCGCGGGAATTCGAAGATTGCTCTTACCCTGTCTGCCAGCGGCCTAATACCCTCAGTAGTTACTTCATGTCCTAGAAACTCGAGCTTGTCCTGCTCAAAAGTACACTTAGAAATATGGATGGTTATGCTAAACTTTTCAAGTCTATTAAAAACCTCTTTTAAATGTGCTCTATGTTGCATAACGTTGTCTGATGCTATAATAATATCGTCAATGAAAATGAATAAAAATTCTAAATCGGGCAATACACTATGACTCATAAATCTCTGGAATGTTTGAGCAGCATTCCGTAAACCAAAAGGCATTCGCGGGAATTCGAACAAACCAAACGGTGTAATTACGGCCGTTTTTTCTGTCATGTTCATTGACAGATACACAATTATAAGCTCTATTTATATCTAATCTAGAAAATATTTTCTTATTTGCGAGAACGTAAGTAAAATCTCTTAGTCTCGGAACAGGATATCGGTCGGGCTTAGTCATAGAATTTAGTCGTCTATAATCATCTCTATCTCTATATCCTATCATCTCTATGCAGACGATTTGCAGATTTATACCCAGGCTCCAAAGGACACCTTACATGATGCTATTAAGGTTATTAATGATGACTTGAACCGTATACAAAACTGGGGTACTTCTCACGGACTTAGCGTTAATCCTGGTAAGACTCAGGCTATTATTATCGGTAGCTCTCGAACAATGTCCCAAATAGATTTTGAATTACTCCCTGATGTAATGTTTCATAATTCGTATATTCCCATTAGTGACCAAGTCAAGAATCTCGGCGTAATCATTGACAAGGAACTATGTTGGCGACCACACATTACCGAGTTAAGTCGCAAGATCTTTGCATCCTATGCCTCACTCAGAAGACTAAAAAAATTCCTTCCAACCGCCACAAAGATTTCGCTTGTTCAAGCAATTATACTACCTATCCTTGACTATGCGGATGCCTGTTATCTTAATATCACCCAAGAGCAACTCATCAAACTTGAGCGTCTTCAAAATGTTTGTATTAGATTCATATTTGGATTAAAAAATATGACCACATTTCTGAGTATCGGAAAAAACTCAAGTGGCTCCCAATCTCACTTCGCCGGAATGCTCATCTTCTAAATTTATTATATCGTACACTATTTATACCCTATACTCCTCCTTACCTTAAGGAATGTTTCAACTTCCTTCATACATCACACACCTTCGATTTGCGCTCCTCTAA
This sequence comes from Dendrolimus kikuchii, assembly GCA_019925095.2. NCBI lineage: Eukaryota > Metazoa > Arthropoda > Insecta > Lepidoptera > Lasiocampidae > Dendrolimus > Dendrolimus kikuchii. The sequence goes on along the minus strand of JAHHIN020000037.1, from coordinate 167,199 downwards.
TAACCTCCTGTTAAAGGCACCTGCACATTTTTCAACATTTTACTCCAAATCCTTCGCTGTGCAGGCTGTCTGCCTTTGGAACTCTTTACTCGTAGATGTCAGAAAAGCTAAATCACTTGCCATATTTAAAAAATCTGTCAAAAACTATTACCTTAGTTTATAATAAAATATATATTTTTCTATTCATTTTTCTTAACTTAGCTGTTTATTGTCCACATTGTATTGTTCTTCCTTTTTTATTTTACTTCTTTTAATTTAATTATACATAGACATAATTTGTTAAAAGTATCCTCTCAGTCAGGTTGTCTGGAAGAGATCGTTTTAAGCGATAAGGCCGCCTTTTGTTTTGCCATTAAATTATTGTAATTATTTATTCTGTAATTGTTTACTATGGTGAACAATAAAGTGTTTTCTATTCTATTCTATTCTATAATCACCACAAAGCCTTATTTGACCATTTTTTTTGGGAACAATATGCAAAGGACTTGCCCATGCACTCTTGCTCGGCCTACATATACCCATATCACACATAATTTTCAACTCTTCTTTAGCCTTATTATAACGATCCGGAGGGAGTGGCCTTGACTTGCAACGGACCGGAGGTCCCTCTGTCTCAATAAAATGACAAACATTATGTTTAGATATTTCCTTAAAAGATACTGGTTTTGTAAGTTTTGGGTATTCCGATAACAATTCGTAATACGGATGTTTACTGTCTAAAGTTTTAATTGTGATTTCCTCGCACTGTGAGATGGAAGCTATCGTATTAAGATTTGTTACTGTATCTATTAACTTACGAGAAATAAAATCTATAACTAATTTATATCTAGTTAAAAAATCAGCACCGATTATTGGTTGTTTAACGTCGGCTACTATAAAAGTCCACTGGAAAAATCTTCTCAGTTTTAAATCTAACGTTAATGAATGTAAACCATATGTTTTTAATGGCGTACCATTTGCTGCAAACAGTCTATAGTCCTCACACGCACTTTGCCTATTACGCACTGACCATCGCGGTAACACAGACACATTAGCACCACTATCTACTAAAAAACGTAGTCCTGTGCGCTCGTCCTTGACACAAAGGCGGTAGTTTACGCAGGGTTCACAGCCACCCGCCGCTGACTGGACCGTATTTAGTTTTCCTGCCTTTCCTCCGGTTTCCAGCTGCACGGCTTAATACATCTGCGGGCTTTCGACATGTAACGGTAATGGTAAAAACATTGCCAATTTGGATTGTTTTTCCTCGTGCCTGATAGTCCTGGCCTGGACCTCGACCTAGGTCGGGAGCGGTAGCGTTGCCTACTCCTATCTCTTGTTTGGTGTTGAAAATTCTCAAGGTTTTTTATTCTTTCTCCTAATTTATTAATCTCAGCTATAATATTAGTTGACGTACCTTGTATACTCTCGACGCTGCTGACGGCTTGCGCTGGTCTCGCGTTCTCCATAACCTTATCCGCCATTAAGGCGAGCTTGGTTGTATCCTTTATATCGGATACAGCGAACACCCCTCGTACCCAGACGGGCAGGTGGTTTTGCCATAATACAGTCAACGTTTCATCTTTCACTCTGTCCCTGGTCAGATCTTTCATTTTCCGTAAGAGCTGTGAAGGTTTCTGCTCCCCTAAATCCATTTCTCCAATTAATTTCTGGATTTTCCTATTTTCTGACTCTTCATAGATTTCCAGAAGTCTTTTCTTTAATGCGTTGTATTTACCAGTTGCCGGGGGGTCAATAAGTATATCGGTAACCTGCTGTATTACATCCTTGCTAAGTTTTCCGATCACAAATTGGTATTGGTTCTCGTCACTCCATTTTTGCGGAATTAATACCGCTTCTACTTGGAAAAATCAATGTCTTGGTAAATCAGTCCAAAACTCGAAAACTCTCGGCGAAACTGATACTCCTGACACTTCGCGTTTAAAATCCTCCATCCTTTCGTTTTTAGACATCACTTAAATAAAATGTTCTTTTTATACGGAGCTTAACACGTTAACACAATAGTCACTCTTACTACTGCGGCGACAAATCAGTGTAACGACTAAAAAGTCGGAGTCTAACCTTTACACCTACGTTTAATCTCTCAGCACTTAAGTAGTCTGGGGTCACCACTGTGGAGGTTGATGGAGTCGGAGGAGGTAATGATTATATGGTGTTCTCGGAGTGTGAGAGAAATTAAACCAGGTTTTATATTTTAACTATTTTTCGGTATATTTTCCACACATTAATGTACATGTATATATATTACATACACTAAGTTACACATACGAGCGGATGTGTTACTCAACACAAAACCGATCTGTCGCAATACTCCGGTCAGACTAGCGAACGCACGTCGTATTTGCCCGAACGCGAAAACTGCTGACAAAGCGATTATGTGTCACCACATATGTATCGATAGACACAACAGCCGAAGCTCTAGGAAAACTTACGTCTCTCACGTTCAGCCACCTCTAATAATGCTCGAATAGCAATAAAGGGGCTCGACTTTAGTCCGTATGTATTAGTATTAAGCTCGAAAACCGTTATGGGCTGAGATTCATCTTCGCGCCACAGGATGAGCTGATATCTACGATCGTCGGGATGAATTAATGTCTGACGAAACATCATTTTAATATCCGCTACAAAAACGACTTGATGACGGCGAAAGTTTCTTAGAATATCAGAAATGCCTCTTTGCAACTTAAGACCGGAATGCAAACACTGATTTAAAGATACTCCATTAGAAGTAGGAGCTGAGCCATCAAAACTACTCTAATTTTGTCCTTGTCCCCTTTAAATACCGCATGATGAGGAATGAAGTAGTGCTCATGAATAAGCCAATTTAATTTTGAAATAGACATTTGTCCCAAATCTAAATATTCACGAATAAAATCATTATAATTCAGTCGAAACACTGAGTCTGGCTTCATACGTCTCTGCATCGAAGCTAACCGCTTTTCAGCTAGCATCCGTGAGTAACCAAGTCGAGGCCGAGACGGCAAAAAAAGGCAACCTCGTCATAAACCGACCTGAACGAAGACAACCTGTATTATTATTATTATCATTTTTTTTTATTGCAAGAGATCAGCAAACAGGCAAATGGCCCACTTGATGGAAAGCGGTTACCATCGTCTATGGACATTTGCAACACCAAAGGTGCTACAAATGCGCTGCTGCTCTCTTAAGGGAAACTGGAACCTGGTCACTAATGCCGGAACACAACTCGAAGGTTGTTATGGCGACATACTTTAGACCAGGGGTGGTAGCCATCCAGTCGGGCAAATGACCTACCCCCTGGCTGTGGGTTGTTAAGTCGCCTCTTACGACAGGCCGCCCGGCTGCAGGAAATTGTATTCTTTCTCCGTTTCTGCACGGATAATTTTGAAAGAATAATTCGCATTCGAGATTTTCCGGGCTGTCACGAGTAGCAGTTGGGGGCTCTTCCACTTCCTAGAATCTTTGAACTGCTTCAACGAGGAAGAGACCCACATACGAGTCACATGGCTCGGCAGTTTGAGAACCAGGAGAAACTACATATCCCATAATGACGTCACCAGGGTCAATCGAGACCGTTACTAGACCACCGTGTTGCAATAACCTCGTGTTACCAAACTGGAACAATCCTAACACGTCTGCACCTAACAATAAGTCTACAGGACCTGGAAAGTGAAAGTCCGGATCTGACAATGATAAACCGGATGTCATATTTCTCACTTCCATAGGTAAGGCAACTAGTGGATGTTGACCCATAACATGATTTAGGACAACAGCTGAGGTAACAACAAATGGACGAGAAGATCGTAAAGGAGAAAAGGATAGTGAAACCTGTCCTACCAAACCAGAAACCTTTACTCCACCTACACCTCGAATGAATTCTGCGCCACGATCTAGGTGCAGTTGTAAATGCTCTACCAAACGTAATGATGCAATACATCCCTGAGACCCCATATCCAAAATTGCGCGAGCCGTCACATATTCACCCCGAGGAGAACAGACGCGAACCTGGGCAGTAAGTAATAAGACAGTCAATAGAGAGGGAGCCGACACAGGTGGAGATTGCGATACTAGTCAAAATGACGCACGAGAATTCTGATGATGGTACAAAGTTGACGGACAAGAATAACCTAGCATGAGCATAGGATTCCACTGCGAATAAGTTTGCTGCGGTAGAAACGCAGTCATATAACGCCTATCCAAACGAGGCCACTCGGCATATTTATGTGACATATCCGAAACAACTCGACGCGCTTAATCAACAGCAGCGTTAGCCATACGAGGTGCTTGTCGGGAACCCCCGCCCGTAGAGAGATTGGAGCGACAGGTGTTATTAGAATGTCCTTGAATACCAAAATTATTGACTGAACTACTTAAATGAGACTATGGACTATGGTTCTCATTTAATGGACTTAAATGAGAACCATATACTAGAATGATGATACCCCTCCGTTTTATTATCAAATCGGAACTAAACACTAGAATGATGATAACCCCTACGCGCCTCTGCTCCTATTTATTAAAATAAAAATATAGTGTACACGACTCCCTGCGTCACGAATAAACCCATGAGGTTTCTGTGCCACAGTTCAAATGTGAATGTAATGTATATGAATGTAAGCATATTGGATAATAAATTTAAAAAAAAAAAAAACTTCTTGGTGGGACTAACAGTACACCACCAACCCATTGGTCTTCCAAAATCACCTGATTCTCTTCGACGACGTCCATAGATACTGGAGCAGCTGGTTTTGGAGATCCATCGTCACGGTTGCTACAAAGATGGTGATGATTACCCTGACACTGATGACAGGGTCGAGTAACTTGACATTGGGACACAACATGAGTACCGAGGCAACCAAAACACCAGTTGCGCTGCCGAACTATGTTACGTCTAGCCTGCCAACGTAATTTTTTAAATGCAGGACAAGAATCAACAACATGTTTATTATTCTTGCAATATGCACACCGAGATCCCTGGTGAGGTGTATTATTTATAAAGTTAAAAAGTATTTGTGATTTATTTACCTGCAACATCGAATGTCAAAATATTATGTTAATTGGCTTGAATTTGATTTGATCATTGTACTTTTGTTTGTTTCATATGTAACATGTGTATATAATAAGGGCTCTATTTAGGTTGCTTTAATTTTTTAGGTACTTATTTTTTTTTTATCTTTTTTTCCTTATATGTTGATTATAATATAATTTTATTTAACTTGCTTTTACCGTGGGTCACTTGTCTTTGTAATTAAGGAGGTGGGCACTGAAAATCAGTGCTGTGTCGGACTATGTTTCGGCACAGCAAAAAACTGAGTGCCAACCTCATTTCGCGAATTGCGGCACACAATTTCAACGCTATTATTATTATTATAAATCACTGTTAGTGTCGCATTTTTAGAAATAAATATTTTCTTTCTTTCTTTCTTTCTTTAGTATATCTTCCCCACCATGCGGTGATAAGGGAAGATAAAACGACAAGTAAAGTTAGGGTTGTATTTGATGCCTCCACTTTGGGTAGAAATGGTGTGTCGTTGAATAGTGAATTAATGGTAGGTCCAAATCTACAAGCAGATTTATGGCACATTATAATGAGGTGGAGATTGCATCCTATTTGCATAATTTCAGATATTGTCAAAATGTACCGGCAGGTTTTAATATCTACAGAAGATACTGATTACCAAAGAATATTGTGGAGGCAAGATTCTAAGGACGAAATCCAACACCTGCGGCTTTTGAGGTTAACATTCGGCACGGCATCAGCTCCATTTTTAGCCATCAAAACATTACACCAAATTGCACATGATGAAGGAGACCGTTTTCCTATTGCACGTGAAATTACTTTGGTGGACTTTTATATGGACGATCTGATGACTGGCTACCAAAACATATCTGAAGGAAAAGAAATATATTACCAAATGAAGCAATTATTAGCAAAGGGAGGTTTTGATCTACAAAAAGTGGAAAAGCAATAATTCAGAATTAATGAAACATATAAGAGAAGGTAAGGAAGAAGAAGAAGAAAATTTGGAATTGAAAACAGATATAGTAATGAAAATATTGGGACTTACCTGGTCCAGAGAAGTTGATGAGTTTGTATACACAGTCAAGCTGCCTCTATTGAAGATACCTGTAACTAAAGAAGTGTTATATATCACATATCAATGTTGTTCGATCCATTGTGTTGGTTGGCACCTGTAATCATAAAAGCAAAAATATTAATTTAAAAATTGTGGTTATGTGGAATTAATTGGGATGAAGAGTTACCATCCACGTTGTTAACAGAATGGTGTACTTACCGTAGCGAACTTGAACAGCTTGTTCAATATCGGATTCCTAGGTGGTTAAGAAATTATCGTGGTGACACATTGGAACTGCATGGATTTAGTAACGCCTCGAATCAGGCTTATGCAGCAGTCGTGTATATCCGTGTAGTTGATCAACAATATGACGTTTATTTTCGCTTGGTGACAGCAAAAACAAAGGTCGCGCCAATTAAGCAAGTTTCAATACCGCGACTCGAACTGTGTGGATCGGTTTTACTGTCGAAGTTGTTGTGTGAAGTAGCGGAAGTATTAAACATTGATAAGAAGAAGTTTTATGCATGGACGGATTCGACAGTAGTACTTGCTTGGCTTAGTAAACATCCATCCAATTGGAAGACATTTGTCGCGAATAGAGTTTCAGAGATTTTAACAGTAATGGATAGCAGCCAATGGGCTCATGTTAAATCAGCAGATAATCCTGCAGATTATGCTTCACGAAGATTAAAGCCAGCTGAATTAATTTCTAACCAGCTGTGGATGGAAGGGCCGAGATGGCCTGAAAAACAAAAAGATTGATTATAGAAAGAAGATAGCATGCAGTACAGATTTAGAAGCAAAAGCACACAAGGTGAGTTATGTTACAATTGACAAGCAGTCAGAATTACCAGTATGGACTACATTCTCAACACTAAAAAACTAGTCAGAGTAATTGCTTATTGCAGGCGTTTTATGTATTGTAAGAAACGAAATAGCAACTCTGAACAATTTCGTTCATGGTTAACAGCTAAAGAACTGAATGAAGCATTAATAGTTTGCATTAAACAGTGTCAGAAGCAACAATTTAGTCAGGAAATAGAAGATTTTATTAAGACAGGAAAGGTTCACAAGAAGAGTGTAGTTACCTCACTCAATCCATTCATCGACAATGATGGTTTGCTCAGAGTAGGCGGATGCTTAGAGAGAGCCACAATGTGGATTGTTCACTTTTTTTCAATTTAGCTTTTTGAAAAACCATTTCGAGGAATAGTGTTCCTAATCATTTCTGTTTGGTTAAAATTCCAAAAAACGTACAATCCCCTTGTATTTTGAAAGAAATGTGTTTGACCTTTATTTGACCTTACTAAATCCTATGCCGTCATTTACGCCAGGTAAAATGCATATAAATACCGTAGCCATTCAGTTTCAAAATACAAAAGGACCGACATTTTCCTTTTTATGTCATTGTTATGTCATACAACATCAACATAAACAAACATTTTATTCGACGTACTCCAGAATAAAATTATGTATGTATATTAGCTCTTCAGACCAATATTTATTAAATATCTGTAAAGAGAATACTTACATATGGTCTCAAACTAAAAGTCAAAGAAAAGTGCATTATATAAATGAGCGTCTTCGTAAATTACGATTGGAACGATATCGAAAACTTTTCAAGAGATACGATCCAAAAAAATAACCTGTTTACTGATGAGAAGATCATCACGGTGGAAGAAAATTTAACCGGCAAAACAATACAGCTTACGCCAGAAGTTAGAAGGACGTCCAAAATCACATATTGGAAACAATGATTTAAGCATTAAGTTATACTTTATTCGCTGGATAGCAGTGGATTTTCCAACAGGACTCTGTACCCTCCCATGAAGCTAATTCAATCCAACATTGGTTGCAAACCAATTTGCCAGACTTTGTTCAGAGCATAGGTTGACCTGCGTCGAGTTCTGACTTGAATTGTTTGGAGTATTCTTTATGAACTGCATTGGAACTAATGGCATACAAAAAGTTCACCAGAACCTGAATTTATCTCAAGCAAGCCCAAATCAATAAATGGAAACTGATTGAAAAGATTAGTACCACCACAGAAGAATGGCCTATATCTTTAAAGCTTAATTAATTAATTAATTGAAAACAAGGATGGCTATTTCAAATAAATTTGTTTTTATATATACATAAATCTAGATGTTATTAGTTATAATTCATGTAAACAATATATGAATATTTAACATTCCTCCAAAAATATTTTAGTTTTACTTTGTCTGAAGACTTGACTATCTTAAGAGTTATAAGAATAAGATGGTTTCTATACTGAAAGCAAACTATTGTGAGTTATAAATTTGTATGTGCCATATATTTATATGAATTGATTGATAAAATATATCTTTTGACTTATTATTTTGCAAGATGAAATAATAAATAACTTTTAGCAGTTAAACTTGTTCATTTACTTAAAAACTTATTGGTAATAATTTAGGACATATTATATGATCTTTTCAGAAATGTTCAGTTTTATCTTTTTCTTTTTTCTGCAGGCTAGCATTTGGTTTTTTCTATACATAAAGTTTTCATGTAAACTGCAGTGGATAACTCATATAAAATTCTATGATCAAGCATAACCCTTGCTTATGCAGAAAAATTGTTGTTAATTTTTTCCGAACCTGAAGAAAAATAAGATGTAAAGTGTCTATTTAATTACTTGTATAATCATTATTTGACTCATAAATTTTCATTTTAGTAACTATGTTACACATCAAAATCATATTATTAAGAGATTTACAATCATTAAGGTATTTGTCATAAATCTTCATATTCCATGAAATCCTTCAAGCTATAGGTGTGCTCGATTAGTCACTTTTAAGCCGGCAAGTGAATATATTTAAAACTACTGGAGAGTTTCATATTTTCTGGTAATTTGTTGTATAAGATCAGATCTATAACATACATTAGCAATCAAACACACTATCTAATCGCCGGGGCAGTGGTGCAGTGTCTGTTCCTTTATTTGTATGTATTTATATGAGATACTTTACTTGTATTATAGATTATTAAGAAAGTAATATAGGTTGCTGATTTATTAATTGTACCAAATTATCAAATAAGTAATTAATATTATTTTATTGAGTTTCTAATGAATGAGAGAGACATGTAGCTATTTTTATATAAATAGGTGCACATTTTAGATTAATTTTGACTTCAACACAAAGTATATATTTTTTTTATTTTTTTTTGTTTTGAGGCGAGGGAAAATGCTTAACCGATTTACGCACAAACTGGGTCGTTGCTAGGGGAACGACACGCGTCGGTCGGGGGCGATAACACTGCAGCAATAGTATGCTCTTGGCAGTGCTCCGTCCGCGATCGACGTCACAGAATAGTGTGGAAGACTCCGAGCGTTGCTGCACGGGCGAGCAACCCCAATACCCACTAAAAACCCCCTCCTCCCTGACGACCCTGCGCTTTGAATGTGTTGGAAAGGCTGAGATTTAGAACATAGTTACGCCCAGCCGATCCAGCGCAATAAAGTGCCTGGAGTGTGCCCTGGGAGAACACACCCCACTTCGTTGTGCGGGGGTAGAAGGTCCTTTGCTCTTCCTAGCAAGCTAAAGGCCCCCCGCGGTAAACGGAACCTAACTCAGGGAGGGAAGTAATGCGCGTACCTGCCTCTCCGGGTGCCAGCTGAAGGCCGGCGACCTCGAGAAGACGCATTGGCACGCGCTGCAGGACTTCTCTCCCTGTCTCGTTCTGCGGCCTCCTTGAGTGACATTACTGTCTCGCAAAAAGTAACCGCAACCCCCCAATTGTCGCTGCTCTGCAGCATGGCCTTGACCAAGTCGCAGAGCGAGTCGACTGGACCTACGTGCGTCTCAAGTTCGAAACGCTGCGGCGCCCATGCGGCGCACTCGACAAGCGTGTGTAACGCCGTGTCGGGCGCGCCGCACTGGCGGCAGTCAGGGGAAGGCAAGCAGCCCACAATGCGACACAGACACTTATCGAAACATCCGTGTCCGGTAAGTATCTGTGTCGTCCTGAAGGTCAGGGTGCCGCTGGTGCGGTTGACCCATTCCGTCAGCTGTGGCCTGATTGCATCCACTGTGTAGCCGCCATAGGCCGCAGGGTTGTCGAGCTCTTGAGACCAGACGGCGATCATGGAGGCGGTTTCCCGCTTCCTGATTGCCTCGATTTCGACCTGACAGAAGGTCAGGCCTCTAGCTAGGGCATCCTGCCGGGTGCGGCGCACCACTGTCAGGACGTCCGCCTGGAGATGCCAGAGCGGATCGCCTGCCAGGAGGGTGGTCGCCGTCCGCGACACTGTGCGATACCCCCGTATGGTCCTCACGGCCAGAACCTGCTGCGCCCGATGCAGCAGGGTTCTGTTGTGGCGGTGAAGTGCAATGGACCAGACGGGTGCACCGTACAGTGCCATACTCCTTAGGATGCCAGAGTAAAGTTTCCGCGTCGCACCTCCCGGGCCCCCTACGTTGGGAAGCAGCCTCGAGAGTGCTCCCGCGGATTTGACGAGTTTGGGAACTAGCTGCTCAAAGTGCGCTTTGAACAGCCATTTCCCATCGAGAACTAGCCCCAGATATTTCATCTGGGGCCCTACTCTAATGGCCACCCCTTGGACCGAAACGGTCAAGTCCGCGGGGGGATTACGAAATTTCCTATGGAACATGATGGCCTCCGTTTTCGCGGGGGAGACCCTCAAGCTCAGCCTAGCTATTCGATCTACGACAATCGCCAACCCGGCGTTGGCGACGTCCACCGATTCCGCAAATGACGCAGCGCGTGCCGTGAGTAGGGTGTCGTCCGCAAAGCAGATCAGCCCTACCCCGGGCAGGACCGGAACCCGAAGGATCCAGTCATAACCTACGTTCCAAAGAATCGGCCCGAGGACCGACCCCTGTGGAACGCCGGACGCGACGCGTCGCCGGCCTAACTCGGGATTGCCGGACTCACCGCCCTCCCAAAGGATATGTCGATCCTGCAGGTAACACAAAGTATACTTACATCAATCATATTGGAGACGCAATCAGGCAAATCTCCGCGGGTAGGGGGTTATGTGCTCAATGTATGGCCATCGCTTATTCCCCAATTAAGAACTGGTGCCCGGAGAATATAGAACCTTGCACTTACCTCGCAGTCAGCCACCAGCCCACGACAGCGCTGGTTCAGGGTTCTGCCGGTGCTTCTCGCGTGGCGATAAAGGTGGCAAAGTCCTTCTACACGAGCCCCAGGGAGCAAGGGACGCAGATACACTGATCACTTAAATTTATTATTGGTTGAGGCGAATGTCCTAGTAATTAGCTACTGGACGCGGAAATCTTCGATAGCTAATAATTGTATTTATGCGGGTGCGATACGACTTTGTGTGCGTCGCGGTAGCGTGGCGTTTGACAACGTACTGAACTCACGCGCCGAGGGAGCGGCGGCAACATACGGGGGTTGCAAGACGCTATAAACCCAAGACACAATTGGTAATTGGGAAATAAGTGGCGCCAACATTACTCCCGCCCTTAAAGGGTTGCCTTTAAAAAGAGAAGGGATGTACTTACTTGTACAAAGCGGAAATATAAGGTATATAAATAAAAATAATAGATTATAGCGGATATAGCAGGCGTGAGTTACAATACACAATTAAAAACGAAAATAAATAAAATAAACGTAATTAAAATTAAGATAAGGTAAACAGGTGGTTGTTCAAATAACAAACAACCAATGTTGCGGTAAATATAGAGGAACTATTGGTTCGATAGCGGACATAGTCGCACTACAAGACGCAAGAAAGTTCCATTGGTAGTTCGTACTGAAGCTACGCCGGTAATATCTTCCTTGGAAGTATGAAACCTATCTACTATACCTAGTAGCCATGAAAATGGCAGAGCGTTGTCAATAATGATTACTACAACCGTGCCAAGCGCCCCAAGAACAGCAGACAGGTTCCCTTTATCCGGAACTTGCAAAACGTGCAGGTAACGATAACAAACGAGGATCCATCGCTCCCAAAGAGATGTCACTGAATTGTTAAATAAAGTATAACTACTAGCCAGCAGTATAACTTTAACTTTAGATGCGGGTAAAAATATAAGCGGAAATATATGTCTGAAATAGTCACAACTAAGCGTGGTTAATTTAGAACGATCTAAGCACCAATCAGTAAATGAGCATAATAATAAAAAGCGGGTAAATATGTAGGCATTTACGCACATAGATGCTGTGCGAACCCTAGCTTTACGATAGCATAAAACCGAATTTAAAGTTACACCTGCATTTTCGTAGCCGGTGTGCATAAAGCCTATAGTTACACATCGAACTCGAGCGTCCACTATGTTAGCGTTCAACAAAAAGGCTAAAGGAGCTTTCGACTTGAAGCGTACATTAATTCGGTGAACGCGCTGACGAACTATGCCACTCGCGAATGTAACCCAGAACTGTTGCGTTAAAATGTAGGAAAAGCAGTAATAATCTATACGATTTTGAAGCGGTATAACTATGAAGCACTTTAGTAATTTATTTTTTACTAATCGAAAGCTACTTGCAGTTATACTTGTTGTTAAATTCGGTTGACGCGGAAATATTTTTAAGAATTTAAAAATAATATGACTTCTTAAACATGGCTCCATGAAGAACAAAGCGCGGTCAGCGGAAGAACGACAGAAGAGTTATTTGCGGGGAGCGTTATAGGTCGCGGGAGTGATTTTATTTCGCCGAGTTCATAAGGGACGTGGTCAATGCCTTTAAGACGCCACTGAGCGCAAGGCAAAGAGACCCAAGGTGGGCCATTGTTCCTCAATAAGTGTGAATTCAATTTAGCGGGTGATGTATAACGTGAGTGACAGTCATCATCTATCACACTGATAGACGCTGACGAATCATCTGGAGGTGCGGGTGAAATATAATCTTGAGGGACAGTGTCTTCGATTGTCGGATGGTAGATGGCCTGCAACTTAGACGAAGCTTCAGGCTTTCCTTCTGAACAAAGAAGGTGACTAGGTGCGGTTTTAAAAGTATCGCTGAAATTGGAATCGTCTACATAGGAATGTAAAGTGATCATACTTTGACTACACAATGAGTCACATGTAGTGGTAGCGCGGTGAATCTCAACGTCACACTGACGCTGAGACTGAACTTGGGAGTACTTGTCAAGATCAATTCTATTTTTAATTGAACTGTCCATGGGCTGAGGTTGCACCACAGAGCAGCACGATGTCACATGTGCACAGCATGTAACAGTTGTAGTGAGCGCATTGCCCATGACTACGTAACCTAAAACGGTTTCAACTGTCACTGGACCAACGTCGTCGGAGCTGACGACATTAGGCAGCAGCAGATACGGGAATACCGAGGCGCCGATGAGCATATCAATTGGGCCCGGCCGCGCGAACGTACTGTCGGCAAGCCGTAAGCCTTCCAAGTGTGGAAGAGCAGTTAAATTTATAAAAGCGGTAGGTAAACAACCAGTAATACGATCGACAATCAAAGTATTGACATCGAATTTAATATTTTGATCAAAACGAGAATAAAATGTTGAGTGTGAGGAACCCCTAATCACTTGTTCAGAACCTCCTATGCCTTTAACAGATGTGTATGTTGTTTCATGAGGTTCAATACCTAAGCGGTTAAAACATTCGTGTGTTATAAAATTACACTGCGAACCACTGTCTATTAGACAGCGTACTGTATGCGCACGACCCGAGCTGTCATAGACAATGACTTGCGCAGTTGCAAGCAAAACTGTGCGACATTCATCACTCGGCAGAACTGCGGCTGCGTGCGCGGCAATAGTGTTCTTTTTTTTTATTTTTTTTATTGCAGGAGTTCAGCAGACAGGCAGACGGCCCACTAGATGGAAAGCGGTTACCATCGCCTATGGACATTTGCAACAACAAAGGTGCTACAAATGCGCTGCTGCTCTCTTAAGGGAGACTGGAACCTGGTCACTAATGCCGGAACACAACACAAGGTTGTTATGGCGGCATACTCTAGACCAGGGGTGGTCGCCATCCAGTCGAGCAAATACTCTACCACCTGGCTGTGGGTTGTTTAGTCGCCTCTTACGACAGGCCGCCGGGCCGCAGGAAATTGTATTCTTTCTCCGTTCCTGCACGGATAGATGTTCGATGCGGGCATGGATGTTGAACAAAGCGATACAACATTGGTCCGGTGACTAAGGCTCGGCACATGCGAGTTTGAATTAATATTTTCGTCCAAAATACTTTCTTTCGAATTGCTCCCGGTTGTACTTGCGGGGTTAGAACTGATTTCCTGAGACGGGCTTGAATTAAAATGTAATAGACTGTGATGTCTTTTCTTACAAATCACGCAATGGGTACTTGAATTACAAGCCGAAAATCTGTGTTTTAAACTAAGGCAATTTATACACGCATTGTGCTCTTTAGCGGTGCTAAAGCGAGTCTCGGGAGACATGTTATTAAATAAAATACATTTATACAAATGTGAATGATGTAAATTTTGACATAAACAATTTGTTTCATTGACTGTACTAACAAAACTTTGTATTTTTGGAATATTACTTGAGCGGGGTTTGTTAGTACTTTCAACCCTTCTTGTCGCAATCGACGAAGTAGGGGTGCGTTGTAAGATTTTACACTGATTTTTTATAAAATCCACTAAATTATTAAATGAAGGTATGGCGGTGGAACTATTTTCCATTTCGAAAGATCGAATAGTTTCATGATCGAGTTTGTTTAAAGCGATTTGTAAAAAGATTAAATCTAATTTTAAATTATTTAAAGCCCTAGCGGCGGTTACTAAATTATCTAAAAAGTTATCGAAATTATTTGCGGATGCGGAAGTTAATTGTTTAAATTCAAATATTTGATTTATATAAGTCGAAGCTAACATTCGCTTATCTTCATATTTATCAATCAGCGTTTGTAAAATTAAACTGTAATTTTCAGCACTCGGCGTAATGCCGGCACAAGCAGTTTGTGCTTTGCCACTAATTTTACCCAAAAGATAATAAAGTTTTTCAGAATCCGTAAGCGATGCATTCTCGTGTATAGTCGACCTAAAGCTTGCATATAAAACCTGCCACGAACGAATATCACCGTCGAATGCGACTAATTCTATAGGAGGTAATGCGGGCCTATTTCGTGTAAGCGCGGTGTTTTGCGATGACGACTCCGACGAAAACTGATTCCTAAGGCACTTGATACGGCTGTACAATTGCTCAAAGGAAATTAAACTTTTGTAACTAGGTTTAGCGGATGGATTAACTAAAAGCAAACGTTTGTTATAATTGTCTAAAACTTCCGTAAATTCGGACCTAAGTTTATCAATATTTGATGTAGTACCAAGGAAACCTTCTACGGAACCTTTATCACTAGATTGTAAGGATTTATATTCGTCGTATATTTCTTGGAAGTATTCAAATATTGCATTACGTTTACTTTCCAAAATGGTTAATTCGGCATCTACTACCGAAGAATCTTTACATTTAGTAGTCATTTTGGCGAATTAAATAAAGTAAGTTATAATAAAAAGGTAAAATATATGCGGGTCAACTTTGTAATTGCAATGTAGTAGCCGCGGTCGATTGTAAGCGGTGACCAAGCGAGGCGATGCTACTTATGCGATTACAAACTACCTACAGAGCGAGATTTAAATGTATCGATTTATGAATTTGCGTATTAATTTATAAAATAAACGTATAATGCGGTATGAAATTAATATAAAATAATAATATGTAAGTATATATACGTATATAAGGCGGTAATATAAATATAAATGCGGTAAATATGGGACAAATAAGGTGCAATATCTATGCGGTGTATTGAATATGAATATAATGTACTTTCTTAGCAATTAGTATAAGTAACATATATATTGCGCTATCCAATACTTAATAAACTCTAACAATTAGAAGTTTATTATGGCTGCAATAGCCTAAAGCGGTGAAATGTTAAAATAAAGGGGTATAAAAGTAATTTAATATGGCGGTACGAGTAGGATTTGGGATAGAAAAAACCTATAAATGAGGTATATTAAATTACAAAATATATCGAGGGACCAGTATAGGGATACAATAAAGCGGTATATGGCTTAAAGGTGCCAGAAATAAAGGTATATACGGCTCGAAGGAACCAAAAATAAGGATGTAGACGCAATCAGGCAAATCTCCGCGGGTAGGGGGTTATGTGCTCAATGTATGGCCATCGCTTATTCCCCAATTAAGAACTGGTGCCCGGAGAATATAGAACCTTGCACTTACCTCGCAGTCAGCCACCAGCCCACGACAGCGCTGGTTCAGGGTTCTGCCGGTGCTTCTCGCGTGGCGATAAAGGTGGCAAAGTCCTTCTACACGAGCCCCAGGGAGCAAGGGACGCAGATACACTGATCACTTAAATTTATTATTGGTTGAGGCGAATGTCCTAGTAATTAGCTACTGGACGCGGAAATCTTCGATAGCTAATAATTGTATTTATGCGGGTGCGATACGACTTTGTGTGCGTCGCGGTAGCGTGGCGTTTGACAACGTACTGAACTCACGCGCCGAGCGACCGGCGGCAACATACGGGGGTTGCAAGACGCTATAAACCCAAGACACAATTGGTAATTGGAAAATAAGTGGCGCCAACACATATATTAAATAATAATTAACATTACTGGTTTCTTATATGGATGAAATTTACAGACAGAAATAGTAATATAATACACAGGTTCTAAAAGAAAAGAAGGAAGGAAGATCTATAGACGAACATGATGAATTTAGAAACCTTCACAAAACTACTTACATCAGGATTTTAGCTCCTCTTATTTCTCCAATATGTACTATAGCTATGTACTCTAATAACATTACATGTTAGGTAGGTTTAGCGTATCAGCCTTTACAAAGTTAACACTCCTATTTGAGGGAAGATCCGGCCACGTTTACAAAGAGAAAATATTTAATACATTTTCATTAATAAAACAGTTCACTTTTTTGTCGGATGATTCTAGAAGATTTTTCTAAGGACGAAATGAATTTTAATGAATAATATTAGAATTTAGAAATGCTGCATTAACCGCCGATCTAAAGCCGAAATACCCAATGTTGCCAGGTTGCTAATAGTGAAATTACTAAAATTTGTAATTTTTGTAGGTACACACGTGTGTGTATGAAAGTAACTCCCAATATATTGACTTAAAAAAGACCTTATCGAACATCGCCATGATTTTTGAATTGAAAACTTCGGTAGGCACTTCTAGGATGGGGAAAATGCACTGAATTCGCAGGACCGTCACGTTCAGACACCAAGTTTTTATCTCTGAAGTGCAGTCCTAACGACTGATATTTTTTCAAAGTTCTGACTAATAATACTCTCCCCCCCTCGATTGAAACTGAAAATACAACCTTTTTATTTTAACTGGATTGACAACATCATTGGATAATGAGATCATGTCTAGGTATCAGACATTAAAAATGATAACCCAAATGTGATATCAAATCAAAGTATTTTAGTGGTCGAATGAGCTTTATCTGTTTTAATCGCCGAAAGAATACTTAATTACAAATTAAGAAAAGTAATGAGATCGCAATGGTGTCTAATAGGTAATTTATGCCTGGTTATCAATTAATGGTATTCAGTCTAACTGTAAATTATTCAGTTTAAGTTATATTATATTGATTTTTCACTAAAGGTCACTTTAAATAACTAATTTTAGAAAATAATAAATGTTGAACACCAAAAATAAATATATAAAATAAATCTACCGGTAAAATTGCTAAGCTGACCACACTAAAATGATCACCATATGTCATAATGAATAATGACAGTTACATTTAAATAGTAAGCACAGATTATTATGATTAGTAGGTTTTATTTTCGTTTTATAGGCAAAGGAATTAATGTAAAGTTGTCCCCAATGACGCCATCGAAGAATTTTTGTTAATATCGAATTAAAAAAAACTATCTCTTAAAACGCAATAATATTCAAAGTAGTATCTTAAAATACCCTATTTTACGTAATAAAAATATAAAATCAGAGGGTAATTTTTTTTGAACAATCCCAATTGATGAAAATCGTAAACATCCGATTATAATACCATCCAAATCTCATTTTACGGATTTTTTAATTGCAGATACGCATCAAAAGACGTTAGATGGAAGGCCCCAACTAATGATTAATTATTTAAGGCCAAGATATTGGGTGCTTAATGCAAAGAATCGCACCAAATTTTATGTACGCAATTGTATTGCGTGCGTACGTCATGCAGCTCGTAACAGGGAACAGCTCATGTGTCAATTACCCAAAATCAAGGGTAATTGCCAGCCGTCCTTTCTACCAGAGTGCACTGGACTACGCCGGCCCATATTTTTTTTTATTGCTTGAGTTCAGCAGACAGGCAGACGGCCCACTCGATGATGGCAAGCGGTTACCATCGCCTATGGGCATTTACAACATCAAAGGTGCTACAAATACCGCTGTTGCTCTCTTAAGGGAGACTAGAACCTGGTCACTAATGCCGGAACACAACTCATGGTTGTTATGGCGGCATACTCTAGACCATGGGTGGTAGCCATCCAGTCGGGCAAATGCCCTACCACCTGGCTGTGGGTTGTTTTGTCGCCTCTTACGACAGGCCGCCAGGCCGCAGGAAATTGTATTCTTTCTCCGTTCCTGCACGGATGAAATATGCGCACATCTAAGGGAAGATGTCATCATGCTTACAAGGGATACATTTGTCTCTTTGTATGCATGGCGACCAGAGCTATCCACCTTGAGGCTGTAAGTGACTTGACGTCTGATGTATTTTTGGAAGCATTTAAAAGGTTCGTAGCTCGACGTGGTCATTGTGCTGATCTTTACAGCGACAATGGTACAAATTTCGTTGGAGCTGCGATAGAATTAAAGAAGCTGCTGGCTGCTGAAAAATCAAGCAACACCAAAGAAATAGCGGATTGGCTATCAGATAATGGAACTAACTGGCACTTTATACCACCTCATGCTTCAAATTTTAGGAAATAGGACTATTGAGGATAAAGTGCAAGTAGCACAAAATAAACAGTCTGGTTATGCGGGGGGTAAAACTAGAGATTTTAAAGAAGGAGAAGAGGTATGGATACGTAATTATAGTGGAGGCAATAAACGGATTAGGAGAAGTATAAGAGAAAAGATAGATTCACGTAACTATTTAGTAGGTCAGCAAGACGGTCCACCGATTAAAAGGCATATCGATCAAATTAAGAAAAGATGGTTATACTTAGATCTACAGTCAGACATGTCACCAGGTAATAATACCACTTCCCCAACGAAGCAACTGCCGGAGGCTGGGGTATCAGTAGAACCAGATTTGCCTGATGACAACATACCGGTTTCTGTGGCTGTAGACAGCGGGCAAAGCTTGCCTGTTTCACCGCCACAACCTCCCAAGCGCATTCGAAAGCCTGTTACACGTTTCGGAATAGATATTGATTAATTGTAGATTTTAAGAACTTATATATATACATTGTTGCTATTTCTCGTTTGTTATTTAAAAACAAAGTGTTGTTAATTAAGGGTGAGGGTGTAATGTATGTGTTACTTTTTAAATAATGTAATATAGGGTAGTTACGGATAATTTAGTCGGCAATAAATACGTCTACGAATGGTCTGTTTAGTTCTTGTATCAGTGAATCCTTATTTAATATTAGTAAATAGCAAGCTAGTGCCTGGATATTTATCACTATGTATAGAAGTTCAGTTAATAATGAACAAAATATTAAGCCATGGTAGGCATTTACTTCATATTTTGTCCGTAGTAGGCGGAATATTAATGCGAGTTACTATAATAATATTAAAAGTGATTAAGTTTTGAGCAAAAGTTATTTTGTACTTCGATAGATGGCGCTAGTCAAACAATAGATCGCGGTATGGTTTGCATTTTGCTAATACAAGTATGTAAGCAAATATCAATAAATTTTGTATCGATCTAGCATCGTTTTTATTCATTCGCCCGCTGTCGTTCGTCGCGCGCGCACGTCTCCCGTTCCGCCTCGGCAGTCCGTTATTCGTGTTCGTTGTGTTCGTTCGTTCACCCGGTCGATCTGTGTTTTTTCTGTGACAGTGCAGTGAAAAGTGCGTCATCAGGTGGTTTTTCCACCAATTCGTTCGTCCCCTTCAGGGACAATGGACGGCGTGGAGGCCTTTCCGCCGCTGTTGGAGGGTTTGCTGTCATTTTTACGACAGCAATTCCCTCAAGCACTCGAACAATTTTTGAGGACTCCGGAGTCCCAATCAATGGCGTCTGTTGTTATCTCAGAACTTAATTCCGAGAAACCTGTGTCTCGCAAGTCACACGTGCAAAGGGCCCCCGAACAGGCCCCCCTCTCCACGCCCGCATCTGCCGCGACCATCACACCCCCCGCGACCCCCGCTGCCGCGCATGCCGCAGCGTCCGCGCCCCCCGCGTCCGTACCCGCCGTGTTACCGGTGCGCCCGCCGCCCGCACCCCCGATTAACGACGCCCACCGTGTGGCGCCAAAGTCGCGTGCCTCGTTTTCTCGCGGTTCCGCACCGGGAAAACCGCGTTCGAGCTCCGCGAGTTCGACGACATCGCGTTCGCGTTCGCCCATTCACCGCGTAATCGATTATCGTCGAGAAATCGACTTAACCCCTGAAGGTTCGCAATACCCCAGGGTTGCCCCTCTTTCACCGGCCGATGAAATTACCCCCATGGATGTCGCGCCTCCCGCGAACATCCCCTTAGGGCCTGGCCACAGTTTCTGGCGGTGCGTTGGGAGGCGTGGTGGGCGGCGTGAGTTGCGGTGGTATGCCACAACTAGACTAGTTGCGACCGCGGCGGCGTCAGCGGTGCACGTATTTAGAGAACGGCTAAAATGTAAATATCAAAAGTGGCATGATATTGCCTTGAAACAAGTGCGTTCTTAGCTGAAGATATCATTCAGTCAAGAATAGGAGCGCACCCAGTTAACCAGAGAAGCCTATATGCCTATATTTATGTCTAAACAACATGCCTATATTTATGATGTGGATGTTTTGACATCCATATTGCTGGTCTACTCAGTATTTTACTAATGAATTGTTCCATATCCATTATTTGTTGGTTCAATGCGCGATAAAAACAAAATTATTTGTTTCGGTCGCGCGATGCCTCATGCGTCCACCGATGCCGCCACGCGCGCCGCCCTGAGCTGTGGCCGTCTCGATATTGGCTAGTACATTTGTTTCACTCGCACATCGCGCAGCTTGTCGCCGCCGCGTGCCGCGCGCCCCTTGCCACGCCGCAAATCGCGCCGCAGTGCGCGTCGCCGGTAGCTGTGGCATACTTCATAGGTTGTCTACGATTTGTTTTCGCCGCTCACCGCTTGCTGCGCCTCACGACGCGCCGCAATCCGCACCGCTCTTGGCTGTGGCCAGGGGGTTAGACCACGCAGACGATGACGGTTTCATAACCGTCAATCGTAGTAAAAAACGTAAGACCCAGAGGGAGATCCCCCCCAACCCCGCCCCCACTGCGGGCACAAAACTGACAGTGGCACCTTCCAGCCGCTCTGGGCCACCTTCACAGCGTCCGCCGCCACCCCTGATCATCCGCGAGAAAGCCCATTGGCTTCAACTCGCTAAGGAACTGCCAGGTAAGGCAATCTCCATAAAAGAGGCCCGTGATACCCAACACGGCATCAAAGTTATGGTCACATCTTCAAGTGACCATCGTGCCCTAACTACTCTATTATGTGACCGTAAAATCGGTTACTACACTTACGCCCTGCTAGAAGAAAAACGCCTTCGGGCTGTAATCCGCGGACTTCCTCAGGAAATAGAAAGTTCCTACATTCTAGAGGACCTTAAGTCCCAAGCCCTACCAGTGCACGAAGTGCACCGTATGCACAGAGGCGACACCACAAAGTCGCCTCTAAACCTAGTATTGGTTGTCCTCGACCTCTCCCCAGAGGGGAAAAAGATCTTCGAACTTGAGAAGGTCTGTGGCCTCTCTGGCCTTCGTATGGAACATCCACACGAAAAACATACACTGCGGCAGTGTCATCGCTGCCAACTTTATGGGCACTCTGCCCTACATTGTCAATCCCGTCCCAGGTGCGTCAAGTGCCTGGGCGACCATGAGACCTCGGAGTGCACTCGCACCCGGGACTCCCCGGAGCCACCGAGCTGCATCCTCTATGGCCAATCGGGTCACCTCGCTAACTACAGAGGCTGCCCTGCCGCCCCCCGACCCAAACGTAAGGTCGGAAAGGGCAATGCCCAAAAAGGCACTAAAAAAGTGCCGAACAAACCCGCATTCGTGGCGGCGCCCCCTCCAGTGGTAAACCATTGCACGGGTCTTCCCACGACGGAAGCGTTCCCACCGCTAAGGACGCGCGCCCCAGCTACGGCCGGCTTAACCCCGGCCACCCCGCCCCCGCCCCTATTTCGAAGGCACCTTCTGGGCCGTCAGCACACTACTCTATAGCGGAGGACTTAGCCTTGGCGACTAAATTCGCCAAGAACTTGCCCTTCGACCTAGAAGAAGTCCAACTCTTGGCTCGAAAACTGAGACAAGTTTCAAAGTCAAGTCAACCCCTCCTCCGGGATCAACTCGTGATCGAAATGGATCACGCGTACCTCCTCCAAATACTTAGATCGTTGTAACTAAACAACCTAGTACAAATTATTGTTACTGGTAACAAATGGCGCATGTAGGTAGAAATAAACCACGCTCATTGTCTCTGGCGACTTATAACGCCAACGGCCTTCGAAACCAGCGCGACTTGGTCCATGACTTCCTGGCTACCAATCAAGTAGATATACTACTAGTACAGGAGACCTTCCTGAAACCGAGTAATAGAGATCCAAAGATCTCTAACTATCGGGTCACTAGACATGACAGGGTAGGCCGTGGTGGCGGCACCCTGATCTATTTCAGAAGATCCCTACACTGCATGCCTGTAGTCACCCCCCCACTAGAAGGTATGGAGGTATCCGCCTGCAGACTAGCAATGACTGGCCACCAACCTCTAGTCATAGGTTCAGCATACCTCGCATGCCAAAAAACCCTTATTAAGAAAGACCTAGAAACCCTATTCAACTTAGGCCCGGCTGTTATTATAGCCGGAGATATAAATTGCAAACACTAGCAGTGGAATTGCAATACCACTAACCCCAATGGCAGAGCCCTAATAAATATATCAGACAATCTTTTGTTTGTTATACTAACTCCCGTGACCCCCACAAGATATCCCCCCAACCGCGACTGGGGGACCCTAAACACTCTCGACCTAGCATTACTGAGGGGCGTAACCCTTCAGTTCCATTCGATCAAAACGATGGACGATATAGACTCGGACCATCGTCCGGTTATCCTCAGATTAGGACCACAGACAGATCAGACATCTGAAACTAGGACCTCTGTGGACTGGTTGACACTTGAGACCCACCTCAAGACAACCAGCTCACAAGACCTGGACCGCATCCCGGACTACATCGAGTCCCACCAAGACACGGAGACGGCAATCGAGGCCCTCACCAGCCACCTTAAATCCGCAGTGCGGAACTCGTCTAGGCAGGTGCCAGTGGAGGATGACCGCCACTTATGCCTGCCGGACGAGGTGAGGGTACTGCTGAGGGAAAAGAGAGCCGCCTCTAGAGCTCATGACAGATATCCCACCAAGGATAACAGAATCTGACTCCGCGAACTAGAGCGCGAGGTCAAACTACGTATCCGGGAAGTCAGGGAACAACGTTGGGACAGAACGTTGAGGGATATCGAACCAACTCACCAGGCGTATTGGAAGCTGGCTAGAGCTCTCAAATCAGACACCCTTACTGTCATACCCGCGCTAGAAAGAGCCGACAACACCGAGGCGTTCGATGACGAGGAGAAGGCCGAGTGCCTTGCTCAGAGTCTTGAGCTTCAATGCTCCCCCACTACGCAAAATGTCGACCAGTCACACCTGACGGAGGTGGACTCCGAGGTCGAACGTAGATCCTCCTTACCAGCGGAAACCACACTCGGTCACGGTCGAAGAAGTGCAAGATCTGATCAAGTCCCCCGAAGTTTGCTTCGAAAAGCTCCAGGAATCGATGGCATTAACAATCGCGTCTTAAAACTCCTCCCCGCCCACCTAATTATAATTCTGGTGAGCATCTTCAATGCCGCCATAACAAACTGCTCCTTCCCCGCGATCTGGAAGGAGGCAGATGTCATTGGTATTCACAAGCCGGGAAAACCGGCTAATAAACCGTCCAGCTACCGTCCAATCAGCCTACTGAGCGCACTCAGCAAGCTTTACGAGAGGGTCATCCTCTCACGACTTAGAGATTTTGCTTTC
Organism: Dendrolimus kikuchii; assembly: GCA_019925095.2. NCBI lineage: Eukaryota > Metazoa > Arthropoda > Insecta > Lepidoptera > Lasiocampidae > Dendrolimus > Dendrolimus kikuchii. The sequence continues at coordinate 142,910 of JAHHIN020000037.1, read as the reverse complement.
AGCAAACATCTATTACCCGATGAGTAATTTGGCTTTCGTGCCAAATACTCATGCGTGCAACAGGTGCACCGCATCACAGAGCACATACTATCTCGCTTTGCCCATCGCCCCCGCCCTATAGGAACAGCCGCACTGTTGATTAGGACGGCAGGCTGGCAGGCACGGACAGACAGACACAGACCGGGGCGTCTCAGGCGCTGCCAATCAAGATCTCTCCACGTCCCTGCGAGGGACGCTAGGAGACATAACCCCCCCACAGGATAGACTAGGCGTGTTGCTGGGAAGTTTCTTTCGCCGTTTCTTCTCTCCCAGCCATAACACGTTGCGAAACGGCAGTAAGATAGCGTAGGCCGCCGCAAACCACCGATCCCCGTCCGCCGGGATCCTTCCCCTCGGGCTTTATATTACCCGTCGCCCGTTCTCAATTAGTGCTTTGTGTCGCCCTATGGTGGGCATCATTAAATTCATCCCCCTCTCATGGTAACAGTCCAGCCGAGGTAAAACTCCTTAGGGAGCTCCCTCGAGCAAGTTGCCCCCCGGGCTCAAGCGCCTTCGCTTCGCGAAGGTACTCGCCCCACAAACCCCGGTAAAGTTGTAAGGTCTTCAGACCAACAATAAAAAAAAAATCGTTTTTGTTTCACTGAAGTGACTCGCCTTAGTTTGAAATTGGCCACTTTGAAATTTCCCTAGTCGAGATAATATAAAACAATTCGAGGCACATAGATAGTTTGCAACACCAAAGGTGGTACAAATGCGCTGCTGCTCTCTTAAGTGAGTCTGGAACCTGGTCACTAATGCCGGAACACAACTCAAAGTTGTTACGGCGGCATGCTCTAGACCAGGGGTGGTAGCCATCCAGTCGGGCAAATGCCCTACCACCTGGCTGTGGGTTGTTTAGTCGCCTCTTACGACAGGCCGCCCGGCCGCAGGAAATTGTATTCTTTCTCCGTTCCTGCACGGATAAAAAGAATAAGTCCCCGTTGTAAGAATAAGGTGAAAATTATGATGAGGAAATTAATCTTTTTTCCTAAAAGGTTACCCAATATAATTTATAAATGATATGTTGTTAAGAATTAGAATAGAATAGAATATACTTTATTGCATAACATTAAGATACAATTTAAGAAGTTTAAGTTCAGAAGACAATAGGCGGTCTTATCACTAAAAGCAATTTCTTCCAGACAACCTTAGGATGAATTAGAAAAAAATTGTGTAACATGTGGGTTTTGCAATATAACTAGAATAAGAATTATTTATGATTAGAATTTATTTATAATTTAATTTAATGAATTTTTAATTTCTAATACTAAAAGTGAGCAGTAAAGTTATTAATTATATTTATATTATATTGAACATTTGTTAGAAAATATTTGTAAATAAAATGTTATATTTTTACGGGGTAATTTTAGCTAATGACTACCAATATTTGCCAAAAATGTTGGTCTTGAACACCATAAACGGGAACCGCTGATGGAATCAGCCTTCAGCCCGCGGGAAAATAAATTTGCTGGATTCTCCCACGACTGCACGTAACTCCACGTGTGACTTTGTGAATTTCACGAACACAAGTATAAACACTTTTTTTTTTAGAATTGTTTAGAATAGTTCGGGATTTTTTTAGCCAAAACATAAAATTATAGAAGAGTCGCTATCAAAATTTTAATTTACTAATATTAAAAGTTAGACAGGTTAATACTTAAGTGCACAGTCTTGCAGTCAGCAAAAATCCGCAAAGCTATACTTATTTGTTGTAGGTGAAGTTCGGTGACCGTGACAAGGGTTTTAATATGTGTATAATATGAAAAAATGATTTAATAATACGCTTAATGAAAACCTAATAAGGTTTTAGAAGAGATATAACATGTAAATTATTACTTGGTTTGGGGGAAGAAGGGGTAAAATTAAAAAAGTATTATATTTCAATAAAATTAAATTATCTTGATTTTAGGGTTGACACTTTTGTAAACCTTGACTGTTTTCCTATTTGTTGATGAACTTTTTTGTTTTCTTTTGTTTTGTTTTTTTTTCATATTTACAAATTTACTGAAACGATATAAGCCTGCGTTGGTTTCCACGTTAGCAAAATTGCAAACAGTGGAAGAAGATGGAGTTTTAAGACGAGCAATGTTCCCTAACACCAACCAACCCAGTGTAGTTTCATATAATGTAGGCTGATTTTCACCCAAATCATGGGGGTTTTGCCAAGAATGGACCAAAATACGTCAGCACCAACCAATATGTCTATGCCTGAAGGCACATTAAAAGAAGGGTCAGCGAGATTTATTCCTATAGGAAGAGGAATATTATCCGTTTCAATATAAGAGGACGGTAACGACTTGGTGGTAATATGGGGTAAAATAAGACAGTCAACAGTATGTTTATAGTCATTATGGAAGGACATAAATGTAAGACTGCAAGACTGTGTAATTAAAGTATTATTATTATTTATACCTGTTACCGTGGAGCTCGCACTACGTCGTGACAAACCCAGCTTACCGCAAAGTGACTGTGTAATGAAGTTCCCGTGCTGCCATTGTCGAGCAGCATTCGAGCAGGATGCACTTCACCCTTGCTGTCCACCACCTTCACCAGCGCTGTGGAAAGTAATACGTGCGAAGGAGTAGTAATCTTCTTTGTGCTACTAGAGCTTGCAAAGTTACTGATGACATTGTCTAATGGAAAAGCCGGTTCTGGTGTTATTTGTGGCTTATCTAAGTGAAGAAGTGTATTGTGTTTTATTTTGCAATATTTACAAGTTACAAAAGGTTGCTGTTGAAGTACGAATCGTGAGCTGTGTGCTGCATGTACGTAATAGATATAAGTATATATAGTTCGCGTTCCGCCAGCCACAGCGCAGGTGTATGTAATATCGTGTCCGCTAATAAATATTGTAAATACGTATAAATAGCATCTTTTCTTTCCACAGCCCAACAGGTCATGGGCCCAGTGCGATATATTATACGGAAAACTAAATATTTTGCGAAAATTGACTGGTAATAAAGTGATTTTAGTGAACTTAATTATTCGATAAGTTGAACCAAACAACATTGTGTCGATCACGCCGTGCAAGCATGCAGCAAGTCGCGCGGTTGTTTACTACATTCACACTTCAGAAATTGGACGAAATAGATTGCAGTTGATTGTTATTGTATTGTTTTTATGTCGAAAAAACATAAGATATAGCAGCCACAGTTAAAATCGACCAACTTACCGGCGACAAAAATGATATATGGAAAATATAGATGAGAGCTATTTTAAAGAAAAATGATTTATGGGAATATGTATCGGGAGTTTTACCCCAGCCGGCACGTACGGATTCTAAGTATGCGGAATGGATCAAAATAGACGGAAAGGCCGAATCGGACATATTGTTGGCGGTCAGTCCAAGCGAACTCATTGCATTGGATGGTCTGGAAACATCCAAAGCCATATGGGAGAAATTGCAATCTATGTATTAGTCGAGTGGGCCTGCTAGAAAGGCGTCATTACTGAAAAAGTTAGTTTTAACTCGAATGCATAAGGAAGATGATTTGCGCAAACACCTCGCAGATTTTTTTGATGCGGTGAAGAAACTCAAAGAAATCGGTTTGATTGTGATTGATGAACTTCTAGCTATTTTATTGTTATATAGTTTACCGGATTCTATTGCAATGTTTCGCGCGGCAATTGAATCGCGAGATGACTTGCCATCGACTGAAGTGTTGAAAGTTAAGATCACCGAAGATTATGATGGCAGAACGTCGACAGTAGTAGACAAGGGAGCAATGTTCATCAAGCGTACCAAAACAAATGCCATTCAGAGGAAAACTCCAAATGAAAACCAAGGCCATATTACTACGAACAATAGCAAAACTGTATGTTATCGTTGTGGTCGTCGTGGGCATTTTGCGAGAGAATATAAATCTAAATTTACGGAAAAACGGAGGACACGGAAGGCGGAAAACAAGGGTGAAATATCTACGATGTTAGTCAGCACCACTGAAGAGGTGATGTTAGGTGAACAGAAAAAGCCTATTTTGTGTATCGATAGCGGATGCACTGGACATATGTGTAATGATAAGCATATGATCAAAGCGTTTACCCAGCAAAATGGCGTCGCAGAAAGGAAGAATAGGACACTTATAGAAATGGCGCGTTGTATGATGTGTCAGGCAGGGAGCCCCCCTGCATTTTGGGTAGAAGCGGTACTTACTGCTAATTATATCAGAAACAGATGCCCTACTTCTTCATTGAATGGCGAGATGCCATTCACATTATGGAAAGGAAAGAAGCCTACTGTAATGTTTATGAACGTTTTTGGATCTAAAGTATATTATAAGAAGAAAGGTCAACAAAATGGGAAATTTAAAACAAATTCACAACAGGGAATATTCATGGGATATGATATTCAATGTAAAGCTTATAGGATTCATGATCCAAGTACGAAGAAAGTAATAGTGACAAAAGACGTTAAATTTATGAATAAGTCAGCATTCAGGCATGAATACAAAGAAATACTTGATGTAGGTGAAGAAAAAAATTCTGATGAGAATGAAGTTGTTGTTGATTTAACTAAATTTAAAAGAAATGAGCAAGAAGAAATGCGTAAAACACCCCTTAGAGCAAAGAGATATGGAACTAGAAGCAATAGATTTATAGAGAATGTTCATGAGCCAGGGGAGGAAAATTTAAGAGAAATACCGAAAAGGAAGAGACAGGATACAATATCTTGGGAAAAATTAATTGAACCCCCTAAAAGAGGTAAAGGCAGGGCTAGATTACATCGTACAGGTTTGACTAGATGGTCACGTAAGGGATATATAGCATCAAGTGAAAAGTCAGATGGCGAAAGTGAAGTTTCAGTCTCATAAAATGAAGAACAAGGCGAGCAATTGACAGCTGGAATAGCGACTATAGAACAAATTATTTGGGACGAAGTTGAAAAGACAAATGAAGCTGTCAGGTGGTACGTCAATCAAACACAAACTATAGAGTTGAACTCAACTTTATTATTGATAAAACACATTCATTCATTCTCATTCACTCACATCCTCCTCTCAACAAAATATAACACTTTAACCACACAAAAAAAAAAATACATTCATAAGTAGTACAAAATTTGTAAACAATTATCATTATTATTAAATTAGCTAGCATTATGAGAGAATACTTATATATTAAAATAAGTAACAACATGACATGCCTAACATAATAAAAGTAACATTTTAAAATTATGAGTAAATTATATAACTTTATATTTGTTTATTTCAACACATTTATTTTTACATTTACATTTGTTAAACAATTTTGGATAAACAATGTTTTTTATTTTATTTATTTATTTATGTATAAGTTATGTATTATATTATAAATAAAATGTATTATTTTTAAGATAATTATTTCTATCATGCTTTGACTTCATTCTCAATTGGGCTTATAATCTCCATCTATCCGGAGGCCTCACTGTCCTGCCAAAACGAGTTATATAATAATCACTTGTGCCATTATTATTATTGTTGTTACTTTCACAGGGAGAATGACGATTGGGAGCTGTGTCTGATGACATGCCTGATTCATTGGATTGAAAAGGGTTAAAATCATCATAGTCTATGTCATAGGTTGTCCTATAAGGCTGTAAATGAGGAGAATCAACAATTAAGTGACGCCTATTCCTAACAATTGTTCTTCCAGTTTGCAACCTTATTTCATATTTCCTATTTCCTAAGTATTTTGTTATTACTCCTGATTTCCACATCTTTTTGGTTTCATCTCTTACTTTAACTGTTTGCCCTATTGTAAGCATTGATAAGTTTTTTGCATTCCTATCATAATATAGTTTATACCTTTGTTGTCTATGATTCAATTCCATATACACAGGGTTATAATGTGATTGTTTAAATTGATTAATTATAGGAAAAATAGTGCGTAGTTTTCTAGTAAATAATAACTCTGCTGGAGAAGGTAATTTATCATTAATCGGTGTATTTAAGTACTCTAATAATGCCAACCTAAAATCGGTTTTACTGTGCAAACTCTTCTTTAAAATATTTTTAACTGTTTGCACAGAACGTTCTGCCTGTCCGTTCGATTGTGGATAGCGCGGCGATGACGTCACGTGTTGAAAGCACCATTTTTGAGCAAAATCACGAAATTCTTTGGATATGAACTGGGGCCCACAATCAGATACAAGTGTCTGGGGTATACCTAAACGACTAAAAGTACATTTTAAATGTTTTATTACAGATTCAGAGAGAGTACTTGTTAGTTCTATAACCTCCATAAATTTACTATAGTAATCAACAATCAAGATATAATTTATTCCTTTAAAATAAAACAAGTCAACACCCACTTTAGACCAAGGTTCTTTGGGTATATCATGAGGACATAATTTTTCTTTAATATTATTTTTTCTATATGTTAAGCAAGTTTGACAATTCATTATTAAGTTTTTAAGTTGATTGTTTAATTCTGGCCAGAACAATAGTTCTTTAGCTCTCAGTAAACACTTTTCAAACCCTAAGTGAGCAAAATGTAATTTATTTAACATTTCACTTTGTAAAGTTTTGGGAATTATGACCCTGTTGCCTCGCCATAGAAGTCCACATGCTTCTGCCAACTCATTTCTGTATTTCCAATATGGTTTGACTTTTGAATTTATTTTATGTGTATCGGTTGGCCAACCCTTATTTGTATAGCGTTTTAATGTTTGCAGAGTTTCATCTTGGGATGTTTCTTTTTGAAGAATTGAAAAGTGTGAATCTGTCAATTCGTTTGCCACGGTAATGCTGCGTATTGCCTCAGTCATTTCTTCTTGCAGGGCATTGTCTACGTGCCCAGTTGTTTCACAAGCACGTGACAGAGTGTCTGCAATATATAATTGTTTTCCCGGCTTATAAATCAATTTAAAAGTATAAGGTTGTAACCTCAATAACATACGTTGTAACCTAGGAGGAGTGTCAATAATAGCTTTCTTTATAATCATAATGAGCGGTTTATGATCAGTTTCTATGGTAACATCATTACGACCATATATGTAACTATAAAATTTTTCACATGCGAAAACACATGCATAAAGCTCTTTTTCTATCTGAGCATAGCGTTGTTCTGTTTTAGTCAACGCTTTTGAAGCATAGCAGACAGGCAGTCCATCTTGTAATAAAACTGCTCCTAACCCATTTTTACTAGCATCAACTGATATTGTAATTGGTTTATGCATGCTGTAATATTGTAAAACCGGTTTTTTACTCAGACATTCTTTTAACTCCATGAAAGATTTATCATGCATTTCTGACCAATGCCATGATATATCTTTTTGCAATAACTCCCTTAAGGGTTGTGTTTTTTCAGATAAATTTGGTATAAAATTACTAACATAAGTTACCAACCCCAAAAATCTTTCGACATCTTTGATTGATTTAGGTTTTGGCATATTAGCAATAGCTGACACTTGACCTTCATCCGGGTAAAGACCATCCTTTGTAATCTTGTGTCCTAAATATTTAATTTCATTAAGACAAAATTTACACTTACTTTTATTTAATTTTAAGTTAATTTTGCGACATCTCTCTAGTACAGCTTGTAATCTATTATCATGTTCCTCCCTTGTCCGTCCATAGATAAGCAAATCATCAATATATAGACATACCCCCTCTAAGTCATCAAAATTTTCATGAACTTTCTTATGAAAAACTTCACTAGCAGAACATATGCCATAAGGCATCCTTAAAAATTTATAACGACCGAACGGTGTATTGAAGGTGCAAAAGTCAGTGCAACTGGGATCTAGTTTTGTTTGCCAAAAGCCATTTGAGGCATCTAGTGTACTGAAATATTTAGCACCTGAGAGCTTAGACAAAATATCGTCAAGAGTAGGTAACCTAAAATATTCCCGTTTTATTGCTAAGTTAAGTTCTTTTGGATCTAAGCAAATACGTAATTCCCCATTAGCTTTTTTAACTATGGTAATACTATTAACCCATTCTGTGGGGCCTTCTACTTTGGCTATTATACCCTGTTGTTCCATTTCTTCTAATTTTTTCCTAACTTTATCTTTTATGGGTATGGGTATCTTTCTTGGAGCATGAACTACTGGCTTATACTTATTATCTAGTTGTATTTTATATGTCCCTGGTAGACAGCCTAATCCCTCAAATACCTCTCTATAATTATTCAATATATTTTTACATAAATTACTTTCATTGTAAACATAATACATACGTTTTACTAATTGCAGTTCCTCGCATGCATTTTTTCCTAAAATTGGATCAGATTCAACATTTGCAACTTTAAATTCTAATATAAAATTACGTTTTTTATACAAGAATTTAATGAAACACTTACCTATAACATTAATGTGTGCACCAGAGTATCCCTGTAATTTTGTGTTACTCTTCAACAAGTTATATTTATTAATATTTAATTTAGACAGAAACCGTGCAGGCAAGACATTGACATCAGCTCCCGTATCAATTTTAAAACAAATATTACAGTTATTGATTTTTAATTTAACAGACCACTGATCATTATTGCAATTACAATTTACAGAATAAATTACCTGTTCATCTGATTCTGCAATATGGTATACTTTACACATTTTGGAGAAGTGATTTAAACGTGTACAACGATGACACATTTTACCATAAGCTGGACATGAAAACTTTGGATGTGCTAGTCCACAACTATTACACTTTGAAATTGAGCGGTTTTTAAATTTTATATTCCCACTGTAACCGCTTACGCCAACTGGGGATGGCGCTGATGCATTATATTCACATCTCCGGCCGCCGGCGCTATACTTGACCGCACCCGAACGTTCCATACGCTGACCATTTCGTGTAGGCACGCCGTTTCCTCGATCGCTGTAAGCGACCCGCCTTTGTGATGACGATGAATATCGGTCACCGTCTCTCGCGCCACCCTTTGGGTACGTCGGCTCAATCCTGTGTATGCTGCCATTATCACTCACGTTTTCTTTGTATAAATTATACATAAACTTAGTCGAGTTTTGTGTACAAATTTTCTCTGAGTACGATTTTGAAACAATAACAGCTTGGCAAATCTCAATAGCCTTTTCAAGGCTTAAATCAGCTTCTCTTAACAATCTTTCTCGTATTCCATCGTCTGTTATACCACACACTAGCCTATCTTTTATTAAAGATTCACATAAAGTATTAAATTCGCAGCTTTGTGCTAGTTTTCGGAGTTCAAATACGTATTGCTCGATGGATTCATTCTCACTTTGATTGCGCATAAAAAAATTGTGGCGTTCCACCGTCACATTTTTCTTCTGCGTGAAATAGTTTTTGAATTTGCCCAAAATTTCGTCCACTGTTGTGCAACGCACATTAAATTGTTCGTATAGCTCACGACATTGTTCACCAATTACGTGTAAAAGTATATTAACTTGTATTTGTGGGCTCTTTTTTGACAATTCACACGCCTCAAAGTAAATTTTAAATCCTTTACTCCATTTGTTCCAGTTTAAACACAATGTACCACTGGTGATATTTACAGTGTTTTGGTCATAATAGAACGGTTCTGGAGGAGTTAACACTGTTTCCATTGTGATGGAGGCACAAAATATGTTTTAAATTGCAGTAACTAAAAACTATTTTACAAGAGGGGCGTTACCGGCTGCGCCATGTCAGGTGGTACGTCAATCAAACACAAACTATAGAGTTGAACTCAACTTTATTATTGATAAAACACATTCATTCATTCTCATTCACTCACAGAAGCTAGTGCTTGGAAAAATGCTTTAGAAGATGAGTTTCTAGCACAGATAAAGAATAGCACCTGGGACATTGTGAGTGGACCACAGAATCGTAAAGTTATTGGAAGTCAATTTGTATTTAGTACCAAGCTAAATGGTAAAAAAGTTAGATTAGTTACGAAGGGATGTGCACAAAGACCAGGTGAAGATTTTCATGAAACGTCTTCTCCAGTCGTGAGGACATCGTCTATAAGGCTAACAGCTGCACTGCCAGCGGAATTCGGATTGGAAATCCATGAAATGGATGTGATTTCAGCATACCTTAATGGCTCACTAGAGGAAGAGGTATATATGGAAATACCGGAGAAACTGCAAGATATATTACAAAAGCTTTTAACAAACCAAAAGATGGGTTCACAAGGAAATATTATTCGAGATAAGAAGATTATTGAGACAGCCAAGCGCTGGAATGAAGCCCTTGAAGATTGTGAAAATAGTGTGTGTTTATTAAAGAAATCTTTGTATGGTTTGCGTCAATCAGGTTTGCAGTGGTATAAAAGGTTAGTGACGAAGCTGAAGAATGTTGGACTTGAAACAATTCCACAAGACCCATGCTTGTTTATAGCAAGAAAAGGTGAGCGAATGATATTAATTGGCATATATGTAGATGACATAATTTTAGCTTCATGTGATAGTGTATGGTTGCATGATGTAAAGAAGGAATTATGTAGTACTTTTGGGATGAAGGATTTGGGAAACAAGTCATTGTTTAGGTATAGAATTTTCTCGTGATGAAGAAGATAGAGTGTACTTAAGTCAGAGAGGATATTCACAAAAGATTTTAGATCGATTTGGCATGACTGATTGTAAACCGATCATGACTCCCATAGATCCAAATGTTAAATTAGAAAAGCCTGCATGTGTGAAGCATGATATAATGCGTCAATACCCGTTTCAAAATTTAATAGGTGCCTTGATGTATTTGGCTGTGACAACAGACCAGACATTTTTTATGTAGTTAATTATCTCAGCCAATTTAATACTAATTATGATGTTCATTGGAAAGCCGTCAAACGCGTGCTTAGGTATATCAAAGGCACATTAGACTATGGCCTAGTGTATGAGAAGACGAATTTACCCCTTTTTGATATGGTTGATGCTGATTGGGGTGGTAATGCCGTAGATCGTAGGTCATACTCAGGTTTCGCATTCATTTTAGCAAGTGCCCCTGTAAGTTGGGAGGCTCGTAAGCAACGGACGGTTGCGCTATCGAGTACGGAAGCGGAGTATATGGCCATCTCAGAAGCAGTCAAAGAGGTTATGTATTTGAGAGATGTGTTGAATAATGTTGATATAAATTTTGAATGTGTCACTTTATTTAACGAAAATCAAGACGCAATTAAGTTAGCTCAAAGTAGAAACTATAATTCGCGAACAAAACACATAGACGTGCGGCACCACTTTGTTCGAGATATGTGCGAGCAAGGTGTTATAAACCTAAAGTACTTATGTACTGAAAGCATGCCTGCGGATGTTTTTGCTAAGGGTTTGAGTGGTGTGAAACATCGCGACTGCATGGTCAACTTAGGCATGGTAGACGTATGTAAGGATGAACAGGTTGGTCATGAGTTCGAGGGGAGGTATTGAAGTACGAATCGTAAGCTGTGTGCTGCATGTACGTAATAGATATAAGTACATATAGTTCGCGTTCCGCCAGCCACAGCGCGGGTGTATGTAATATCGTGTCCTCTAATAAATATTATAAATGGTATAAAAAACGGGGTGGACTGTAGGTACTGGTTTGGGAAAAGCGTGTTTGCCTTACTTGGTTTATGTTGCTGCGATCTTCTTGACTTCTTGGCTTCTTGGGCCGGCCCGTGTTCTTTTTTTCTTACTAGATGAATTTAGCCACATACAATGACAAACACACTGATTGGGGTACGGAAAGGCACTTTTAGTTATTATTTATAATATTCTTTTAACTTGTGGGAGCGAGCAGCGGGAAGTAAACTCAGCGCGGGCGCGGGAACTGGAGAGGGCGGGAAACGCCAAAAGACATTAAAAGTAAGACGTCACTGTCAATGACAATTTGTTTTTTTTTTTTTTTTTACGCGGTAAAGCTTTGGCCTTAACATTCCCCCGCCCTTAAAGGGTCACCTTTAAATTAAATAAAATGTATATTAAGCGGAATTAATTAAACAAAATAAAGATTGCGAGATAAAATGTAGATAGATATGTATTATAATAAATTATATGCGGTTATAATAGTTAATTGTAATATATAGTATAAAATATTTTAAATATAATAATTTGGTATAATAAAGTAACTGTATTATTGCGTCGGCAAGGGACACAAACGTACCATAGGTCGAACTAGTGTACCTTTAGCTGTTTTTACCGTGGCAACGCGAATAATATTGTCTTTAGAAGGGTGAACCTTTTCAACCACACCTAATGGCCAAGAAAGAACTGGAGAATTATCATTAATGATGATAACAACAGTACCAACTTTAATAGGAGTAGAGTGTTGAGTCCATTTCTGACGCGCTTGTAGCTCGTGTAAATATTCGGTTCTCCAACGACGCCAAAACGATTGTACTAATTTATCTAAAAGCGAATGTCGCTGAAGTAAATTAATTGGTGTGGAGTCTACACTAGGTGCAGGTAAAGTTCGAAGCGGTATTGTATTTAGAAAATGCGCGGGGGTTAATACCGAGGGTTCAGATGGATCTGAACTAAGTACAGTAAGGGGACGTGAATTTAGAAGGCACTCTATTTGCGACACAACCCTGATTAATTCTTCGTAAGCAAGGACTTGTTGTCCTATTATTTTGAATAAATGATTCTTTACACATTTAACCATACTTTCCCAGCACCCTCCGAAATGTGGAGCTGCTGGAGCTATAAATTTAAATTCTATGCGATTCTCTGCAAGTTCCTCTTCTAAACGCGGACGATATTCCTTATCAAGAAAACCATACAAATCCCGTAAATAATTACTAGCACCAACAAAATTTGTTCCACGATCGGAATAAAGACATTGCACGGGGCCACGCCGCGAAAGAAAGCGCTTTAAAGCAGCAAGAAAACTAGTTGTAGTAAGGTCGGTAGCTACTTCAATGTGTAGGGCACGGGTTGTTAGACAAATAAATATACAAAGATATGCCTTGCGTGTTTTCACGCCACGAGAACGTATAGGCGTGTATAACAATGGGCCACAAAAATCTGAGCCGGTATGAGAAAAAGCCTTTCCAGTCTGCAGCACTCTTTGTGATGGCAAATCTTCCATTAAAGGGTATCTCGGACGCGGTTTTGATTTAAAGCAAATATTACACTTGTGTATTCTAGAACGAATGATACGTCTAGCAGACAGTATCCAAAATCTTTGCCTTATTAAGGACATAATCAGCTGAGGGCCAGCATGCAAATATTTCTTATGATAATAATCGATTAATAACTCCACGAGCGCGTCTTGGCGAGGTAAAATAATTGGAAATTTATAATCAAAACTCTCAGCCGAGTTAGATAACCGACCACCTACATGAATAAGATTATCCTTAAGAAAGGCCTTTAGTTTCATCAATGCGGGAGAATAATTTTTACCAGATTCTAAATTTATAATATAAGATGAAAAATGTCGTTTTTGTATGTCGCGTATTATCAGTCGTTCGGCGAAGTTTATATCTGATGCGGTAATTCTAGACGATACAGAGCGTGGTAGCTTTTTTATAAAGCGACAAACATATATTAAAATTCTAATAAGTTTATTCCAAGAAGAAACGCGTCCACTTATATCTAGAATAATCGATACTTGTGGTTCTGTGTCAATAACTGAATGTGCAATTACCTTTTCTTCCGGAATACTATCTAAAGTTATTTCGTGAATTTTATTCACAGGCCACTCTGCAGGATTCTGAGTGAGCCAGGAAGGACCATGTAACCACAGCGAGTGCGAAAGCAATTTTGCGAGTGTAAGGCCCCTAGACAAACAATCCGCAGGGTTCTCGACACCTGCGACATGGTGGAAAAAAGACGCTGCTAAATTGTCTATAGTCTTGACAACGCGGTTGGCTACGAAAGTTTGCCAGCGGTGAGGCGAAGAATTCAACCAACAAAGTGTAACTTTGGAATCAGTAAACGCATAAATTTCATGAACGGGAAATCTCGGATTATAGCTGTCATGAATGCATCTGATGAGCTTTGCCATTAATTGAACAGCGCAAAGTTCCAGGCGCGCAATAGCCATAGGCTTCATGGGAGCAACCTTGGATTTAGCACAGATTAATTGAGTATGTATTTGACTGTCATGTGTTACATGAGCATAGACGACTGCGCCATATGCAAGTTCACTAGCGTCTGAGAAGCCGACTAGACGGACTTCACAGTTTTCAAAAATGCCCAAATGTCGCGGTATTTTGAATTCATTGAGAAACGACAATTCGTTTCTAAATTTAGTCCATGATTCTAGAATGTGATGGGGCGGACAATCATCCCAATCAATTTTAGACATCCACAATTTTTTCAAAATAAGTTTTGCGTGAAGTATAACGGGCGCTATGAATCCCATTATGTCCCATAATCTGGCCACAGTGGCCAATATAATACGTTTCGTACATTTATTGTCTGGCACAGCGACTTTAAAAACAAAACAGTCATCCAACTTAGACCAATAGAGACCTAAGATTTTTACGTGTGATGATTTGTCTAATTCAACAGGTTCAGTGGCTTTATAAGAATTTGGTAAATTATGCATAACAAAATCAGAATTGCTAGTCCACTTAACCAAGTCAAACCGAGCTCGTTTAAAAAGTTCAATCAGCTGGTTAGCAGCCAGTAAAGCTTGATTCTCTGACCTAGCGCTGAAGACAATATCATCCGTATAAATATAACGAGAAGCAATTTCCTTTGCCAAAGGAAATGAATCTCCTTCGTCATCAATAAGTTGTTTTATAACGCGAAGTGCATGATATGGACTTGATTTAAGTCCAAAACAAACTGTATTAAATTCAAATATTGTAAGTTCATCTGTAGGACGAAAGCGGTAAAATACACGTTGGAAGCGACGATCATTTTTATTCATTACAATTTGTAGGAACATCTGCTTACAATCAGCGGAAAGAGCGGTTTCAAAAAGACGAAAATTTAAAATAATTGTAAACAAATCACCTTGCAAATTAGGTCCATTATGCAGCAGATCATATAGGGATAACCCTGAACTTGACTTATGACTACCGTCTAGAACCATGCGAAGTTTGGTAGAAGACTTATCTTCACGGACAACGCCGTGATGCGGTATAATATATACAGGATATGGATCCTCGATAATAGCGGGTGGAGAAGGTTATAAATAACCTTTCTCTAAATACTCTCTTATGACTGCATCATAGGCAGCTCTAAACGAGGGTGTGGATTCCAGCTTCCTTTCCAAACCAAAGAAGCGTTTCCGAGCGGTTGCGTATGTGTCACCGAGCGCGCAGACATCATCACGAAAGGGCAGTGACACTATATACCTTCCAGTGGTCTTATCTCGTTCGGTAGACTGACAGAAGAAATATTCACACTCAATGTCATTAGGAGACTGAGTGGGCGGATTATCTAAAGGACACTCATCAATATAGCAAAACCTTTTAATAAGCATGTCAAGTGAATCCTGGTTAGTAGGCATAGTACTGCAACATACTATGGTTTTGTCTTTGCGAGTGCATGTAGCGGGAAGAGTGGGTACAGTACCCATAATAACATAACCTAAAGCAGTTTGTATAGCGGGTGGAATCGCAGTATTATATTGTATTACACCTGGTAGCAACAATTGTGAGAATATAGAAGCACCAATCAAAACATCAATATGAGCTGGCTCATAGAACTTGTCATCGGCCAGCGGCAAATCTTGCAAAAAAGCTAAAGCGGAAACATCCACCGGCACAGATGGTAAATTATCTGTTATTTTATCAATAACCAGGGATGAAATATTATATTTAAAGTTAGGATTAAACCGAGATGAAAATTGGAAGACAGCAGTTCCCTTTATGCATTTCTCAGAACCACCAATGCCATTTACCTTTGTATGCTCAGGATTCATTGGCAAGCCTAATCGAGTACAGCAGTCTGATGTAATAAAATTACTCTGCGAAGCACTATCAAGTATGCAGCGCACACTATGTTGCCCACCATATGCATCACACACTATAACAGAAGCTGTGGCAAGCAAAACCGTAGTCTTTATATTACTTGTAGAATGCATAACGTTAGTACAAGCCTCCTTGGCTATATAAGATTGTGGAGATGGCGAAGAAATAGTGCGTTGTATAGGAACTTGTAGTGGTGGTTGTAAGCGAACGGTTGTAGAAGGTTGTATGGCTATATTATTTACAGGCTGTGCCTCCACATGTGAGTGTGAGACAGTATTTAATTTAGAAGTGTCAAAATGGAGTAAGCTGTGGTGCTTACCATTACAGATTCTGCATTTTGAGTTTGAATGGCAATTACCTGCTTTATGTTTGCAGCTTAAACAATTAACACAGGCATTGTGCTCTTTCACCACCTTATAGCGCTCATTGGAAGACATTTTCCCAAATGCAGGGCATTTATATAAATGATCATGAACAAAGTCATTACATAAACATTTATGTGTATCAGACATAGTAACATATGACTGCGGTTGTGGAATTTTAAAATTATGTGTGCGTTTTGTATTATTGTTGGAATTTGAAGTTGAAGTTGAAAAAGAGGAACGCTGTAATATTCTAGATTGATCTTTAATATATTCAACTAGATTTTTAAATTCAGGAATTTTATCCTTGCGGGAATGCATCTCAAAAGACCGAACTGTGTCTGCATCTAACTTCTTCAAAGCGGTATGTAAAATAATAAAATCTGTTAAATCTGGTAATTTTAAGTTTTTTAAGGCATTTACAGAAGTAACAAACTTATCTAAAAATGTTTCTAGGTTGAAAACGGACGCTGTTGAAATAGATTTGGGCTAAACTTTTGCACGGAGTGGCATCAGATTAACGTAAATTAAGTTTAGGGGTATACATACGCCTTATATATAGACACTAGACCTGTTATTTGGGCTAGGTAACACGTTTTTAGGGTCCACCAACAAGTTTTGAATGAATAATGGTAAAAACAAAAATACGTTTGATAAACAAGGTTATGTCACTTTTGTTGAAAAAAAGTTTGATTTTTGTTTAGGAATACACTTACACCTCTAATAGATAAACACTAAAACTGTTTTTTAGTTTAGTAAACAAGTTTTGAATTAGTTATTATAATTTTGAAAATTTTAAAGTATATAATAATAAATCACAGTACTGTCACTTTTTTTTTTACT
This sequence comes from Dendrolimus kikuchii, assembly GCA_019925095.2. Lineage (NCBI taxonomy): Eukaryota > Metazoa > Arthropoda > Insecta > Lepidoptera > Lasiocampidae > Dendrolimus > Dendrolimus kikuchii. The sequence goes on along the minus strand of JAHHIN020000037.1, from coordinate 125,886 downwards.
TTACGACGATAAATGTTACCAATTCGATATGTCAATAATATCGATTTTTAAATATGAAAATCGTTCGATATGCCAATAATATCCATTTTTAAATACGAAAATTAATTTTATAGCATATATATTGCGAGTTTGAATGAGTAGTATTTGTAATCGATTTATTTTTATTAAAAACATCGATGTGTAATTTCGTAAAAAAAAGGCGGCAATTTGAGTATATTGCCGCCTTTTTTATTCCATTACTCTGTGAGTTACGTGAATGTACTTTGTGTTTTGTTTTTGGATTTTTCGACGACTTGCGCTGTTTTGGTTATTATATTCATTATATTTACGTTAACTGGCTTTCCACTGGACTTCGATTGCATTGCTTTACTTTGGAACTTGGCTTTTTTACTGGACTTTGATTGGATTACTCAAATTTTGATTTGGCGTTTTTACTGGACTTTGATTGATCACTGATCTTCATAATGAGCGATTACGAGCTGGTGCAAGGACAGTCTTCCGATGTAGCAGGGTCATCTACTGATGTAGCAGGGCCGTCTTCTTCTGTAGCGGGGCTGTCTACTGATGTGGCTGAGCAGTCTGCTGATGCGCCAAATGCTGACTACTATCATGATGATATGTGCATGGCTCGAAAGTTGTATGTCAGGTACATTTTAAACATGTGGAATTTAGGAGGTATTTTGCGGAAACTTGGCACTAATGAACAATGTGTCGCATTCAGTGAGCAAGAGGGGCTGGTCCTAAAAGAAAAAAAATGCCCCGTACATCGTAGTAACATGAAAATCTTATATTCTGTTGGATGTAAACATTTTGGAACATTTGTATGTTCAAAGGGTACATGTAGAACTAAATTTGGAGGCAATGGTAGAAAAATATCACGCAGAAAAGGAACCTTTTTTGAAAACACTAAAATTGATTTAATTCATGTTTTTTACCTTATTTATGCATATGCTCGTGGGTGGTCTCATGAAAATGTAATTTTGGAAGATCCCTATAAAGAATTAAACTCGAAATGCTTAAGTTCATGCACTATAGCGGATTGGTTTTCGTACTGCCGTGAGGTGATAGTTATTTATTACTTAGAAAAAAAGCTTGAATTTTCTGGAAAAATTGGCGGGCCGGGAAAAATCGTACAAATAGACGAAAGCAAGTTTGGAAAACGGAAATACAACAAAGGTACAACAATATTTATGTTGTATAATTTTTTTATTGTTTTTTGTAAATTTTGTAGTTTTACTGAAGATTTTTTATTTGTTTCAGGACGTCATATCGAAGGACACTGGGTATTGGGAATGATAGAAGATGGGTCCCAGGATCTTCGTCTAGAAGTCTGTCCTGATAATATCAGATCAGCAGAGGTTCTTATACCACTGATTCAAAAACATGTCCAGGTGGGAACCACCATACATACTGATTGCTGGCGGGCATATAATTGCCTGTCAGATTATGGATATGTTCATAAACAGGTGAACCATTCAGATCCCGAGAACCCATTTGTAGGGGCAGACGGGATACATACTCAAAGGATAGAAGCACAGTGGCGAGTTGTGAAGTCATTTTTTAGAACTAAACACTTTACAAATATGAGTAATTTTACCGATTTAATAATTGAATACTTGTGGCGACGGTACGTAATAAAATTTAAAAAAGATGCCTTTGTGGAATTAGTGAATGCAATTAAATTTGTTTATGAACTGAAGTAAACCATATAAACATCATGTTTTATTAAAGAAATCCTTTATCTGAGTTTTTGGGTGTGATATAAATAAACAAGAGGTAAAATAATTATTATTTGGGTTAGGGGTATTTATAGTCACTAAGATTGTGAGGGGTCATTGAAAGTCACGACCAGTGACTAGAATGGTGAGTTGGTTAGGTTAGGTTAGTCTTTAGACCAAAGCGCACGAGCCGAGCGAGCGAAGCGAGCGTGCCGCGGTAGCGGCCGGCGAGTGCCAGAACCGACTGGTAACCATTTAGTCATTGTTTATTACTTAAACAATGGCTACAAATCGGTTCTGATACTTGCTGATGCTGCCGTTGCACGCTTGCTCTTAAAGGCTGTAGTCAAAAGTCGCGACTAGTTAAAAAAACGGTGAGTTGGTTAGGTTAGTTTAGTCTTTAGACCAAAGCGCACGAGCCGAGCGAGCGAAGCGAGCGTGCCGCGGCAGCGGCCGGCGAGTGCCAGAACCGACTGGTCACCATTTAGTCATTGTTTATTACTTAAACAATGGCTACAAATCGGTTCTGATACTTGCTGATGCTGCCGTTGCACGCTTGCTCTTAAAGGCTGTAGTCAAAAGTCGCGACTAGTTAAAAAAACGGTGACTTGGTTAGGTTATGTTAGTCTTTAGACCAAAGCGCACGAGCCGAGCGAGCGAAGCGAGCGTGCCGCGGCAGCGGCCGGCGAGTGCCAGAACCGACTGGTTACCATTTAATCATTGATAACTATTTAAGTGATGGTAACAAATCGGTTGTGACATTTGCTGACCGCTGTCATGGCACACTCGCTTTACTCACTCGGCTTGTGGGCTTTAGTCTGCGTTTTTAGACTGTTTTAAATGTTTTTTACATTGACCACTATCTATTTTCTGCATTTCTCGTCTTTAGACATAAGAAATTAGTACACCATTTTGAAAAAAAATAGTAAAGTTATGTTTACAAAAAAAATCATATCTCAAAAACTACATGTCTCCTAGACATGGGGGTTGCAGTAGGGAGAAGTACTCATCCCCCCCTTCCCCCTCCGCCCCCCAACTACTTAAAATTCAGTGACCACTATTGCAAAGTTTAACCTAGATTTGTATTCAAAAATTTGATTAATATAAGCGGACGCTAGCATACGTTTATCATCATATTTCTCTTTAAGAGAATCAATAATAAGTGCATAATTTCAGCACAAGGTGTAATGCCAGCCAAAACTGACTTTGCCTTAGCAGTCAGTTTGCCTAACAAATAATACAATTTGTCAGAGTCTGACAAACTAGGATTATCATGAACAATAGACATAAAACTTGAATAAAATAAAGGCCATGTGCGGATATCTCCATCAAAAGACACAAGTTCAATTGGAGGCAAAGATGGGCGTGACCTATGTGGGGTCACTGACTTCTCATATTTATCTTTATTTTCAATACTAGATAAAACTCTTTTAATGTGACAATACATTTCTTCAAATGCTTCCCAGGATTGGTAGTCTACCCTTGATCCTACATTCACCTGCATATTGTACAAGTTATAGTCATAAAGGGCCTTTTAAAAATCACTGCGAAGAGTATCAACTAATAGCGCACCAGAAAGAAACCTCTCTCTATTCTCCAAACTGTCTACTAACTGAGAGCGGTCATAAATGGTTTGTATGCGGCTAAATAAAGACTCACGTTTGGCTAATGCTATTTCTAACGACATTTTTAACTTAGGATCTGAACAATCCAACTTAGTTTCAGTTCTTTTACTTGTGCCAGTAGTTGCCATGTTGATATTAAATAAAATAAACAATTGCTTACAAATCTTGTGTTAAAATATAGTGAAAACAATAAGTAAGCACAATAAAAAACACTTGTTTGACTGTGGTATTATATAATTATAGTGCAGAAACAAAATGTAACAAAATATAGTTTATACCAAATTATAGTTATGAATTTTGTTTAGATATAAAGTATATATATTAATATATAGTATTTATGTATACAGATATTCAATTTAAGCAGTAATTTAAAGAAATATAACACAGGTTTGTGTATTGTAATATGAACCTTGTAAATCAAGGTACCTACCTACATATATATAAAATGACGACCCAAAGCGGAGGTATGTTATTTTATGCGAAATAAAGAAAATACAGTGCGGTTTTATAATATTGCAAATGATTAATATGCGGCGCGGTTAAAATATATGAAATATGAAAGCGGAGATTAATGATTTAAATCGATAATAGAATGCGGTACGCGAACTTAAGATGGCGGGGCGTGTTGCGGACAAAGGAAATTCCTCACACGGGAATATGAAATATGCTTATGTAGGTTGTTAAACTAACCGAAATATGCGAAATCCGGCTCGAATTGACCACAAAATGGTATAAAAAACGGGGTGGACTGTAGGTACTGGTTTGGGAAAAGCGTGTTTGCCTTACTTGGTTTATGTTGCTGCGATCTTCTTGACTTCTTGGCTTCTTGGGCCGGCCCGTGTTCTTTTTTTCTTACTAGATGAATTTAGCCACATACAATGACAAACACACTGATTGGGGTACGGAAAGGCACTTTTAGTTATTATTTATAATATTCTTTTAACTTGCGGGAGCGAGCAGCGGGAAGTAAACTCAGCGCGGGCGCGGGAAGTGGAGAGGGCGGGAAACGCCAAAAGACATTAAAAGTAAGACGTCACTGTCAATGACAATTTGTTTTTTTTTTTTTACGCGGTAAAGCTTTGGCCTTAACAACGTATAAATAGCATCTTTTCTTTCCACGACCCAACAGTTACAATACTTTTCATTGTGTCCAGGCCGTAAACAATTAAGACTGACCTTTGATTCATTGGCCTTTTGAATACGGTTTTCAACAGGAACGGCTCTGAATGTTTCACAGTTATATAAGAAATGAAATTGATTGCAGAGAGAGCATGTAAATATTGTTTTGTGACTTTTATTTAATTTTTTATTGATGATTTTTTGTTTAGTATTAATCCTTTTATTATTATTAGTAGTTATATGTAGGTTAGAATTAATTTCGTTAGATTTATTTTTGTACATAGTGCTTTTATTTCACGTAAAGTTAAGTCAGCTCTGTTACTTTATAAAATTGGTAAAAGTCTCTAAAGACAATGGGTTTTTCAGATTATTTCTATGTTCTTCTCATACCCTATGAGTAACACTATCAAGTTTATCTGTCATTATGTATATTATTAAAGTATCCCAATGATGAGTTGACTCATCTAAAGTAGATAATGCACGAAAATTTTTATTTGTAACATCAATAAGATGACGAATAGCAATAGCGGATTTGGTGGGCATATGCTGAATATTAAAAAGTTCTTTAATATGATTGTTAACAAGCAACCTTTTGTTATCATATCGGCTACATAATAAATTCCATGCGGATTCATAATTTTCCGATTTAAAATCTAAATTGTCGATGACAAGCAAAGCGCTGCCTTTTAAAGAAGCATGAAGGTAATGTAATTTATTAATACTATCCATGTCTTGTTTTGAATGAATTAATGCTATGAAAGTAGCTTTATATTCAAGCCATTTTTGATAATGACCACTAAAAGAGGGTAAATCAATTTTTGGTAATCTAATGCAATTTGATTTAATTACACCTGCCTGTGCGTCCTCGAAACTGGCCACGGAATCATCGCGAGCGTGAGCGGATCCGGAGCGCGCGCCTAGTATGCTGCGCGCCGCCGCTATCAGCTGATGGTAATGATTTTCGAACGTTTCGCGTTCTTCGCTCTCGTCGTCCGGGTCCTCCGCAAGCATTTCAATGTCGCACTGTAATTTGTCAAAGTCAGCATATAAGTTTTAAATTTTTTTGAAACGACTTTCTAAATCTAGATTTTTCAGTTTTTTAGGCGTGCTGGAAGTTTCAAATGCATTAAGAAAACTATTGAAAACAGTAAGCCTACAATTCATACAACTGCGTTTTTTCATTAATTTTTATATTTTTTCTTCAGCCATAGCGAAAATAATGAGTGAAAATAATTAATAGAATGAAATTAAAGAAGAATGCGATAGATAAGATTGATGGCAAAGTAATAAAATGTAATGAAATGATCGCTAAATGTTACTTGTCGTATGTGCAAGCGTATCAAACTGGTTACCGTGGCTAAAAATGGAATTCTCGTAATAATGCACGAAATACGTAAGTGGATACTTAAGCAATATAAGTATAAGGCCGAATAACTGATTTAGGTAGCAAGATGTGTGAATGAAGTGACAAGTGAATAATGAAAAAATGTATAATGGTAATTAAGATGGAATAGCAAAAAAGTTGGCACAATTTTTTTTTTTATTGCAGAAGATCAGCAGACAGGCAGACGGCCCACTTAATGGAAAGCGGCTACCATCGCCTATGGACATTTGCAACATTAAAGTTGCTACAAATGCGCTGTTGCTCTCTTAAGGGAAACTGGAACCTGGTCACTAATGCCGGAACACAACACTCAAGGTTGTTATGGCGACATACTTTAGACCAGGGGTGGCAGCCATCCAGTCGGGCAAATACCCTACCACAGGCCGCCCAGCCGCAGGAAATTGTATTCTTTCTCCGTTCCTGCACGGATAAAATAATACTAATACTATAATACTATATTTGTACTAAATCAAACAGACCTGTTTTAAGATAAGAAATATGGACAGAGAAGGAATAAATCGGAACGAACTCACAAATGGCCAAACCGTCCATCCAGTTCTTTGACGTCTTCCCTTCTTCGACTATGATGACTCATACGTTCGACTTCGACGGATCCAAAGTCCAGGTGCGGCGACCACCGTCGTATATCCAAAAACTTCTTTTTATGTTTTATTTTCACCTTGATGGGTCTATTGGGGAAAAATAAACACCTATGAAGGTGTGCTCCCCCCACCCTGCCACCGCGTAACCCAGCCCCCGCTCGAGCTCGATGGGCGGGGTGCCAGCGCCCGAACTGGCCACCACTGCCACCGTGTCGTCCAGGTCCCCAACCCAGTTGCTCTGGGAGGGGACGTAATACGGCTCCGAAATTACGGCCAGACCAACCTCCAACTCCACCAATGACTGCAGGAGTAAATCCTGGGCCCCGGTGGAGTGGTTCACATTTGCTTGGAGGAGTCTAATATGTCATCCGGGCATTTTAAAGAGACATATTAGATACCTCCTGGTGTCTCCCTACTCCGACGTTCGCCGGAGGCACAAACTTGCCACGGACGTGTGGAGGGAGGCAGCCCCTCGACAACGCCACGTGGTTTGCGTCGAGACCCGACTCGGCGCAAACAACGCAGTGAGCATTCGGCTCAGTGCATTGAGCGACCCTGTGTCCGCTTCTGCCGCAGCGGAAACACAGGGCCGACCTGTCTACCCGCCCGTCCTGGCACATCACTGTTATATAGCCCGTATAGAGGTACCGCATACAGCGTATGGGTCACCTCTCACGGGCTGACACCTCCGCTGAGCTGAAGCCCACACAGATGTGCTTCAGCTCAGTGAGTAACTTGGCGACCAGGATCGGGCACTGTATATAGGCAGCTCCCATCCCCCCCGGCCCCACGCCGATTCCGCCAGATTTCACGTGCCCGCACGGGCAGCCCCCTGCGCGAGCGATGGCCTCTTCCAACATCGAAGGCGTGACCGAGTCGTTGAGTCCGGTGACGCGGACGTCCCATTTTTTTCACCGGTCTGGCGACCTCGGCCACGCCTGTTAACACGCCACTGAGGGCCGCAGCCAGCCAGTCGGCCTTTTCAATGCCCTCCGGCCCTGGCGGCAGCTCCAAGAGCCGGGCATCGCTAGCTGTCCGGCTGATCTTGAGACCCTCCCTGAGGCCCATCGCCTGCAGGTCCACCATAGTCGCCGGCCTGCTTGAAAATCTGGCGGTACGTGACCCCGTTCTTCACGGCATCAGGCAGCAGCGTCACCATAACCGCTGCTGCCTTTGCCTCCATCAGCGGAACCGGCCTCCTTGGAGGAGGTCTCCTGGCCGGCTCTTTTCTCCATTGAGGAGCAGAGGTTAGAGGAGTAAGAGTTGGGGCGGGATATCCCCCCGCTCTTCCCTTGCGCATCCTTCTCCCTTTGCCCCTTCTACCACCTCCCACCACCGTCCATTCACCCTGGACCTCCTGGGTGAGGGTGGGGGCGGTGGGGGGAGTCGACCACATTGGGGGGGTCGGAGCGACCCCCTGCCTCTGCCTGCCTTCTGGGGGCCCTCTGAACTCCAGAGGGACCCGGTTTCGAAATGGGGCGCGGAGGGCCCACCATTTTGGCATAGGACGGGGCGGGGGCCGCCGCTGTCGGAATTGGCTCTATCTCCATCGCCAAGGGCCCCGCCAAGTCGTCAGAGTTCTTGGGAGGAGGAGCCGTGGGAGGTTTGGCAACCGAGGTCCCGGGTGCCGCCTTGGACCGCTTGTCCAAAGCGAGAGGCGGACGTACGATCGGGGGGGGGGGGGAGTAACCTGTCTTCAAGGCCCGCAAAGCGGGCGTTGATGAACTCCCCCATCGAATGATGATGGAGCGCTTCAGCTCCTCAACGTCGAATGGGGGAGATTCGTTGTTGGGTCTCCCCCCCTCTTTCTGGGGATGGGGCCCTCCATCACTGGCCGCGGCCAAGGATGGCCGCGGTTTGGTCTTTGGCCCTGGCCTCCTTGGCCGCGGCCTTCTCCTTTTCCGCGGACTCCTTGGCCGCGTTTTTCATCTCTTCGAACTCCCTTCGGTATGACCGAATCTCGGCCCGTAGGGAGTCCACCTTCAGGTTGTCGAGGCTCAGCTTCCTAGTTTCGACGTCGACGATCCTCCTGGAGAGATTCTCAGTCACTTCCATGAGGGCCGCCGCCGCCTCTTTGAGTTTCTTGACATAACCCCCCTTGAGGTTCCCCGATGTCTGGGCCACGTTGTATATGGCCGCGACGTGGACGCCGGCCATGGTGCGGAATTCCTCTGCATCCAGAAGGTCGACGTCTGTCTGCCTCGGGTCCATCTCGGGGGGTATGTCGACCCCTACTTCTGGCGCAGAGGCCTTCGTCCTCTTTACCAGGTTCTGGCGGAGATCGTTGACAAAGGCCTCTGCGTGAGCCTCGACATCCGCGGTCTCTTCGCGGGACAGCGTTGTTCCCACACTGTGCCCTCGGTAACGGGCCCCCAGGAGCAACTTGGTGCGCCGGGTCCCTGGCTTCTGGGTGTCTTCTTGAGTCACCACCTTTTTTCCCGACTCGTCCAAGTCGGAGCCAATATTTTCTCCGCGGGAGCGTGCGTTAATCCGTTTCCGGACCTCGCACACTCCCGAGGCGCGACTCTGCACCGAGTCGACCATTAGTGGGCCCCTCCCCCCATGGGGGTGTAGAGGGGAGTGTCCGGAGCAAACAACAGATCAAAATCATATGCAGAAACAAAGTCCAGTAGGAAAAGCCAAGAAAAATCGACAAATAGAGAAATCAAGAAAAACAAGCAAATCCGGGTCAATAACTAGGCAAGAATGTCAAAAGTCCATTAAACCAAAAAATGTTGTTCGAATTTATCCACCACTTATCGCACCCGTGCAATGAGGCTTCAGCTCCTGGCACAGTTGGCCGGGCCCGGGCTTCCCCGATAAGCTGTAACACACTCGTGGGTACGATTAGCCACAAATTCATCTTTCTGAAACTAACCGACACACAGTTTTCCAATGTTCGGGCTTCCCCCATCCATGTACTGACTGCGGCCGGTGTCGCTTAATATTCGTGATCAGCTAGAGCGCGGCATTCCGCCTTTTTTTTTTTTTTTTGGCCAGGGGAAATTCGTTTGAGGACTAAGCCGCAACAGGCACAGAAGCCTGGGGGGATGTTCGCGACCCGTGTGAGTGTGGGATTCGCCAGATCGGGGGTGGCACTAGCGTGCCCGGTCAGAACCGGTGCCACGCTATTGGCACTCCTCAGTTAGGGATACCCACTAAAACCCCTGGGTGTTCCGTCCTGCGCCTTATGCCAGGGCTACGGGAAATGGGCTGCCCGACTCCGCAGTTCCCTGGCAGGCGTGGGCCCATCTCACTGAGCCTCTTCCTATGCCAGGGGACGTGTCCCCCGCCTACTTCTTGCGTGGGGCGGTCTTTAACGCGCCCCACGGGAAGAGAAATGAGCGCGCGCGGAACACTCGCGCTCTCATCTCGATGGCATGTGCGGGTGAGTGATACCCCAAGGGGCCCCACCCGCGCCGCCCGTTTACGGTGGCCGAAGGTCGAGCTCGGACCTCCGGCGTTGGCGCGTCTTCCTTTGGCGGGAGCGGAGCAAGGACGTACGCTCACGCTCCCACTCCGCCTCCTCCTTCGCAAACATAACGTGCTCGCAGAAGGAGGAGACGGCGTCCCATCCGGTGTGGCTCCCGACCATGGTGCGAACCACGGCTGGGAGCGGAAGGTCTAATCCGGTGAAGGTGACGAGCTCTCGGCACTGCTCCGTCCATACGGGACATTCCTGCAGGATATGCAGCGCCGTATCCTCTTCGCCTGTGTCGCAATGGTGGCACCCTGACGTTGGCTCGCGGCCGAGGCGACACAGGTACCTCCCGAAGCAGCCGTGCCCCGAGAGGACCTGCGTCAGTCTGAACGTCAGAGTGCCGTGAGTTCGTCCAATCCAATCCGGCAGGACGGGCCTCACCGCCTCGATGGTGGCGGGGCCCGCGCTGGGGCATCTGAGGCGATCTTCCTACACTCCCACGGCGACCTTGTGGAGCTCCGACTTGCATGCCTCGATTTCGCGGGGCGCGGGCCTGGTGCCCCTGGCCAGGGCCTCTTTGCGCCAAACATACAGTGACACCAGGACCCTGGCTTCTAGGTCCCATGGGAGGTATCCGGCGAGTAGCGAGGCCACTTCAAAGGACACTGTACGGTATCCCCTTATCGCCCTGATGGCCGTTATGCGCTGTGCTTGACGCAGTAACGGAGCGTTTTTGGCCGTCAGGCGATCCGCCCATACAGGGGCCCCGTAGAGGACCATCGACCATACGATGCCTTCGAAGAGTTTTCGGCACGTGGCGTTTGGCCCCCCGACGTTGGGGAGCAAGCGTGACAGCACACCCGCTGCCCCCTTGAGTCTGGGGAGCAGCTGCCAAAAATCCCACCGGCTATCGAGGACCAATCAAAGGTATTTCATGGTCTCCCCGATGCCGATGCGGTTGCCTCCTACTATGAAAGCGATGTCTGGAGGTGGACGGTTCCGAGGACCGTGAAAGAACACGGCCTCGGTCTTCTTATGCGCCACCTCCAGTCCAAGACGCCGGATCCTGCCTACTACTAAGGACACCCCAGCCGTGCCTAGAAGGCACGCCTGCCGGTGGGTCCTCCCTCGTGCTGCGATCAGGGTATCATCCGCGTAGCATATGATGCTGACGCCGGGGAGGACCTTGCTGCGTAACCTCCAGTCGTATGCGATGTTCCACAGGAGGGGACCATGAACCGACCCCTGTGGAACACCGCACACCATAGCTCGCCGATACCATCCCTCGTGGACCGGATAAATGACGGCTCGTTCAATTAAATAATCTCCGACTATTCGGCGGAGGTAGGACGGCACTCCAAAATACCGAAGTGCCTCCATGATGCAAGGCCAGGGCAAGGAATTAAAGGCGTTGGCGATGTCAAGAGACACCGCCAATAATACCTCGCCCCGGGAGACTGCTTCCTCCGCCAGGATTCTCAGCCGCATTACAGCGTCGATTGTGGAGCGCCCCGTGTGGAAACCGAACTGGTTGTCCGCCAGGTTCGGCCCCGTCGTCGATAAGTACTGGACGAGGCGGTCGACGATGATACGCTCGAAGAGCTTTCCAACCTCGTCCAGCAGCACAATGGTCCGGTAGGCGGACGGTGAGTCCGCAGGGCGCCCCTCCTCACGCAGCAGGACCAGCTTTTCGGTCTTCCACCGTTGCGGGAACTGGCCCTGCTCCAGACTTGCGCCGAAAAGCCTCATCAGTCGGGGTTCGTGGGCGTCGTAGGACAAAACCCACGCACGCCTTGGAATGCCGTCGAGGCCGGGGGCAGCGTTCTTAGCCTTCAGCCGTACCATAGCCACCCGCAGGTCTATCCGGTCCACGGTGGGCACAAGGTCTCTATCCGCGCTGGGCTCCGCTTCTAGCGGGGCCATTGCAGAAGGCACGTACTCAGCCCGTGAAGGGAACAGAGCACCAACCACATCGCGTACTACGTTCCCGGGGAGAGACTCAGTTAGCGAGGGCGCCCAGGCACGGAGCTTGTTCCGTGCCATCTTGAAAGGGCGCCCCCAAGGGTCTTGGTTTAGTCTTTCCAAGAGCTCCCCCCAGGCCGTGTTCTTCGCATCGCGGATGGCGACGCGCAGGTTCTTCCTGGCGCTTCTGTACCCCTCGTACAGATGAGTCTCTACGGCCGCTGCGTCTGCTGCGCGGCGTAGTCGTCGTCTGTGTCGGGTATACTGGCGGTGCGCGAAATTGCACGTACGCCTTAGCCCCTCGATTACGGGGCTCCATCAGTACACCTTTCGGAAGGGCCGGAATCGACCCCTCCCCGGCATCGCCGCATCGCAGACGCCTGTGACGAGCGACTGTATGTTTTCTGCCTCCTGCTCAACATTTACGTCGGGAGGGTTCGCATCGGGCCCTGATGCCCAGGTGGAGACGATCAGGGCCTCCTTAAACGCCTCCCGATCCAACTTTTTCAATGCCCAGCGCGGACAGTCTCCTACCGGGGGCTTTCGGGACGGCGGGTCGGGATTTCGGGCGGAGACGCTGAACCGAATATAGCGATGATCGGAGAGCCTCTCCACGCCCGTGACGACCCTCTAGTCCCGCACACGGCGCGCCAATTCAGAGCTGGCAAACGAGACGTCGACAATTGAGCCGCCCTGCTGGCACACACACGTGTGTATGGAGCTCCGATTGAGAACTACGAGACCCTTTTCGATGTCCCATTCTTCTAGCGCCTCGCCACGCGCGCACGTACTCGGGGATCCCCAAGCCACGGATTTTGCATTGCGGTCTCCGAGCACGAGTGCGGGATGAGGTCGCCTGCGGGCCACCACTGTGCCCACTTCCTCTATCCAACCTTCGAAATCGGTGAGCCTTCGATTCGGGGAGAAGTAGCCCCCAAGGACCACAATCTCCCCAATATTTGCCGCCACGTAGGACGGGGCTACCCTAACCACACCGGCTAGGGGAGGGTATGCGGCGGCAGTCCGGACAATGGTAGCCATCAAAATCCCCCGCCCAGTCAGAACGGGGAGGGACATAGTATGGCTCGGCGACTACGGCCAGCTGGATGCCCCACTGCGCCAAAATCTGCACCAATAAGTCCTGGCCAGCGGCGCAGTGGTTCAGATTTCTCTGGACCACTAGGAGAGCCATTGGGACAACCTCTTATTCCTCCATCCTAGTCGTCCCGGGCGCTGGCGCTGGCGACGGCGACGGCTGCAGCGAGCGGGGTAAAGGCTGCGGCGGCCGCCGCGGCTGTGACTTGTTGTTGGCCGCGGCCTGTCTGGGACCTTTATTTTTATTCCGTTTCCTTTTTGCTGGCTTCTTTTTGCCGTCTTCTTGTTTGTCCACCTTGTTGGTGGTGGACCCCGTGTAGGTGGAGGGGCCCGCACTTTTACGCGCGGCCGGCACTCCCCTGCACATCTAATGACCCGCCGCTCGGCCAGCCGCGCTACAGATGCTACAGTGCGGCTCGTTCTGGCACGTAGCGGCGGGATGACCTGGTTGACCGCAGCGATAACAGCCCTTGCTGCGGTCGACAGGGGAGGAGCAGGTGCAGGCCACGTGTCCTGCCACGAGGCAGCGCCAGCACCGCTCTGACCGGCTCGGCAGAATTTTGATGTCTGCCGATGCCCAACCCACCATTTTCCTCTTTCTATCTTTCAATTTGATGGCCGCCGCCACAGGACAGGCCAGGATGACATATCCAAACCTGTCTGGGCCCGGACGTACGGCGCTGGAATTGATACGCCCAGCGGCGACTTCCGTGACCCGGGCGACGGCGGCCACTACCTCCTCTACTGTTGTGCAGTCGTCCAGACCCGAGATACGCACGTTGAAACACCTCTCGGGCCTGGACACCTTCACCTCATCCTGAGGTAAAACTTCCTTTAGCCGCGCGGCGAGGGCATCGGCCTTCTCCCCGCTATCTTTTCCGGGGAGGAGGAGCATACGGGCCCCCGTCCGCGCAGTTTTCAGTTTGACCCCGGGGATACCGAGGTCTCCAAGCTTTATGTTGGCTTTTGCCTTCTGCATTAAGTCAGCGTAGCTGGTGCCCTTTTCCACCGCTACGGGTAACAAAGTGAGAATCACCGCAGTGGTGTTTGGCACCCGCATACGCGGACCCTTTTTCGCTGGTGGCTTTGGCGGCTTCGGCTTCGACTGGGGCTGACTAGCCCGCTTAGTGACGTTTGGTTGGGCCAGTGGCTGCTTCTTTTTGGCCTTACGGGCCACCACCGACCAACCTTCATCCATCCTTGGGGGCCCTTAGGCTGACGTGGCAGCCCTGGTTGGCTCCTTAGGGGTGCTCGTTACACTTTTCGACTCGACGCCGCCTCGTCTTCGTTTGGCGGACAGCGGAGGAAAGTCCATAAGGGAGTCCACGGAAGGGCGGTTAGCCTGCCCTCTCCCGGATGCAGGAGTCTGTTGCGTACTCGCCCGCCGGGCATCTACAGCCAGTGGCGGACGGACTCGCCTCTCCGGGAGTAGGCGGTCGTCCAGGGCGGCCAGCTTTGCGTCCATCATGGCCCCAAGCGATAGAGTCAGATGGCGCAGCAGCTCGTCCTGGTCCTGAACCACCCTCCCACTACAGACGACGACGACGTTGGTGGTGGGGGCGGCGGGGGCGGAGGCTTCGGCATCGGTGATCTGGAGGCCGGCACAAGCCGGGGTCGGGCGAACTCGGCGCGGAGACTAGCCATATCCTTCTTCATTTCGGACATCTCGGCCGCGAGGCGTCTATTGGCCGCTTCGAGTCGTTTGATTTCCTCAGACTCGGTGCAGCCACGCAACACCTCGAAGGCGTCACTGATGATGGAGACCGAGTCATTAAGGAACTTCATAAAAGTCCCTTTTAAACCCTTGGGAACCTTTGTCACGTGGCGGATGACCCCTAGAGCACTTTGGACATCGGTCTCGATGGCCTGGGCGATTCGCGCTCCGGCCTCGTCCGTAATCGTGTCCGACCCTGAGCAACCTAGAAGTTCTGGAGCCCTTCGAGCGATGCGCGCCTCTTCGGTGGCTTTGATCAGCACGACGGTGCTCTCTTCGTAGTCCAGCTCAAGGTCGGTGGCTCGACCTGCTTGGGCAACAGCTTCCCTGGCCCGTGCCAGACTAGCGGCCCCTTCTGTCCCGTAGAGGGTGGAGACACCTTGCAGGAGGTTTTTGAGGCCACCGTCTCTTCGTCGCTGGCTCTCTTCGGCCCTTCTCCTCTTCTTCTGCACACGCCACTGGCTCGACGGATTCGAGGGCCCGGCCTCCGGTTCGGTGCGTATGTCGAGTCCTGATCCGGAGCGTGAACGCGTCAGTGACCGCGATCGCGTCGGGGAACGCGACCGCGAACGTGATCCTGCCCTGGAGCGGGACTGAATGGAGAACATGGAGAGGTTGGAGTCTGACTCATCCATGGCCCCACTCAAGGCCCCGCTTATATTGCCGCTTCTGGCGCCACTTGCAGCAGATGTGCGGCCGCTCTGTCTACTACGCGCGAACGTTACTTCACCGCCCATCACGGGCACCTTATCTTTGGAAAAAGTCCAATGTTGCGAGCGCAAAGGCTTCTCCCCCCTAGAATACGATGGGAGACTTCTGACCTTACCATAGGTACCGGCATCGGTGCGGGATTCGCCCTCCTTTTTTTTTTGAGCAGAAGATCGACCCGCCTGGGGTAGTTTTTCTTGGCTTTGTGCTTCAATGGTGATTTTTGGAACCCCTTTCGGGGTTATTAAAACTAATTTTGTCTCCGCTGCGGGAGACCATCTGAGGGCTTACAAACTAAACTGTGAGCGACATGCGAAGAGCCCGCAAGTGCAGAAACCCCACACGCCGCCAACAGGGCGCTAGCAGCCGGGATGACCCGCCCGGCATGCAGCTACAGGCACGCCTAACCAAGCTTCGGGTAGCTGGGGAGTCTGTCCTAAGGGCGGGCAGATCGAAGCCTTCCACCCAATTACATCTGGAGGTCTTCTCTCTTCTTCCGCGATGCGGGTGCGATCGGGTGGAACCGCCGCCACCACACCCTGCATCGCGCGACGGTGTCGAGACACTACAAGGGGCGGACCGCCCTTAGGCCCGCCCCGTCATCGGCCCAGCGGATTGGTAAAACGCCCGGCCACTGGACCCGTCGCCGCCACATCGCGTGGGGCCTCTCCGCTGAACGGAGAGGTGAGAGTGGCCCGTTGAACATGGAAAGGATGGGTAGTTGTGAACGAGGGACACACAGGAGCCTTTTAAGGATAGAAACGTAGGTGGGACACCACTGTCACGGAGAGAAAAGGGGGAATGTGACAATGGCCGCTGGGGCACCCGGGACGCTTCCCCATGTGCCAACCGCGGTCGGAGGGGGCGAGGACCGCGAGGGGCACCCCTTGGGGGAGCGGCATTCCGCCTGCGTCAACTAGCCGCCCGACATAACGCAACCTTTTTTTTTTTTGATAACGCAGGGGGAATGTCTTTTCTTGCGACACTGCCTTGGGCCCGGGGGGGGGGGAGGTTGACCGAGGGGTGTGTGAGACTCCCAGTGGCCGGAGTCCCCACGCATGACTACGATGTGCGTAGTAGTCGCGAGATTCCGTCCGCCAGACTACCCACTAAACCTAACCTGCGCCCCTATCCCTCGCGCTTTTACGGGGCGTCACAGGATATAGACCAGAGGTACTCCACTGTGACGCCCCAACGCCTGGCTAAGACCCCAGGATGGCCCTCGGGGAAGGCCACCCTCTTCACCAGTAGGGGGGAAGTCCCGTGGGTGCCCCCGGACCCACGGGCCCCTACGATGGAATCCTAGGGTGGGAGGAGGTGAGCGTACCTGCGCAAGCGGCGGCCTGTGCGCCGCTGGCGGATCGGGTCCGCTAGCGCATCCTCCTCCCTCTCCCTCTCGGCGACCTCCTTCTGGAGCATTACCGCATCACAGAAGGAGGCCACTGCCGCCTAATTGACCTCACTCCGCAGCATGGCAGCGACCATGCCTTGGAGTGAGGTTATACTCCCCGCAACGCTCTCCAGCTCGTGACGCTGAGGTTCCCATGCGGCGCACTCTACCAGCGTGTCGACTGCTGTGTCTTGAGGTGCGCCGCAGTGCTTGCACTCCGGGTTCGGCTCCCGCCCCGCAGTACGATGCAGATACTTACCGAAGCAGCCATGCCCGGTAAGTATCTGCACAATCCTATACGTGAGGGTGCCCCTATTTCGGGAGACCCAACGCGAAAGGTGAGGGTGAATTGCCTCCACCGTCGCGGATCCAGCCACTGGGGACCTCAGGTCCTCCTCCCATTTCAAGGTCAGAGCCGCGGTCGCTTCGGCCCTGACCTTCTTTATTTCAGTCAGGCACGGCCTTAGGCCTCTCTCCCGGGCATTCTGGCGGTATTGGTACACCCTGGCGAGCGTCTCCGCTTGGAGCTCCCAAGGCGGATCGCCCGCCAGGAGCGTAGCTGCCGTCCAGGATACCGTACGGTATCCCCGAATGGCCCTCACCGCAAGGACGCGCTGGCAGCGCCGCAGCAGCGTCCTGTTCTTGCGGTGAAGGGCTTGACTCCACACAGGGGCACCGTACAGTGCCAAGCTCCGCAGTATGCCTGAATACAACCTCCTACAAGCCGCGCCTGGCCCTCCCACTTTAGGAAGGAGTCTGGCCAAGGCAGTGGCAGTCCTCAACAACTTCAGGGCCATCTGGGTGAAGTGGCCCCCGAAGTTCCATTTGCCGTCCAACGTACATACATACATACATAACTTCACGCCAGTTCCCTTGCGGGGTAGGCACGAACAACAGAGTGCCATTTAGGCTTATTCTTACACACCTCACTTGCCTCTTTGACATTCATAACTCTTGTCATGCAAGCTCGTCTGTTCTTAAGGCTCCTGACATCACCTTCTGCTAGTACACGATCAATTTGATCATGGAAGGTGTGTCGTGACCTTCCACGACTTCTGCATCCATCCACTTTTGCATTGTATATCTGTTTAGTCATTCTTTCATCATGCATTCTTTCCACATGCCCGAACCACCAGAGCATTCCTTTCCTTACCTTCACCCCGACACTCTCTTTCAGACCAACTCTCTTTCTTACTTCGGTATTACGAACGCGGTCCGCGAGCGTCACTCCGCAGATTTTGCGCAGTGCTCGCATCTCGACCGCGTTTACTCTACTTTCATGCTCTCTCTTCCATACCCAACTCTCGCATCCATACGTGAGCGTAGGTACCAGCACCGCGTTGCGTATGGCGAGCTGGGCCTTCTGGCTGAGGTTCTTAGCGCCTAAAAGTTTACCTAACGCTCCATTCACACTATTCCCCAAATTCACTCTTCTTTCTAAATCAGCGGTGTACCTTCCATCCCTGCTAAAAGCACATCCAAGATATACAAACTCATTCACTTGCTCTAGCATAACATCATCGACCATTATCCTTGCATTCGTTCTGGTTTCTTCTCTTTCAAACATCATAACCTTTGTTTTCTTCGCATTCAAATGTAAGCCTCTCGCCTGACAGACATCTTTCATCATTGTGACTAGTGTTTGCAGTTCTGATGGCGATTCGGCTAAAAGCACGGCATCATCCGCGTAAAGCAAGGTGCTTACAATTAGATCACTCATCCGCACCCCAACATCCATCAATCTTATTCTCTGGAGACAATCGTCCAGGTATAGGATGAACAGCAAAGCCGACAGCACGCAGCCCTGGCGGACGCCAATATTGACGTCAAACCAAGGTGACAGGCTGCCTTCCACTCGCACGCATGCCATATAGTCCTCGTAAGTGGACTGCACAGCACGCATCAATTGGCCATTAATCCCATATCTGGGCAATATGTTCCAGAGGTCCTTCCGCATAACCCTGTCAAATGCTTTCTCTAGATCCACAAAACCGCAGAAAACCTTCCGGCCCATAGCCAGCTGCTTCTCTACGATATTGCGGACAGAGAAAACTTGATCCATACATCCCCTTCCATTTCTGAAGCCACCTTGTGCATCCCACAGTAATCCATCGGATACCACTCTCATTCTCTTTTCAATAATCTTCGCATACACTTTATGCTGTGCTGATCAAACTGATGGCCCTGTAGCTGGCGCACTCCATACGTGACCCCTTGCCTTTATACAAGGGCACGATAACAGCGCGCCTCCAGTCCTTGGGAACCTTTCCCGTCCTCCAGCACAAGTTGCATAAGGACAGGAAAGCGTCCCGGACGCAGGTTCCACCATATTTGATCATCTCAGCAGACACACTATCGATTCCTCCTGCCTTTCCATTTTTCAGACTTCTTATCGACCATTCGATCTCTTCCAAAGTAATCTCGGATGCTGACTCCTCGGAGTCGGTCACAGACTCAGTTGTGGTGCCAGCATCCGGGATATTATCATACGTTTCTCTAAAATATTCACTCCATCGCGCTAATACCTCTTGTGGGTTAGCAAGAACGTCCCCTGCTTTAGATTTTATTCTTTCCATTCTGGAAGCTGACGAACAACCCCGAGACTTCTTAACCTCTCTCCAAAAGAGTTTGGTATTCGCCTCGAAGTTCTCCGTCACCTTCTCTTCTTCTTTCAATTTTATTCTTTCACGCTTCTCTTTCACTAAAGCTTTGGTTTCATTCTTGCAGAGGCGATAAATTTCTTTCTTCATCTCTTTCATGCTGTCATTCTGTTGTAAGGAAGCAACATAATCCAGCCAGGCTTTTCTCTTTCTCTCTACGCTGGATGTAACATCCGCGTCTCACCATTCATCACCTTTCGTTGTTATGTGCCTCTTCGCGCATCCACATGCTTCTTTTGCGCTTTCCACTATACTTTCTTTCATACTATCCCAGTCATTATCCACATCTAAGTCGGAGAAGTCCGCTTTTGCAAGCCTTTCTTCGACTAGGCGCGCATACATACTCCTTACACTAACATCTTCCAATTTTTCACACTTTATTCTTTCAAGCTCCCCGAAATTGGTACGCACTCGCCAGTGTCTCCACTTCTTGAAAAGGCCCACAAACCAGCTTATCACCAGGTAGTGGTCCGTTTCAAGAGTGGGGCCTCTGTAGGCTCTTGTATCCATTATTGTGTTTCGGAGGCGACTATCAATTAAAATCAGATCAATTATACTTTTCTGATCATTCATTCCCCATGTATACGTGTGAATATCCTTATGATGGAATAGGGTGTTCGACACAAGCAAGTTTCTTTCCATGCATACGTCTATGATTGGCCTACCAGCATCGTTCACTCTCTTGTCACCATAGGGTCCAAGGACAGCCTCAAGGCCGTCTCGTTTGGTCCCCACCCAGCCATTAAGATCACCACACATAATTAGTCTTTCGTTCCCTTCAGCCAGATCCAGAATTTCTCTCACAGACTCCCAAAACTTCTCGAGTTCTTGGGGATCCGCTGAGCTTACGGGAGCATAAGCTGCGACCAGAAAAACTCGCGTGATCCCCAGTTTTAGGCGGACCCAGAGAAGTCTCATGTTCACCAGACAATAAGCTTTTACTCCAGACACAAAGCGGGATGAGAGTAAGACGCCTACCCCCCCACTTGCACGCTCGTCCAGGTCCACGCCGGACCACAGAGCAAGCATGCCACCGGGGAGGTTATCGACGTCGCACCCCTTCCGCTTTGTCTCTGTCAAACATAAGGCATCCAGGCTTCTTTCATTCATTATATCAATCATTTCGTCCATCTTATCTTTCATTCCACCTCTCACATTCCACGTGCCTATACGGCACTCTGCTCCTCTCGACCCGCCAGGTTTGGCGCTGTGTGAAGGGTGGCGGCTCCCTTCGCCGCATGCGCGAGAATTCACACCGACGGGGGCGCATCGGTGAGCGTCACCTGCGGGGGACGCCCTATCGTGCACTGCACTCGGGTGAATTCTGGTCAGAATTGTGGCCCTCTGGGCCAGCGGGGATCGCGACGAGCACGCTTCTGACATGACCCCACCGAGGCACTACCTGTGTAACGTAATACATATTTTTAAACATAAAATATTATTTTTTTTTAAATAAATATCAATAAAATATTAAACGCGAGCATCGCCGAGTGTTTCGCTAACATAGCGTGGTCTGAGAAACCGGTCGCGGCGGGTCGCAGGCCGCGCGTTTGGACGGCACATCGTCACATCGATGCTCGCTCATTCGGGTGTAAAATTTCAAACCACCACCACGATAAAACGATAAAATTAACATTATTAAGATTATTTAGTACTATCATATTATAGTACCTGTTTAAAGTAAATTATAATATATTTAGTGCATATAACCCACGTTTTGGGTAAGTGTTGAAGCCAATAATATAAGCTTGTTTATTATAGTTTTTAAACATCACCTCACTAAATTGTGCATGTGGGTATGCCCACTTTTATTTCATTTCCTTACATTTTAATAATTTAATTCATCTTGTTTTTATTCATGTTCATATTGTTGGAGCTTTAATCTCATTGTATTAATTTCAAATTCATTTTATTTCTTTTAAATTTTCTTTTACTCCGTCTGCCTTCCGCTTGGCCACCTCACCAGCTATGGTCTTTCACCCTGTTTTGTTGTCTTGCCGAGGTGGCCGACGTTTGGAAGAGCTTTGGGCGTATCATTAACACGCTGGACGTATATTCCAGGTTTCTTTTTCTTCTCCTTGGAGACCCAGGCGACTCGTTCACCAGTGCGCCTGTGAGGTCGTCCCCGGCTGTCCGGCACACCAAACGCAGTACCGTCGGCACCACTCCTGGACCAGCAGACACTTCAGGGCGGTACCGCCACATAAAAAAAAACAAAACGTCTGCCAAGGCAATAAGACTCACGCCGCTCTTTCTTTTTCTTGATTTTTAAAAAAATGTAATATATGTATGCAGTAAATATAGTCTTTCACTATTTTACCCGCTACATTGGCGCCCAATACGTGGTAGTTTATTGGCTGATTGTTTTGCTTTTTTTGGTTTAGTTGTGTGTTGGTGTGCTATTTTTTCTTTTCTTTTTATTTTGTAAACGTTTTTTTGCTTTATTTTGGTTGCGAGTAGCTAAGGTGTATACTCTATTGAACCATTTATTTGTTAACATTTAGATTACTTATAATTTTAGTTTACTTATTTAGATTTTTTTTTTCTTTTTCACTTTGTTTTTTCTTTAATATTTAATTATAATTTAGAGATACACAATAGTTACTATTTATTTTTCACTGCTTATTTTCTTCATTTTACTTTTATTTTGCCTTTCTTTTTTTTAGTGTCTATTTTCTTATATTAACCGAAAACGTCATTTCTTTTCCCTTGCTTTTGTAACAGACGGAGATTTAGTTTAGTTTTAAGTGGCTTTCAACATTTACCCAATTTTTTTTAACATCAAATATGTCTTACCCTATCAAATTTTTGTCTTTGCATAAACCTGAATTAGAATATGAAGTGGCCATTCGAGGGTCGACACCAGGTTCTACTGTTCACGAGTTACGAAGACAAATTACTAAACTCGGACCGCTATTTCCATCCGAGGATATTTTAGACAGTACTTTTGAAATATCGGAGGATCTTGAAGGAATCAAAGAAACGCTTGACAAAGTACAAAGCTTGCTTGAAGCAAATGTCAATAAAAATGTATTTCTTCGTATTCAAAATTTACTTAATCACGTGTACCATCGTTTGAACCGAATTGTTCCTGATGAATCAACTAAAACCTTATATAGTGACTATGTTACTCTTTTTAAAGAACTTTCTTCTAACTTAGAGTCACTTCAAGATACAAACACAGACTTTTTGTCTGTACCATCTAAAAGTGAGACACTTGATACAAATATTTCTTTAAATATTACTGTTAATTGTGACCGAGGTATTTCGGGTGAAATAAATAAAATTAAATATGATGGAAAGTCTTGTGTACGAGCATTTATACAACGTGTTACTGAATTTTGTACATCTAAAAATATTACCGACACTTCCATTATGTCACATGCTACTGACATATTTGTTGGTGATGCTCTTCATTGGTTTAGAAGTATACGTGAGCAAGTTGCGAATTGGAATGAACTTTTAATTCTTTTGAAAAAAGATTTTGATCGTCCTGATTACGATTATAAACTACTTTCTGAGATTAGGTCACGAACACAAGGGGAATCTGAAAATATTACAATTTACACATCGATTATGTTACAACTATTTTCTCGTCTTTCAAAAATTATGTCTGAAGAAGACAAATTAGAAATTATCTTACATAATATTCGTCCGGTTTATGCCAATATATTAGCTTCTTCACCCATAATTAAATCTATTGCAGAACTTAAAACTATTTGTCGTAATTATGAGGACGTTCAAGCTCGTGTTACTCACTTTCAAGAACCTCCTAAAATTACAACAGACTCATTAGCACCTGAACTAACCTATAAAGGAAAACAAAAATTAGAACAAAAAGCTCAACAAAATTTTAATTACAATAAATATAATACTAACACCAGTAACAATTCATATAACAAACCTAATACTTAATAAAACTACGTTTTAACGGTTTTAAGCGCGGTAATTTTATTTGATTTTGGTTTTTCCGACGTTTCGGCCACTTTTCAGTGGCCGTGATCACGGAAGACAAAGATGTCAAGTGTCAACGAGTATTGTTAAAGTTTTATTCAGCCTACCGCCAACCTATTAATTTTAATTATTTAATTTTTAATTTTGTTTATGGTTATTATTTAATCTATGGGAGCCTAATCTAATTTACTACCGCTTCGCAACATGTTATGGCTTGAAGAGAAGAAGCGGCGCAAGAAACTCTTCAGCAAACATGCCTAGCTCTAATAATTTTATATAATATTAAAATGGGTGGAAGGAAAAATAAAAGTAATTATCAGTCAAGTTGGTTTGTGTTCCGTTGTACGCAGAAAGAGCTCACAGTGTCTTGAGGTCTGGCAGCTGGTTTTTGCTGGGTTTGGGTCTTAATAGTTTTGATAATTGGATCCCAAACAGGTGGTACTTGCCAACCATCTTCTCTATTGAAATTTGGGTGTTTTTTGATTTCAATAGCCTCACGCATCATTCTAGGTATGAAACGATTCTCTTTCGCGAGGATTTGTGGGTTATCGAATCTGATGTAGTGGTTGGGTTTATCCAGCGTGTGTTCACTGATCGCAGACTTCGTAGACCTTGTGTGTTTCATGTCAGCAATGTGTTCTTTTACTCGTGTTTTTATGCTCCTCTTTGTTTGCCCAATGTATGACAATCCACACTCACAATCAAGCTTGTAAACCCCTGCATCCTGGAGTGGGATATTGCATTTCACAGGTCTCAGAAATTGGGTAATCTTTTTCTGCGGCTTGAAATATGTTTTGATTGAAGCTCGCCTGAGGATGTGACCAATTCTGTCTGTGACCCCCTTGATGTAGGGTAGGGTAGCAGGGCACCGCTCAACTGAAGGTGGTTTGGGGCCTTTGTGACGTTGGTGTGGAGTCTTCAGCTGATTGCGTTGTAGAACTCGCTTGACATGCTGAAGCTCTCCAGCTATGTGGTTCTCGTCACAAATTTTCCGTGCTCTCTGAAACAAAGATTTGCCCACGGTAGCTAACTGACTAGGATGGTGGTGAGACGAACCATTAAGGTATTTATCTGTATGGGTAGGTTTCCTATACACCGTATGACCAAGAGTATTGTCAGGGTTCCTTAGGATGAGCACATCCAGAAAAGCTAATCTATTATTTGCCTCTAGTTCCATAGTAAATTTAATATTACTGCTAATGGAATTGAGATGATCTAGAAATGCAGAGACTTTATCGTTTGGGAGGACGGCAAAAGTATCGTCTACGTACCTTTTATACATCTTCGGCTTAGCCGGAGCGGTATCCAGTGCCTTCTGCTCGAAGTCTTCCATAAAAATGTCAGCTACGACAGGAGACACCGGTAAGCCCGTGGCTACACCGTTGATTTGGTCGTAGAAGCCGTAGTCCCACACGAAATAGCCAGATGTGAGGCAATGTTTTAGTAGATCTGCATATTCCTCAGGCATGTTATTATCTATTAGCTTCTTTTTGACAATCTCAATGCAGTCTTCCACTGGTAAACTGGTAAATAAGGACTGGACATCAAAACTGACTAGTACTTCATCCTCAGCCAATGTCAAATTTTCAATTGCGCTGATGAGGTCGAAGGAATCCTTGACATGGTAGGGTGTGTTGCCGCGGAGATTGTTGAGTGTCTTCGCGAGATGTTGTGCCAGTCTGTATGTTGGTGAGTCAAGCTGGCTAACTATAGGGCGCAAGGGGATGTTGTTTTTGTGAATTTTAGGTAACCCATACAGTTTAGGCGCTTTGGCGCAAGATGGTGTGAGTGCGGATACGTCTAAGCTTAATTTTTCGGAGTGTTTTTTCATAACCGCGATTGTTTGTTTGGTTACTTTATCCGTGGGGTCAGTTTTGACCTTTTTATAAGTGCTTTCGTCCGATAAAAGATCTTGTATTTTACTATTGTAATCAGACGTATCCATGACGACAGTCGCGTTACCTTTATCTGCACGGAGCACGGTTATTTCTGGTTTATTGCGAATGTTTTTTAAGGCAATATATTCAGCACGAGTGAGATTCGGTTTGGGTAGACGACTACGGCGTAAAACCGATGAGATATCTTGTCGTATAGCTTCCGCATCCGAATGTTTGTTTTGACAGGTTAACCTGTCAAAACAAACATTCGATAAAAACACCGTTTCGGTATTAGAAAAAGGCCTTAATTACGCAATAACCCCGCGAAAAATACCTTTTGAAAACATAATCTGCAACGTAGAGGAATGTCTGGTAAGGAACAGCATGCAGAAAGAGGATGCGGAAGCTATACGACAAGATATCTCATCGGTTTTACGCCGTAGTCGTCTACCCAAACCGAATCTCACTCGTGCTGAATATATTGCCTTAAAAAACATTCGCAATAAACCAGAAATAACCGTGCTCCGTGCAGATAAAGGTAACGCGACTGTCGTCATGGATACGTCTGATTACAATAGTAAAATACAAGATCTTTTATCGGACGAAAGCACTTATAAAAAGGTCAAAACTGACCCCACGGATAAAGTAACCAAACAAACAATCGCGGTTATGAAAAAACACTCCGAAAAATTAAGCTTAGACGTATCCGCACTCACACCATCTTGCGCCAAAGCGCCTAAACTGTATGGGTTACCTAAAATTCACAAAAACAACATCCCCTTGCGCCCTATAGTTAGCCAGCTTGACTCACCAACATACAGACTGGCACAACATCTCGCGAAGACACTCAACAATCTCCGCGGCAACACACCCTACCATGTCAAGGATTCCTTCGACTTCATCAGCGCAATTGAAAATTTGACATTGGCTGAGGATGAAGTACTAGTCAGTTTTGATGTCCAGTCCTTATTTACCAGTTTACCAGTGGAAGACTGCATTGAGATTGTCAAAAAGAAGCTAATAGAAATCAACGGTGTAGCCACGGGCTTACCGGTGTCTCCTGTCGTAGCTGACATTTTTATGGAAGACTTCGAGCAGAAGGCACTGGATACCGCTCCGGCTAAGCCGAAGATGTATAAAAGGTACGTAGACGATACTTTTGCCGTCCTCCCAAACGATAAAGTCTCTGCATTTCTAGATCATCTCAATTCCATTAGCAGTAATATTAAATTTACTATGGAACTAGAGGCAAATAATAGATTAGCTTTTCTGGATGTGCTCATCCTAAGGAACCCTGACAATACTCTTGGTCATACGGTGTATAGGAAACCTACCCATACAGATAAATACCTTAATGGTTCGTCTCACCACCATCCTAGTCAGTTAGCTACCGTGGGCAAATCTTTGTTTCAGAGAGCACGGAAAATTTGTGACGAGAACCACATAGCTGGAGAGCTTCAGTATGTCAAGCGAGTTCTACAACGCAATCAGCTGAAGACTCCACACCAACGTCACAAAGGCCCCAAACCACCTTCAGTTGAGCGGTGCCCTGCTACCCTACCCTACATCAAGGGGGTCACAGACAGAATTGGTCACATCCTCAGGCGAGCTTCAATCAAAACATATTTCAAGCCGCAGAAAAAGATTACCCAATTTCTGAGACCTGTGAAATGCAATATCCCACTCCAGGATGCAGGGGTTTACAAGCTTGATTGTGAGTGTGGATTGTCATACATTGGGCAAACAAAGAGGAGCATAAAAACACGAGTAAAAGAACACATTGCTGACATGAAACACACAAGGTCTACGAAGTCTGCGATCAGTGAACACACGCTGGATAAACCCAACCACTACATCAGATTCGATAACCCACAAATCCTCGCGAAAGAGAATCGTTTCATACCTAGAATGATGCGTGAGGCTATTGAAATCAAAAAACACCCAAATTTCAATAGAGAAGATGGTTGGCAAGTACCACCTGTTTGGGATCCAATTATCAAAACTATTAAGACCCAAACCCAGCAAAAACCAGCTGCCAGACCTCAAGACACTGTGAGCTCTTTCTGCGTACAACGGAACACAAACCAACTTGACTGATAATTACTTTTATTTTTCCTTCCACCCATTTTAATATTATATAAAATTATTAGAGCTAGGCATGTTTGCTGAAGAGTTTCTTGCGCCGCTTCTTCTCTTCAAGCCATAACATGTTGCGAAGCGGTAGTAAATTAGATTAGGCTCCCATAGATTAAATAATAACCATAAACAAAATTAAAAATTAAATAATTAAAATTAATAGGTTGGCGGTAGGCTGAATAAAACTTTAACAATACTCGTTGACACTTGACATCTTTGTCTTCCGTGATCACGGCCACTGAAAAGTGGCCGAAACGTCGGAAAAACCAAAATCAAATAAAATTACCGCGCTTAAAACCGTTAAAACGTAGTTTTATTATGTATACAAGTCGCGAAAACTTAAGAAAATATTATGTAAACCTAATACTTACAATAAAAATAACAATTATAATAAAAACATAAATTATTTACATGCAATGAAATTATCTGAACATAAGCTCCGTTATTGTCCTCGGTGTCGTATAAACACTTACAATCTTCGGCAATGCACTGCTGATAAAAGCAAGGTCTACTGTTTTAAATGTGGTCGTCCTAACGTTAAATTACCGGATTGTCCAGACTGTAATAACGGCCCTTCTACTTCAAAAAACTAGTAAGTAAGGATTGTGTCACTAAGTCTAAAAACAAATTTGATTTAAAAGATTGGCAGTCTTGGCTGCAAACTATTAGTTTGTATTTCAAAAGTTACAGAATAGATACAATCCTTCAACATTCTCCAATAGGCGATGTTAGACCCTATGCTAAAGTTAAAATAAATAATATTTATATGTGTGGTTTACTAGATTCTCGCTCTGCTGTTAGCATCATTGGAAATAATGCTCACATACAATTAATTAGGTTAGGATTTACATTAATTAATGACCAGCCTTTATCTGTATCTGCTGCTAGTGGTCATTTGCTTCAAAGTATTGGTTATATAAACTTACCAGTAGTTTTTGAAGATCAATTTCATTTAGTTAAAGCTTATGTTATACCTACTGTCAATGCTGATCTTATACTTGGTGTAGATTTTTGGCGCCTTTTTAATATATGCCCTAAGTATTTATATGCCATTAATACTACAGTTGAAAATGATGATTTAAATGATAAAATTAAAGAACCCGTCATTCATGGTTATGATACGCTTAGCGAGTCTGAAAAATGTTTAGCTGACAACGTAATTGATCAGTTTAAGAATATTTCGTTTTCACTCAATGGCTTAGGTAAAACATCTCTTATTACCCATCGCATTGACACAGGTGATGCTCAGCCAATTCGTCAACGTTACTATCGCATGTCACCAGAAAAGCAACGAATTTTAACTCAACAAGTTGATGAAATGTTAGCTCTTGACGTTATTGAGCCATGCAAAAGTGCGTGGTCTTCGCCTGTATTACTTGTGCCGAAAAAAGATGGTCAACTTAGGTTTTGTCTGGATAGTCGTAAATTAAATTCAGTTACAAAACGCGATGCGTATAATTTACCTTACGTTTCGGAAATATTAGACAACCTTCGCGATGCTCGTTTTCTGTCTAGTTTAGACTTTTCAAAGGCATTTTGGCAAATTGAAATAGCACCTGAAGACCGCGATAAGACCGCATTTTATATTCCTGGTCGTGGAACTTTACGATTTAAAAGAACCGCTTTTGGCCTTACCAATGCTCCCGCGACTCAACAACGACTCGTTGATCTTTTGTTTCGTGAGTTTGATTTGCAAGTGTTTGCATATTTAGACGATGTGATAATTATTAGTAAAGATTTTTCTAGCCATGTGTCACTTTTACTTCGTGTTCTTGAAAAGCTGAAACATGCTAATTTGACAGTGAACCTTGACAAGTGTCAGTTTTTCAGGAGTCAACTTAAGTACCTGGGTTATGTTATAGATAGTGAAGGTCTACGTACTGACCCAGAGAAGATTAAAGCTATCCTAAATTATCCAACACCTTCTTGTCGTAAGGACGTGAAACGCTTTATTGGCACAGCAACATGGTATCGTCGTTTTGTACCTAACTTCAGTACAATCGCAGGTCCTCTTAATAAGTTGACTTCCAGTAAAAAAAGTGCGCCACCATTTCAGTGGACACCAGAAGCTGACTCTGCTTTTCAAAAACTTAAGGAGTGCTTAGTTTCTGCCCCTGTTCTGTCCTGCCCTGATTACTCCAAACCGTTTGAGGTTCATGCAGATGCAAGCAACTATGGAGTTGGTGCCATGCTTACGCAAACTGTTGACGGCAAAGAGCATCCAATTGCTTATATGAGCAAATCCTTAACAGCGGCAGAGAAAAACTTCAGTATTACTGAGCGGGAAACATTGGCCGTTTTAATTGCTTTAGAGCACTGGAGATGTTATCTCGAGAATGGTAAACCATTCACTGTCTATACAGACCACAGTGCTTTAAAATGGTTTCTTTCTCTTACAAATGCTACAGGTAGGTTAGCCCGTTGGGGAGTTCGTTTGTCTGAATTTAAATTTGATTTGAAGCATCGTCGTGGTGCTGACAATGTCTTCCCAGATGCACTTTCTCGAGCGGTTCCCGTTAGCGCTATTAGTCCTTCAGACATACATTTAACAACTACGGACAAATGGTATAAAAATATTTATAATGGTTGTTTAACAGATCCTCAATCTTTTCCAAATTTTATAATTAAAGATAACATTTTATACAGATATTGTAAAAATAAACAAAACCTTACATCTGACTTTGACTGGAAGGAGGTTGTGCCTACTGAGTTACGTCATGACATTATTCATGAAAATCATAGTGAACCTACTGCCGGTCACTTAGGTATACATAAAACGTATCGTCGTTTAACGCTACGTTTCTTTTGGCCTGGCATGTTACAAGATATTGTTAAATTTGTTAGCACATGTTCCAAATGTTTGGAATATAAATCTCAAAACCACCGAACCTTAGGTGAATTAGGTAGACCGAAACATTGTTCCCGTCCTTTTCAAGTAATTTCTATAGACATTATGGGTCCCTTACCCGTCACTAAGAAACAAAATAGCTTTATTTTAGTAGTCACATGTTGTTTTTCTAAATTTTGTTTTATATTTCCTATAAAACGTGCTACTTCTGATATAATAATTAAGTTAATTGAAGATTTTGTATTCATGGTTCATGGTATTCCACAAACCATATTTTTGGATAATGGTAGTCAATTCATCAGTAAAACTACAGACATTTTCTTCAAAAAATATAAAATTCCAAATGTTTATTTCTCACCAAAGTACACACCACAAGTAAATACAGTGGAAAGGTATAATCGTACTATTATAACTTGCATTTCAACATTCGTAGATGATGATCATAGGTCATGGGACATATTTATTCCAAAAA
Source organism: Dendrolimus kikuchii (assembly GCA_019925095.2). Lineage (NCBI taxonomy): Eukaryota > Metazoa > Arthropoda > Insecta > Lepidoptera > Lasiocampidae > Dendrolimus > Dendrolimus kikuchii. Next base: position 95,201 of record JAHHIN020000037.1, on the reverse strand, counting down.
TACAATTTGCAATAAATAATGCAGTTAACGAAGCCACTGGCTTTACACCTTCATTTTTAGTTTTTGGCAGAGAACTAGTATCTTGTGGTTCGTTTTACACAGATAATGATATAGGGGTAAACTTATTATTTTTACCTCGTGAGGTCTACGCTGAAAATTTAGGATGTTTGTCCTCTTTATTTGACAAAGTTCAGCTTAAATTATGGCAGGCACACATCAAAAACACATCGCACTATAATTTGCGCAGAAAACCTGCTGAATTTAATGTTGGTGATGTAGTTATGAAGAAAACTTACTTTTTAAGCGACAAAGACAAGCGATTCAGTAAGAAACTAGCACCTAAATTTATTAAATGTCGTATTATTGCTAAAAAATCACCTTTAGTTTACGTATTAGAAGATATGTTTGGTCGCGATATTGGAACATGGCACATCAAAGATTTGAAATTAATTGGATCAAATACATAATTTATTAACCTAATAATCTAACTAAAATACATATATAACTAAATACCTTTTAACATATTTACAATTTAACTATTTATATACATAACTACACACACACATGCACATTTATGGATTCTTTTAAAACTTTTGTTTAACATTTAACTTGCATTTTCTTCATCCCTTATTGCGAAAGCTAAATTTTTGATACTTGATACGAGTTGCTGATTACGTATTAATCAGAACTTTAATTCATGAAAGGATGCGTTAGTATTTTTAATTACTTATTATTTACTAACGTCGTTAATTGCACGTGAGGTGAGTGAACTTAGTGTATGATAGAGAAAGTAAGATGAATGAATGTATAGAAGGCCAGTGAAAGGAAGTGTTAGAGGAAGAAAATTAGAAAAGATAATGAATGAGTAGGTATTGTATCATAGATAAAAAGAATTTTATTCTGAGTAATAAAATTCCTAGTAAGCGAGGGGGATATGTAACGTAATACATATTTTTAAACATAAAATATTATTATTTTTTAAATAAATATCAATAAAATATTAAACGCGAGCATCGCCGAGTGTTTCGCTAACATAGCGTGGTCTGAGAAACCGGTCGCGGCGGGTCGCAGGCCGCGCGTTTGGACGGCACATCGTCACATCGATGCTCGCTCATTCGGGTGTAAAATTTCAAACCACTACCACGATAAAACGATAAAATTAACATTATTAAGATTATTTAGTACTATCATATTATAGTACCTGTTTAAAGTAAATTATAATATATTTAGTGCATATAACCCACGTTTTGGGTAAGTGTTGAAGCCAATAATATAAGCTTGTTTATTGTAGTTTTTAAACATCACCTCACTAAATTGTGCATGTGGGTATGCCCACTTTTATTTCATTTCCTTACATTTTAATAATTTAATTCATCTTGTTTTTATTCATGTTCATATTGTTGGAGCTTTAATCTCATTGTATTAATTTCAAATTCATTTTATTTCTTTTAAATTTTCTTTTACTCCGTCTGCCTTCCGCTTGGCCACCTCACCAGCTATGGTCTTTCGCCCTGTTTTGTTGTCTTGCCGAGGTGGCCGACGTTTGGAAGAGCTTTGGGCGTATCATTAACACGCTGGACGTATATTCCAGGTTCTTTTTCTTCTCCTTGGAGACCCAGGCGACTCGTTCACCAGTGCGCCTGTGAGGTCGTCCCCGGCTGTCCGGCACACCAAACGCAGTACCGTCGGCACCACTCCTGGACCAGCAGACACTTCAGGGCGGTACCGCCACATAAAAAAAAACAAAACGTCTGCCAAGGCAATAAGACTCACGCCGCTCTTTCTTTTTCTTGATTTTTATAAAAAAATTTAATATATGTATGCAGTAAATATAGTCTTTCACTATTTTACCCGCTACACCTGGAACCGGAGTTCCTTGATAATCGTCTCAAATGGGAGACTGTTGAAGGCGTTCGCGATGTCGAGCGATACCACCAGGACAGACTCCTCGATCTCCTCTGCTTCTCTCGTGAGGCACTTCAACGCACTCAGGGCGTCCAGTGTGGAACGCCCTGCACGGAACCCGAACTGTGCTTCCGAGAGGCCAGGCCCTTCGTCATTAAGGTGCATGACGAGACACCGAGCCCTGACACATCCGAGTCGGCGTCAGTATCGCAAACGCGCTTCTGCACCAACTCGTCTGAGTCAGGTTCCGATCCCTCGCGGGATTGGGCACTGACCCGTTTCCGCGCAGCAATTTTGGCTGCCAAAACCCCGGTGAACGGGACAGAACCCGAATCAGCCATCTTCACGGGCCTCCCACTAGGGGGGGGGGGGGGGCGTCCCCAGAATCTAGGGGAGAGTCAAGTCCACTTACGGACAAGAATCAGAAACCATAAAACGAGCCAAGTCAGGAAATGTAAAAGAACCAAAAAACCGCAATCAAAGCCAAGTGAAAAACTAGTTTTATATACAGAGAGATCCTTTATTCAAGCCGAGTCGTTGATTAAAGATCAAGATACACCACATAAGCAACCACGAGAGTAATCCGAAAAACTTAAAAAGATAAAAGGTAAGTCCCGACATAACCAAACCTTTCTTTTTTTTTGATAACCCAGGGGGAATGTCATTTCTTGCGATACTGCCTCGGGCCCCGGGGAAAGGGGTGATCCGAGGGGTGTGTCGGGCTCCCAGCGGTTGACTCTGCACGCAGGTTTCGCCTCGGCAGAAGCAGTCGCGAGACGTCGGCCGCTGGACTACCCACTACACCTAACCTGGGCCTCTTTCCCACGCTTTTACAGGGCGCCACGAGAACTAGAGCATAGCTACTACATTCGTGACGCCCCTACGTCTGGCAAACTTCAGGACACCCCGAAGGTAAGGTACCCTGCTTCATCAACAGGGGAGGAAGCCCGCGGGCTCCCCCGGTTCCCGCGGCCCCCTGTGATGGCACTAAGGGAGGAGGTGTGCGTAGCGACGCCTCCGACCGCCAGTCCGCCGTCGTCGGATGGGGTCAGCATACGCATCCTCCTCCCTGGTCCTCTCCACAGCCTCCTTCAGGGACATTACCATCTCGCTGAAGGAGGAAACCGCTCTCCATCCGTCCTCGCTCGACAACATGGCTTCAACCAGATGTTGGAGCGAGGACACAGGACCCACTGTGCTTTCCAGCTGATGACGCTGAGGTCCCCATGCGGCGCACACCACCAGCGTGTGAATCGCCGTGTGGATGGGTGCGCCGCTCTCTGCACATTCTGGGGTTGGCTCCCGCCCCGCTACCTGATGCAGATACTTACCGAAGCAGCCATGTCCGGTAAGTATCTGCGTCAGCCTGTACGTTAGGGTCCCGAATTTTCTCGAGACCCAACGAGACAGGTGGGGGCGGACTGCCTCCACCGTCTCTTTACCTGCTACTGGGGACCTCAGATCATCAGCCCATTCCTAGATCAGCGCCTCGGTCGACAAGGCCCTGACCCTTCTTACCGCTGCCGGACACGGCCTCTCTCCTCTCTCTCTGGTGTCCTGTCGGTAGCGGTGCACTGTCGCAAGCACCTCCGCCTGGAGCTCCCAGGGCAGATCACTCGCGAGCAGTCTCGCCGCCGTCCACGACACTGTCCGGTAACCCCGTATGTCCCGCACCGCCAGGACCCTCTGAGAACGTCTCAGAAGGGTCCCGTTCTTGCGGTGAAGCGAATCAACCCAAACGGGGGCACCGTACAGCGCTATACTCCGCAGGACACCAGTGTACAGCTTTCTACAGGCCGTGCCCGGCCCTCCCACATTGGGTAAAAGTCTGACCAGGGCGGTAGTGGCACCTAGCACTTTCGGGGCCAGCTGGGTGAAGTGGGCCCAAAACTCCACTTCCCGTCTAGGACAAGGGCCCAGGTACGTCATCTGGACCTTTACCGCTACCGCCACTCCCTGGACAGCGACGTGTGTGCCCCGGGGCGGTTGTCTACGTCGTCCGTGGAACATGAGGGCCTCCGTCTTCTCTGGGAAGACCCTCAAGCCTAAACGCCGGACTCTTTCTACTACCAACGCCGTCGCGGAGTTGGCTAGTTCCACGGACTCCTCGTAGTTTCCGCCCCGGGCCGTGATGAGGGTGTCGTCAGCATAACAAATCACCCCCATCCCGGGCAGGACTAGCTCGTGGAGGAGCCAGTCGTAACCAATGTTCCACAGGATCGGACCCAGCACCGAACCCTGTGGGACACCGCACACGACACGTTGCCCACCTGAGATTTGGCCAAAACCGCCCTCCCAGAGGATAAATCTGACTTGGAGGTATGCCTCCAACAGTCTAAAGAGATACGGAGGCACTCCATGCGCCCGGAGTGCCTCCAAGATGGTTTCAAAGGGAAGACTGTTGAAGGCATTTTGGATATCCAAAGATACCACCAAGACAGACTCTTCTATACTCTCCGCCTCTCTCGTGAGGCTCCTCAATGCGAACAGGGCGTCCAGAGTGGAGCGCCCTACCTTAAAGCCATACTGAGCCTCCGAGAGACCAGGCCCGTCAGAATCCACGTGCTGGACGAGGCGGCTCGCCAAGATTTTCTCGAATACTTTTGCCACCTCGTCCAACAGCACGATGGGCCTGTAGGCGGAGGGATTTTCGGGAGGGCGGCCCTCTTTTGGAATGAGGCACAGCCGGCCCTCTTTCCATTGCCTCGGGAACTCACCTGTACTGATGCAGGCGTTGTAGAGTTCCCGAAGCTGGCCACCTAGATGTTTGGCGGCCAGGAAGAGGACCCGCGCTGGGACCCCGTCCGGTCCCGGTGCCGTTTTCCGGCACCCGAGACGTTCCAGTGCCACTTCCAATTCCTCCTCGGAGACCTATCTACTCGACCGCCGAACCGAGCGGACGTGTGCTGTTTTGCGGATAAATATTTTAAAAATATTCAATTCTAAAATTGTGATTGGTGCAAATTGACATTTTCAATTCTCGCTCTAGCCAAGGGAACTCGCCGTAAGAGCCCGCGGCCATCTTGGTTGCGTGAGGAAGACGGCAGATCTTGGAGCGGTGACTGTGTGAGACGGCAGCCCGATTCCAGGTAAGTGCATAAGGGACAGCTAGCCTTGAGGCGAAGTGGGCAGTGTCGATAAGCCCAGGCTTAGTTGCGTGTGATAGAGACACTAGCTCTGTGTGAGCGAGACAGATGGCTTCGAGGCGTTGGTGGGTGGAGCTACCACGCCCAAGTTAGTGCTAAGTGAAAGTGACACATTCTTCGTGCGACATAGACGCCTATGCTTTTAGTGTAAGAGTGACAGAGACACATATAGCTTTAGCTTTAGTTTTAGTGTTGCGCAGACGATATTGTAGCTGATAGTTGCAGTATATAACTGAGCTGTAGATATCTGCTTTGCGCTTATTTACTCTATGTGCTTATTTTATTTTATTTTATTTTACTTTTCATTATTACCTACTTTCTTTTTCCTATTACATTTAAACTCTTGTTGACATTGCGCGTGTGTGAGCGTGCGTGCGTGCGTGTGCGTGTGCGTGTGCGTGTGCGTGTGCGTGTGCGTGTGCGCTATCCTGAACGGAACGTGGTTTATACACGAACACCCTCCAGAGGATGGACGAGGAGGAGGACCGCTCCAGAGAGCGTGAGCTCTTCGAGCGCGAACTCGTCCAAAAGGAACTGGAGCTAGAATCCCTAAAGGATCTCATTAGAGAGTCGTCACCATTTGCGCCCCGAATGTCCTTGGCCCGTTCCCCGCCGGGTACACCAGTGCCGACTGCGTCTGGCGCCATCCAAGATACACAGGGAGGTCCCACCGTTGGAGCCACGAAGAGGCACCTATGCTCGCCTGAAGAAGTTCAGGAGGCGGTGCGTCGCAGAGTGGCTCGCAAGGTTACTACTACGGCACCCCCAATTGGTGGCATCCTAAATACAAGCGGCTCGATTGTAGAATCCGTTGTCGCGCAAACACCCGCAGGACCGACAACCGCCGCGAACATGGACAAGTCCTCGCTCGTGGCCGCGGTGCACGCGTCGATTAAGACCATTGGTGCGGTGTGTAACGCGCCCAACAAACTGAACATCGGCGACAAGACCACCATAGCCGGCCATGGGCAGGACATCATCGCCCTGGTAGCCCAGCTGGCATTACGCCTGGCCGATGCCGAAAATGAGGTATCTTTGCAGAAGCAACAACCCGCCACCCACCCGGTACCAGCCTACCCGTTGCCAATTCTGCCCCAGCCGGGACGTTCATACGCGGGAGCCCTTAAGCTTCCTTCTGGAAAGACGGAACCCCTGCCGCGGGACACTGGACCCGCAGTGATCTTTTACCCCAAGCCGGACAGCGACATTAAATCCAGCGAAGAAACCAAGAAGGCTCTCCAGAATGCCGTAACTCCAGCCGCCAGTGGAATTAAGGTAACTGGCGTGCGCATGGTGGGGAACGCCGGTGTGGTAGTGAGGACTCCCACCGCTGAAGCCGCTGCTAGGCTAAAAAGCGTGGCCCCACCTAACCTCCGCATAGCCGAGCCCAAGAGTCGCCTCCCTTGCGTATTGCTCAGGTACCTACGCGTGGAGTACGACAACGACGTGTTAATAAGGGAAATCCACAAAGTGAACCTAGAGGAGGACAAGGATTTACCCTTAGAAGTATTCGCCAAAGCCTGCAAAGCAGTCGCAAAGCGTACCATCGGCCAAAAGTTCATGGTGGTCCTGGAGTGCTCGCCTAAAGTGAGGGACGCGCTCATACGGCTGAAACGCCTGTATGTTGGGTGGGACGAAGCCGAAGTATGCGACTATGTGCGAGCGACCTGCTGCAACAAGTGCCAACAGTACGGGCACCCTGAAAAGTACTGCAGGGCCGCCACTGAAACTTGCGGCCAATGTGGCGAAAATGGCCACCGCTCGACGGTCTGCAAGTCGGAGACGGTATACTGCGCGACCTGTAAAAGGTTCAAGCGAAGCGACCACACTACCCATAAAACGGTGTCACTGCACTGCCCGGCCCGGTTACATGCTCAACAGGAGGCGCTGAACAGAACTCAATATGGATAACACGCCAGCAGGCTCTATCCATATTGGGCAACTGAATCTGCAAGGTTCGGAAGCAGCAACCACAGAGCTGACGGTGTTAACTGGACAGATGCATTTAGACTTGGTGCTCGTTCAGGAGCAATATAGTGGCAACGTCAGGATACTTCAATGCGGCGACACCCCTAAGGCCGGAATTCTGGTATGCAACCGCAATCTACAAGTCACTATATTAGCTCACCTGAACACAGAACACTGCGTAGTGGCACATGTGGAGAATGGTGGCACAGGCATACATGTGGTCTCCGTATACTGCCAGTACAGCCATGACATAGCTCTCCATCTGGAACACCTCGACCGTGTAATGGACCACTTGGCGGGTAAGCGTGTCCTCATAGGCATGGACAGCAATGCACATTCGCCTATGTGGCATTGCGATAAAAAGCAATACATCGGCCGTGGGCCGGACACGGAGTACAGGAGATCCCAGATGGAGGGCTTCATCTTAAATAGAGGCCTACTAATCCACAATGCGCCCAACCAGCCCCCTACATTCCAAAGCGCACAAGGATCCTCCAACGTCGATCTTACCATCTCCACTAGGGGAGTCACCGTCAAGGAGTGGAAAGTGCACGAGGGCGTCAGCATCAGCGACCACCAGCTGATCACGTTCATTGCAGACCTGGACAGTCCGTTGGTGTGTGAGGAGCCCTCTGCAGGAACAAGTGATTATTTCTCGACATCTGGGGTAGACTGGAAAGGATTCTGCTCCGCAATTCACTCCAGAGTCGGTACATTACAGGGCTGTAAAAATGCAAGAACCTATTCCAGCAAATTTACCGACATCGTCGTCCGCTCCGCCCGCGAATACCTGTTACGCAAGCAGCGGAAAAGGAATGGGCGGTATGAGTGGTGGAACGACAGGTTGGACGAGATCCGCCGCCAAGTGGGCAGTGCCCGACGCGCCTGGCAACAGGCTCGCAGACTTGGTGGTACCGCAGAACTCGATCGACTAAAGACATATCGCGAGGTCAAAATTCGGTACAAACGCGCCATGAAAGACGCCGAGATTCTGTTCTTCAAAAACATCGCGGAATCTGGCAACGACGACCCGTGGGGGCTAGCATACGTTATGGAGTCTCCTAAGTGCTATACCTCTTTTGGATATTTGTTTTATTGAAAGAATAAATTAGAATAATGAATTGCGTTTATTGCTTGACCTTTTACAATTTTAAAGGTATTAGAAGAAGAAAAAAAAGGGTTGCCAGAGACAATTAACAAAAAAAATGTTTTTCTTTATGTGATTGTGGCGGGAATTTAAAGCGTAGACATCCTCCCCACTTTGAAAGCCTTAGCTTTCAAAAACCTTCTTGTGCTGGTAACCGAACTATGTTGTGGATGGCTCTTCGGATGGTTCCCTTTGCCGTGTATACATCCACCACCCTGGTTATACCATCTGTGCCACTATGTAGTTTGGTAATCCGGCCAAGTCTCCATCGTTGCGGTGGTGAATTTTCTTCCTTAATAATAACCATATCGCCGATGCATGGTTCTGGTGTAGAAAGTTTCCATTTTGAACGCTGCTGTAATTCCGCCAAAAACTCCTTGCGCCAACGTCGCCAAAATTCTTTGCGAATCTTTTCAATAGCTTGGTAGTTTGGTTTGGCAAGCTCGGGCGCTGGGAATGGCACAGACATCAGTGGTCGGCCTACCAGGAAGTGTCCTGGCGTAAGTGGGTTCAAGTCGGCAGGATCAGATGATAGAGGTGACAACGGGCGCGAATTGAGGATAGCCTCTATTTGTATAAAGAGTGTAGCCAAATCTTCAAAACAGAGAGAAGCGTTTCCTACTACTCTTTTCATATGGTACTTGGCGGACTTTACGCCTGCTTCCCAAGCCCCGCCACAATGAGGTGAATATGCAGGAATAAACTTGAATTGAATGCCTTCGGAGCTGGCAAAATTTAGGGTAGACTCACGACTGGAGCGTAACATTTTGTTAAATTCATTGTTGGCACCAACAAAATTTGTGCCATTATCGCAATAGATGACTCTAGGTTTGCCGCGCCTAGATATGAAGCGTTGCAGACAAAGTATAAATGCGTGAGAGGTTAAGTCACTCACCACTTCTATATGAACCGCACGGGTACTGAGGCAGACAAACAGACAAAGGTAACATTTAGTGGTTCGATTTCCCCTCCCCCTTTTGCTACTAATTTGATAGGGGCCCGCGAAATCGGTTCCTGTAGAGTAAAATGGGAAAAGTCCTTCTGTTCTTACCGATGGCAAGTTGCCCATTTGAGGCTTTATAGTTTTTCCTCGATATCGAGTGCAAATAACGCATTTTTTGACAGTTGCGCGAGCAAGTACTCTTCCACCAATCGGCCAATAGTGTTCTCTAAGAGAGGCGAGTAGAAGCTGAGGACCCGCATGGTACAAACGATTGTGCTCAAACCTCATAAGTAATTTTGTAAACGTATTTTTTCCACATAATATGACAGGGTGTTTTTTATTAAAATTGTAAGGTGAATTCTTCATGCGACCACCAACTCTAAGTACTCCGTCATGATCCAAAAATGGATTCAAAGAAAGTAAATTAGATTTATTGCACAATGACGCACCATTAGACAATAATTGTATTTCATCTTTAAACGACTCTAGTTGACTAAACCTAATCAAACTAGTTAACGCCTTATTACACTCTTCCGTAATCAAAGGGCCTGAAAGTTTATTATTCTTATGTCTACAATTATATATAAAACGACGGACATATGCAAACATTCTAAGTAAACGCTTATAATTAGAAAATTGATCAAAATTAACAAGTGACAAATCTTTACAATCGTCCACACTTCCTACATGAACTTGTAGCTTAAATTCGGGTAAATCTATTGCTGTATTCTGAAGCTTTTGTGGCCACTCACTAAGATCCTTCCTTAAGAAGGAAGGTCCTTCCCACCACAAGGGATGAGCTTGCAAAAGAAGAGGGTCAACTCCCCTGGAAGCTAGATCCGCAGGATTTAAATCTCCTGGTACATGCCTCCAAGAAAATCCCTGGGTAAGTTCATTTATCATAATAACTCTGTTAGCCACGAAAGCCTTTAATAACGTTGGTTGCGCCTTGATCCATCCCAAAACGATAGTTGAATCTGTCCAGATAACCTTACGATCTATAGGACATCGGACAGAATCTAAAACCTTTTGGGATAATTGAGCACCAAGTAAGGCTCCGCAAAGTTCTAGGCGAGGTATAGTTAATATTTTTAAAGGACTAACTCTTGATTTAGCACATAGTAGTTTGACTTCTATGTGACCTTGATTGTCAGTTGAACGAAAATAAATACAAGCTCCATAAGCTTCTTGAGATGCGTCTACGAAGCAATGTAACTCTATTGATATAGGAAAATCACACAATACATTGCGTGACACCGTGACTTGCGTCAAACATTTTAACTTCTCTGCTATGTTTTTCCAATCCTGGGCAACTTGGGTAGGAACTTCATCATCCCAGGTTAATTTCAAAACCCACAATTTTTGTAATATTATTTTAGCTTTAATAATACAAGGACAAAGTAAACCTAACGGATCAAAAATTTGACAAGTTAATGAGATTATTGTTCTTTTCGTTATTTTATTGGTTAAGTCTAAATTTACAGAAAAATTGAGTGAGTCGGACAAAGGTGACCAATTTAGTCCCAAGACTGTAGTACTTTTGGATAAGTCTAAAGCCTGAGATGTTGTCTCGTCCTGCAACACGTTTGGACAATTCGTTCGTATCTTATGTATCGGAAAGCATGCAGAGGATAATGTACTGCAAACACCATCATAAATATGTCGGAGGTCTTCCTCAGACTGGCAAGAAGTAATAAAATCGTCCATATAAATATCATGTGCTATAACCTTACCTATAATAGGATCAGGGCATTCGTGTGCCAGTTGTAGGAGACATCTAGTACTCAAAAAAGGAGCGGATGCAGTCCCATATGTAACTGTATTTAGTTTATATACTTTAATTGATTCACACTTATTTTGTCTCCATAAAATCAACTGTAGATGGCGTTGAGAACTGTCAATTTCAATTTGCCTATACATTTTTTGTATATCTGCAGTTAATACGTATTTATAATGACGAAATCTAATTAAAATAGAAATTAGATCATCCTGTACAACAGGGCCGATATATTGAATATCGTTGAATGATTTACCTGAGGTAGTTTTTGCCGAGGCGTCGAATACTACTCGTAATTTAGTTGTTTCACTTTTGTCATGTAACACAGCGTGATGTGGGATATAATATCCAAATTCGGGCTTATCAACGGAACTTAAATGATTTAAATTAAGATATTCGTCAATAAACTCACAATACTTACGCTTAAGATCTGGATTTTTATCTAATTTTTTCTCTAAACTTAAGAAACGTTTCTTTGCTAAATAAAAGGAATCACCAAGGGTATTTTCTGGAATTTCCTTTAGTGGTATTTTTACGGAGAACCTACCATTTGGCAGACGTTCAAAATTCTGTATAAAGTGTTCTTCACAAACTTTTTCTTCTAGGGAAAATATTGGTTTAGAAAATTGTACTTCTTCAACCTCCCAAAATCTTTGTAGATCATTATGGATTTGCCTTGTAAAGTGGCATGTAACTTGATGTGGAATACCATCTCCTACCGGGCCACTAATCAGCCACCCGAGCTCAGACTTCTGCAATACCGGTTTACCTACCCCTAATACAATGCGCTCACAGCCTACGATATTCCAAAAAACATCAGCCCCTAACAATATGTCAATTTCAGAAGGCTGGTGGAAATCAGGATCCGCAAACACGAGGTTAGTAGGTATATTTAAGTTAGCGATATTGACAGGCACACTCGGTATAGTACCTGTGATTTCAGGCACTATGAGACAATTTATATGTGTGTTGAAAGTACTTGTACGTGACTGTATATACACAGAACACTTTTCTTTAATATTAAAATTCATGTTAGTTATGCCAGAAATACATATTGGCTTAATTATGTCTGAAGAAAGCATAATTTTATTTTTTAGCCTATTAGTAATAAAAGACGATTGACTCCCTGTATCTAACAGTGCCCGAGCAAGGTAAGTATGCTCATTATTTACATTAATAACTTTTACCAAGGCAGTACTTAGCAGCACTTGACCAATGGACGTAGTAGATAAGCTGATCATGTTGCAGGAAGAGGATAGTGAAGGTGTTGAAGTGTGATCACTAGCAGAGTTTGAAACCAGTGGTAAGCTGACCTGCTCGCTGCTATTTAGACTCTGATGTTCATTGTGCAATAAATAATTGTGTTTCTTTTTACATTTACATAAACTTTTAACACGGCAATGAAATGTTTTATGACCTTCACGAAGACAGTTTGAACACAAACGCAGTCGTTGTACCTCCTTAAATCTATCCTGTATATTTAACTTTAAAAATTTATTACATTCACTGATAAGATGACCTTGTTCATTACATGAAAGACATAATTTTTCATATATTTTATCCTGTGAACAAATAGACAAATTTGTATTGGATTTATTGTTATTTTTAACTTGAAGTGTTTGTGTTTGAAAATTATTGTATTTAATATTCTGATTTTGACTAAATTTTTCCCCTTGAATTGCTCTAGTAGACTCTAAAATATTAGCTCTGTTTCGAATAAATTCATAAAATTCTTCTAAAGTAGGTATGTTTGTTTTATTGTTTTTATACTCTTCCCATTTTATACTTGTAGTTGCATCTAACTTTGATGTAACCATAAAAATAATTAAAGTATCCCAATGTACTGTTGGTTGGCCTAAAGTACTCAGAGCTCTCATATTTTTAGATACTTGATCCACTAAGTAACGCAATAATTTGTGAGACTCATTATGCAAGGGTTGTATGGCAAATAAAGCCTTTAAATGATTATTGACTAAAACTTGTTTATTATCATAGCGCTTGCACAATAATTCCCAAGCAACTTTGAAATTGGCAGAAGTAAACTCTAGAGTCGCCATTGCTTCAGTGGCACCACCTCTTAAGGAGGATCTCAAATAGTGGAATTTATTTATGTCTGGCATGGAATTGTTACAAATAATCAAAGACTCAAAAGTGTCCCTAAACTCAAGCCATTTTAAATATGACCCATCAAACAAAGGTAATGAGATTTCAGGTAATCTAATTGGTTGAGAACTATTAGAGAAATGCTCATGAACACTATGAACACTAGTGATAGACTTATTATCATTGTCCTTTGGTAGTGTTTTTTCTAATAAGTCTTCTAGGAAAGAAATAATATAAATGATCTGTTTCTCTATACCTTCTCTCTCTTCAGCCTCTGTATTAATCTCTTCATTTGTCTCACACTCCTCCTCAATCTGTGACTGAATATGATTAAAATCTGAATTTAATTCTTCACATATTTTTTGCCTTCTTTGTATTTCTTTTATTTGCAAGGTACTAAAATTTCTAACATTTTCAATAGACTGGACATATTGATTTAATTTTGTAATTCTACCTTTTAAAGAGGCACGCTTTCTTATTAATCTTGCTAGACACTCTTCCCTATCATCAGACATAATTAAATTTCACTAGTATATTTGTATATTTTACAAAAAACATGCACTTTACTTATACCTGTTTTAGCACAAATATGTAATAATGAAATGAACTTATATACAACCAGTTTGATTTTACACTCCAGTAGTTCTACTATGTAATATTGAATTGCCAATCTACTCCAGCAGCCTCCTTTTATGGTTATATATTCCAATTGATTCCATCTAAAATCCCAAATCCAAGTAGGTATTTCGCGTCTTCCACGGGTCCAAAGGTTAATTTCCTTGCCAAAACTCCCCGTGGGCATTGGAGCCCCTTTCCGAAGATACTGGTATACTTGCTTTTGCACGGTCGCCACAATGTTATGGAGTCTCCTAAGTGCTATACCTCTTTTGGATATTTGTTTTATTGAAAGAATAAATTAGAATAATGAATTGCGTTTATTGCTTGACCTTTTACAATTTTAAAGGTATTAGAAGAAGAAAAAAAAGGGTTGCCAGAGACAATTAACAAAAAAAATGTTTTTCTTTATGTGATTGTGGCGGGAATTTAAAGCGTAGACGAAGTCAAAGTGCAGTTATGTCCAGGTAATCCTTCTAGACATCTCCGGGGCCTTCGACAACGCCTGGTGGCCCATGGTGCTACTAAAGGCGAAACAAGGCGGCATTCCACCAAACATCTATCACATTCTTGTGAGTTACTGCCACAACCGTCGGGTGGGATTGATGGTCGGTTCCCGGGTAATTTGGAAGCACCCTACGATGGGATGCCCGCAAGGATCCGTACTGGGGCCGACACTCTGGAACCTCCTCCTCAACGATCTCCTACTGCTGCCTATGCCAGAAGGAGTGAGCATGTTCGCCTACGCCGATGACGTCACCATCATCGTGGAAGCAATGTCTCGCGCCGGGATCGAAAAGAATGCCACCACCGTACTTGAGTCTGTAGCCAAGTGGGGGTCACGAAATCGCCTTGGATTCTCACCCGGGAAGTCCCAATCTCTAACTTTGAAAGGCAAGTTCAAACGATCCCCATTGATCAAGTTCATGGGTGCTTCGATCCCCAACGTAGCATCGACCCGTCTACTAGGTGTGATGTTAGACGAGGTGGGGTTGTATCTCTCGCACGCAGTGTACGTCGGAGAGAAGGCCAGCAGTTGCTTTGGCAAGGTTTCCAGGGTGTCGACATCCGCCTGGGGTGTTCGATATCGTGCACTCCGGGTGTATCTGATAGCTGAACAACCTTAAAAAAGAATCTGTCTGCCAGGAATTGCCTACGCAGGAAGTATGGGGGATCTAAACACTCTATTTGTAGAGCATTTGATGGTGACGACTTCATAGCTCCACAAATTATTCTGAGACATTTGGCTTGGATTCGATCCAATTTAGTTAAAGCTGTTTTGCTGCACGGCTCCAAAAGAAAACAACCATAGTCAAAATGACTTCTCACAATGGCGTTGTAAAGAAGCTTCTGACAATAGGGATGAGAGCCCCACTTTACTCCTGACAAAGCACGCAATATGTTAATGTTTTTTTCCGCTTTTTCACAAACATAGTTTAAATGAGGGATGCCTGAAAGTTTTGAATCTAAGAAAATACCTAGGAATTTAACTACATTAGAAATACTGATAAGTTAATTATTAAGATGGATTTCTAGGATAGGGGTTTCTCTTTTTAACGATGCCAAAATAGTTTGTAGATAGTTTTTAGAAAGTTGTTTCCCACGAAGGCAATGCAGATGCTGGGATATGGAATAATTTATGACGTCCCCCGTAATGTCCTCCATTGTTTTATATTTTCGAGAATTTCAGTAATAGTTTAAAATAACGTCCTTTGTAAGACCATTTGAGTTAAAGAAAGATGATCCTGACATCTGCCATTGCCATTGTATGTACATATTTTAGAAAATAGTTGTGTAATTTAACTGCATGCTTTGTGTTAATTTAGTGAGGAAACAATTTATTAGTTAATGGACAGGGGTCGCATCTTCCCAGAAGGGTTGGGTCCAGGCCGGAGAAATCGTGGGAAGCTGCCGCAAAATGTTAGTTTTTTTTTAATGAATTCGTTCGTATAAGTAGTGAGTGATCCGCCAAGACAAGTCAGTATATTACCAGAGTGTGTATAATCAGTAACTAGAGAGCGGGTTACTGTGTCTAATAGTGTATTGTCAGTCAGTGTATTACGAGAGTGTGTATAATCAGTAACTAGAGAGCGGGTTACTGTGTCTAATAGTGTATTGCAAGTCAGTGTATTAAAAGTAGTAGTCAGCGGGTTAGAGTCTATACAACTTAGTTAACGTACGAGTGTACCGATTACGGCTTTAATATAGCCAATGGTTATTTGATTGTAAATACAACTCAGTAGCGTTCAAATAAACGACGTGAACCGTAAGAGTGACTGGTGTATTATTTCCACCGGCATATCCCGCCAGCGCCTCCTACAGGCTTCCACCGAAAGCCCTGTCGGAGACCCGCTACAGTTCTTTATAACCATGGTCTTGCAACCATGTGTTGAGATAGAAAAGGGCTGAGTTAAGACGATTACAAGCATCTGAAAATTATTTTGATGGTGTATACAGGGCAATATCATCTGCATATTGGAGTATATTACAAAAACAATTAACAGATGTGTCCAAATCAGATGTATAAATATTGTATAGGAGAGGGCTGAGAACTGAGCCTTGAGGGAGACTCTTCCAAACGAATCTTGGAGGCGAGTTCTTTCCCGAAATTCGAACAGAGATGGATCTTTCCATCAACATGTTGTAAATAACATTTGTAATCCTCAAAGGGATACTCAGATTGAGCATTTTCTGCCTGAGTATTTGAAGAATCACATTGTCATAGGCTGAAGTTATATGTAGAAACACGCCTATAACGTGTTCATTACGGGAAAAGGCTCTTCTAATATCAGTTGTTAAAAGTCCCAAGCTATCGAGAGTCCCTAGACCTCTTCTAAAGCCAAATTGACTTTTTGAAAGTAAACCCTTGTTTTCTACTATCCATTCAAGCCGGTTTTTCAACAAGTGTTCCATGATTTTTGCCATAACGGATGATAATGCAATTGGTCTATAAGAACATGGGTCAGATGCGACTTTTCCAGGTTTCAGGATAGGGATGACTATTTGTATTTTCCATTGGTCAGGAATGGAGCCAGAAAGAAAGATATGATTAAGGAGGTTTAAGAGAATTCTTTTAGAAGATTCAGAAGAATTAATTACAAAAGAATACGGGATGCCATCTATACCAGGAGCTGAGTCCCGAAGATGATCTAGGGCACAACACAGTTCCACATAGGAGAATAAGGAATTCATTTTATCTTGGGAGTCTGTAGAAGAAAGAGTTAAAGAGGGGAATGGCTCAGAGGGCACAAATGGGGGGGAGAGTTTAGAAGTGAATTCGGGTAACCAAGATGAGGTTTCATTACTGTCTATATTACAATCAACTTGGGATTTACGAAAAATTTTCACTTTTTTCCAGACTAGTGAAGCTGGCGATCTGGGAGAAAAAGATTCACAGAATTGTTGCCAGCCTGATCGCTTCTTCTTCTGCAAAAATCTTTTAGCTAAAGCTCCAATTTTTTTAAATTCCAAGAAGTTCACCATGGAAGGATCTCTAGAGAATTTTTTTTCAGAATCTTTTCGTTGTTTAACCATGTCCGTACACTCTGAGTCCCACCAGGCAGGAGAGGGGATTTTATTAAGAGCAGAATTTTTAAGGGGGATAGACTGTTCTGCAGCCGATAAGAGGGCAGAGGTATAAACTGAATATAAAGAAAGAAAATTATGGTTATGAATTTCTGGGAAGTCCTGTAATTTATTATCAACTAGTTGGGAAAAAATTTCCCAATCAGCATTTTGAAGCCTAAATTTTAAAAGGGGTTTAGGGGCTGGAGCCGGGAGTGTGGAATCAGCTAAAGATGAGAGAATCGGTAGATGGTCGCTGCTGTAAGAGTTGGGCAGGACTGACCAAGATAATGAGGTAACCAGAGATGGCGAAGCTAAGGTAAGGTCAGGGGCACTTGGATTTTGTGATGGAGGAGTTCTACGAGTCGGTGATCCGTCATTGAGGATGCACAGGTTAAGGCAGTCCAAAAGATCAAGGAAGTTGGAGGATAGTGAGTCACACGTAGGAGAACCCCACAAAGTGTGACGTAAGTTGAAATCACCAAAAACTATTAGGGGAGTTGGGAGAGGACTTAAGATAGATAAAAGTTCTTGGATCAAGTCTATAATGGGATGAGGGATATAAACAGATACAAAAGTTTTATTTAGTAATCTAACTGCGACTATATTAATACCACGAGAATGGGAAGGGAGAGGGAAGCGGGAGAATGTGAATTCTCTACTTACAAGGTATGCACAACCAGTACGACCATCCTCTCTGTCATCCGTGAGGGATGAGTAACCCGGCACCCTAAATAGAGAACCGGGCCTCAGCCAAGTCTCTGATATAGCAAAGAGGACAGGATGGAACTGATTGATTAGGTGGATGACTTCATGGTTTTTGTTATTCACACTATGGGTATTCCATTGTAGAAAGGTTGCCATTTTTAAAAAACGTTAGTTAAGAGAGAAGAGATAATTGACTGTAACATTAAAAGGACATTGTTCGGTATGACTTCTCTGAATTTGGAGAGAATATTTATCAGCGTATTAGTCAGAAGCTCTGCGAGGTTATCATTTGGGGAGACATTATCCAGGGAGTTTTGACCAAGGGCGCAGCCATTTGGTAGAGAAGAGGGGGGGGGGGGGAGACGTGATATAGGCATGTGCTTGTTGGTCATAAGATTTGCCTGGGTCTGGTCTAGACCGTCTTTCAATAAATACTGTTTTTTTATAAGAAGTGGAAGATGATGCTTGAGAGGGAGATGGCTGAGAAGGTGAATGAGAGGGTTGTGAGAAAGGTATGTTAAATGTAGAATTCAGGGAAGAACGGTTCAAATAAACTGGTTTTTGTGGCAAAGATTTATTAGTAATATCAGCATATGAGGTGCGGACACGAGCAAATCTTTGAGATGCTTCTGTATAACTGATACTATCTTCGGACATAGCGATTTTAATTAATCTTTGACGGCCGTGTTCTGGACAATTAGAATTAGTGGCTGTGTGGGGACTAGAGCAATGAACACAGGATAATTTGTCTTCTGGAATATTACATGACATACCATCATGAGGACCAGCGCAACGAGAGCAGCGGGGCTTTGATCTACATTGGTCTCTTATATGACCAAAGCGACAGCATTTGTGACATTGGATGCTGGGGAGAGTATACAGCTTAACAGGTGTAGAAACTTTACAACAATAAACATGTGTTGGTAAAACTTGACCCAAAAAGGTGAGAACAACAGTTCCCGTAGGTTCCCACAATATTTTTCCATCCAACCGTTTTTTCCTGTTTAACCTACGGGCTTTAATAATCGTTGTGGCATTTGGTCTACATTCAGTTCATGAAACCAATTGTTCCAAAGTCCAGTCTAATGGGATTTGGTGGTCAACACCCATTCTTGTTAACTGGAAACGAGGGATAAAGGCTGAAAGATTATTACTAGAGAGGAGAGGATTTGATAGGAAAGAGTTTGCATAATTATATGTTTTAAATATTACTGCAATTTTGTCTCTGCCAATATTTTTCATTTCCTCAACACCAGAAACCTTACTACTATAAATTAATTGGGCTAATTTAAAAACCTTCATACTATTAGAAACAGTTGATGTTTGATCATCAGGGCTAGATACATGAACGACAAATGGACCAAGATCAAATTCCGAGTATTTAAGATTACTGTTGTCCTCATATCCTGGGAGAGTAAATGTATGTTGAATAGACGCAGATGCGGACGTTGCAGGGCTATTACGTTTTTCAAGAATGTCCGATGATACATTTAAAGTACGTTTTTTATGATAAATCTTAGCTGGAGATTTGCAAATTTTATTCAATCCCCCCATTTCCGAGTCTAAGGAATTCCTCCCCCTGTCAGGTGGGACGTTTTCGCCCACAGAGGACGCCATGACACAGATTAGCACTTACCAACTATAAATAATATAATTTATACCACCACCAACACAAATTGGACAACACAACTTTAGGAAAACAGAAAAAACTCTTAAAAAATATAATATAATAAAACTACGTTTTAACGGTTTTAAGCGCGGTAATTTTATTTGATTTTGGTTTTTCCAGAAGCATAAAGCGGAGCATAAAAACACGAGTAAAAGAACACATTGCTGACATGAAGAAACACACAAGGTCTACGAAGTCTGCGATCAGTGAACACACGCTGGATAAACCCAACCACTACATCAGATTCGATAACCCACAAATCCTCGCGAAAGAGAATCGTTTCATACCTAGAATGATGCGTGAGGCTATTGAAATCAAAAAACACCCAAATTTCAATAGAGAAGATGGTTGGCAAGTACCACCTGTTTGGGATCCAATTATCAAAACTATTAAGACCCAAACCCAGCAAAAACCAGCTGCCAGACCTCAAGACACTGTGAGCTCTTTCTGCGTACAACGGAACACAAACCAACTTGACTGATAATTACTTTTATTTTTCCTTCCACCCATTTTAATATTATATAAAATTATTAGAGCTAGGCATGTTTGCTGAAGAGTTTCTTGCGCCGCTTCTTCTCTTCAAGCCATAACATGTTGCGAAGCGGTAGTAAATTAGATTAGGCTCCCATAGATTAAATAATAACCATAAACAAAATTAAAAATTAAATAATTAAAATTAATAAGTTGGCGGTAGGCTAAATAAAACTTTAACAATACTCGTTGACACTTGACATCTTTGTCTTCCGTGATCACGGCCACTGAAAAGTGGCCGAAACGTCGGAAAAACCAAAATCAAATAAAATTACCGCGCTTAAAACCGTTAAAACGTAGTTTTATTATGTATACAAGTCGCGAAAACTTAAGAAAATATTATCTTAAAAAATATGTTAATATTTCGCGAACACGTGCGAACAGTTAGATGGCACCTGTCACTTTTCTGACAAAAACTCAAAAAGTTTGTTTTGTTAAATGTCATGTGTTAAAATTAGAACAACTTAAGTTATCATTCTACTAGGAATTGACGTCACGCACTGTGATTGGGTTTTCGAGTCACGTGATACATAGGTTAAAAATCATAATTTTATTTATCAAAATAAAAATGTTTACAAGTTATTATTATTATTTTAAAAAACACTGCAAATTCTCTTTTAATACAATCTTCCATTCTAGCAAAGTTTCATATTTTATTTCCACCAGTGTCAACAACCCCATTACATATAGATCACTATCCCCGACCATTAGTAACAGTAAATTATCGTGTGTAACTCCTGAGCAGTGTCTCCATGTGTCAATCGAGAGTTACCGTATTGCAAGGGTAAAAATGCGGTGATTCTACATAAAATTACGGTGATTCTACTAAAAGTGTACCGTGTAATTTTTCAAGGAAAAAAAAACGATATTATTAACCAAATCAAGTCTGAATATATTTTAAGAAAATTTAAATTGTATGAAACATGCGAAATTATACATTATTCTTAATCAGAACAGACCCTTCCGGGAGCCGGGATTGACCGCTCGGACGATGATGGTAATGATTATTTTGAATCAGTTGCTTTGTATTCATCTTTGGGATGATTTTTTAACCACGTAGAAAATTCTTTCAGTTTACACCATTCAGCTTTAAACTTTTGTTTAAAAGGAAGTATTACCTTTTTATTCGAGCTTATCTAGTAGAACAAGTTGGTCTTGTGTCGCTATCATTAGTTTCAGTATAACTCTCCATTGTGAACCTTCTATCTAGGCCTAGTCAACTCACTCGCTTACAATACTAAAAGAAATATTAAACTTAAAACCGTAAACCATCGTCTATAACTTTTAAATAACGATTATTGTGAGATAAAAGCTTGAACTTGAAAAATCCTTTGATTTAACAGTCTTACTTATAATAATCTCTTTAAGAAACGATTATCTATCTCTTAAGTAAGAGAATCAGAATCAGACCCTACTCAATGAATATCTTCTTTTTTACTTATAAAAGTGTATTACATGTTGTTTACCTAAGAGGAATACAGATAAACGAAATTTGAATGATTAACGTAGGTTGTACCCAAAATATTCGACTAAAGAGGAGTTTATGGGTAAGATTTTCACTAATCAGTTGCTGAGCAGTTTCTTTAAATTTAAGAAACGATTATAAGTAAGGCCCTAAATGTTTATTACTATAGAATTAGCGTTATAATTCAATGTCTGTTATAAATACGCGTTACTAAAACAAAACACAACGTAATTTTACGTCATTTATTTATCACACTTACAAATTTCACTCCTTCCTATATTAAAATAAGGACGAGAATAGATTATCAAGGCTTATTGGTAATTTTATTTATGTGTGAGTGGAGATAAACTTTTGGATATTGGTGCATTTCTCTGGGATTCCCGGCAACCAGGAGCAGTGTTGCTATTACAATATTTCTTAAGTGAATAACATTTGTTTTACGCAGTACATGAAGAAATTGTTACGACAAAATTTATAACGCTAGTAGGGTGATATTCGACACGGTAATACATTATTACCTTGACGGTAGATAAAGACTGGATTACGGTGCATCTACGTTTATTACCATGTACATGGAGACACTGCTCCTGAGTGATTAACTAAAATGATATATATCCGACGCGAACAGTGATTAGATCAGTATAAAACTTGCGTTCAAAATGTGTCTTTATATCTTCAACTCTTTAGTTCATTCCTGTTCCACGCGATGACTATAGATCCGAATGAGAAGAAATTAGACTAGAAAGAAAAGAGAAAGAATGATTAGTCCGCGCACTTCACTGCACATGCGTAGTAAGTGAAGGAGGAAACCGAATATAACAGCAATACAAAATAAATCTTAATAATATATAGTTCTATGGTGTAATTTTGTTTTAATGTAATTAATTTAATTATATTTTTTCACTCTATTTGTTTATATTTTTTTCATATCAGTTTATCAGTATTCAGTATATCACTCACAGATAATAACTCGTCTTGTCTGCAATTGATACTGACACTATTCACTGTAAAGATAAAGAATTAAAGATATAGAAAAAAAAAGTCTAAGTGTTCACTTGTGTTTCTTGTTTGTGCTTACAAAATAATTCAAAATATAAAGAAAAACTGTTCAAACCTCAGTGATTTTTCTCTAAAATCAGAAATGTAACATAACGCACTCACAGCACCTTCAGTGAAAGTAATTTAGTGGTGTTTTTAAGTACGAAAAGAGTGTGCAAATATAGAACAAACGGTTATAACATTCAAATTCTTCACAGCTGTCTTAAAGTTTTGTAAACAAAACCTCCTATTTGTCGTTTTACTCTGCAAAAATCTTCTTTACTAGTCAGCTGATTGGTGGTTCAACACTTTTTTTTTTTTAAAAGGCGGGGGAAATGCTATTTACGCACAATACTGGGTCCTTTGCAAGGGATTAGACCATAGTTGATCATGAAGGCTTTCCCCTTTGACAAGGGGCAATCCGAACAATAATCAAGCCAGCTTGTGTGGAGACTCAGAGAAGTTGCACGGGCAACACCCACTACCCACTAAAACCACCCTCCTCCCACGTGCCCCGCGCTTTTTATGAAGGAAAGGCTGAGACTTAGAACGTAGTTACGCCCAGTCCGATCCAGCGCAAAAAGTGCCTGAATGTGCCCCGGGAATCAGAACACATTCACTTCGTCAGCGGGGGTGATGAATCCTTTGCTCCCTTGATAGCTAAAGGCCCCCCGAAGCGGTATTATTCAGGGTGGGAAGTCATGCGCATACCTGCGTCTCCGGATGTCAGCCAACCGCCGGCGTCCGCGTGGAGTCGCATTAGTACGCGCAATAATACTCCTCTCCCTATCTCGTTCGGCGGCCTCTTTGAGAGACATTACCGTCTCACAGAAAGTAACCGCAGCCCCCCAGGTATCGCTGCTATGCAGCATGGCTTTCACCAGACTGCAGAGCGAGCCGATCGCTCCTACTTGTGTCTCGAGTTCGAAACGCTGCGGCGCCCATGCCGCGCACTCGACTAGCGTGTGAAACGCCGTGTCGGGTGCGCCGCACTAGCGGCATTCCGGGGAAGGCATTGGTGGTTCAACAGCGACAACAACTGACAATCATCGAATGACAACTGACATAAGGTGACAACATCGATTCTAACACTGATTAAATAAAAAACCATAGACAAACTATCTATACGTTCGGAAACGATATATCAAAATAGAATCGATTAAATTTCAATAATCGACTAAAATTAATAGATTACAACAAGAAGCTTATACACAATGGAGATTTCGTTCCGAATACCTAACTGAAAACCAATAATTTGTCCTTGAATGACGTCACGTATGTCTTTTATCTCTTTCTTTAGGGTGACAATACTTTCTTTTAAAAATATGGATAATAAATTACTTTTCGTTTTTGTATCACGTTTGCTATGACTGATTTTGCTTAACAATTAACAAAAACCTGATAGTTGCCATTTTTTAACCCCCGACGAAAAAGAGAAATTATAAGTTTGACCGCTGTCCGTCTGTGGCACCGTATCTCTTGAACGAGTCAACCAATTCGGATACAATTTTTGTATCCCGCAAACCCGCAGCAAACCTTATCGTACAAATCTCTATCGAATTTGATGGCTCAACGATAGGTATTATTTTCGACTTTTTAAATGTTTACTTTTCTTTTTTGTTGGGATTTTTTTATTTAATTTTGTAACAAACATGTCATCCCTGTATACTTTTTATACGAGGATACGGAATACATTGTTCAGTACCTTGTCGTACTGTCTGATAGATATTCTTTAGAAAATATCTACCCAAATGTCGATACCAAACATGATTGTCGAAACTTTAGGATTACTTATTTATTTAATACTTTATAATTTTTAAAACTTCTAATTATTTATAATAATCAACAATAGAGATTTTCGGTAAATAAAATTACAATTAGTTTTTGCTATTTCTAGATTTAATTGATAGAATATGTGACGCTCACCCCCTGATTCAAAGGTCTAGGAATGACATACCGAAGCCGAAGCATTGAGCGGGATATGGAATAAAAGAATTTATATAGTGAAAATTAATAAAATTTATTAAATGAATAAAATATATAATGTTAGCCATAAATCGTAATCATCTAGTGTTAGAAACCCTTCGCTGCAAAACCTTTAACCCTATGTTCACAAGGTAGGTTATATAGAAGTGCTGATCAAGAAACAGGTAGACTTTTTTCTTAAAAAGTTGTATGCTTTCGGCGAATAAAAGTGCAAAGTCAATGCAAAAGCTTTGATGTCAACACTATATGTAATTTTTTTTTTCTTGATTACTAACTTTCTGAAATTTTTCACAAATATTAGCAGTTACTTCGCAAAATATTTTCAATTTCAGACTGTGATGTATAATCCTGGACCACATTTATGAGCGATATCATATCACTATTTTTTCGCTCTTGTCTCTTCCCCTTTTGCTGCAATATTTTTCTACTCTTCTCTAAAGATTGTTCACGTGATGTTTGAAGTTTACTTGAACATTAAAATCTTTCAAAGCACGCCGTTTGTATGGTGGTTAATTTTCAATATCCTGCCGAAAATTAAAATTAATTTAGAGTCAAAAATGTCCAATGGAGATTTCACTTTCATTGTTTTTATTTTCATGAGTGGAAACTTATAAAAATGTAATTCACAGAATACTGTCTATCTAATAAGATAATTTGCTAATATAAAAGTTTGTTCACTTACAATATCTTGTTTTGGAAATAGCATTAGGGGAACATTATCATTGACAGCTGTATGTGATTGAGTCCATGAAGTTGACGGGACATTAACACAATCCTGAAATTAAAAATGATTTATAGAGGTATACATTTTTCATAAGAACATAATAATATATACTATAAAGATCACAAATGTTCTTATCCAACACTTACCACCACATTGCAACATTTACACAATTGATATGAGTAGAATGGTACAGCATCTTTTAGCAGACAACCTGGCCTGCTAGTTATAGTCTGCATTCTTAAAATGAAGACTACAAATCTTCGCAGATTCATAAAATTTTCCCTTTAATGGTACTACAGATAACCAAGCATTCCTCTTGTTTGGATCTTTAGGGAAACTGTAAATAGAAATAAAAAGAAAAATAGTAGAAATGTCCAAAATTAGGCTATAAACTGTTTTTAATAAATCATTTTGCTCATTTAATTCACAATGTTTTAAAACCTTGGATCTTCATTATGTAGATTAAAAGTTACGCCAAGACTACAAGCACTACATATCAGTAAATACTTTAAACAGGAAGTTTCTATCAATAGACCAATTTTTAAGAATAAGAAGCTTGTCACCCTACTCCTCTTGTTTATGTATAGTTTACAATACAATAAATCGTATTTAACTGCATATTAGTAGAATAATTCGCTGTGGGATTTGATGCAAAGAAAGTGTCGTTAATTTCTGTATATGTTATTATAAAATAGCAAGACTTTTAGTGTTAATTTCCCCGTAAAACGTTAATGTAACTCAAAAAGAATTTAATTCAACTTACTTGTGGAATTTCACGCCTGATGTTGGATGCCAAACACTTTTGCAACCACGAACTACACAACTTATTCTAGAATATCACTTAAACACACCATTTATCATATAAAATCTCAGTTATACTATCGAATTCGACGAAACTCATAAACCAACTTTTTGACAGGAAGCCATATCTAGTTTCAGTGTTGCCAAAGTAGATTTTTAATTTTTGACGAATGCTGGGGACAACTTTGTGAAATAATATTGTTATAATATTTTGAATCAAAGGAAAATTTCCTTTTTTATTTAATAAAAGATTCCATTACATAGAACTAATCTCTGTGTATTGTTTGCAATAAAATAAAAACTTTCAAATTTTATAATAATTTCTTAGAACTGATGGAAATTGACGAATTTTTTACTGTTATATATATGTCGGCGCGAATATGTTACTTAATTTATAGATGACGTAAGAAAAAAGATAATCTAAGTTCTCTATTCTAAAATCAGCAAACGTATGACAGCATTGTCAATAGCAGAGTTGGTGTTAGTAGACCACGAAGTACACATCGTGATCAAATAGAAGTGTTAAAAAAAGGTCAGATAAAAAGCATCTCAAATAAACTTGCGTATATGAAGAGTTTAATGAAAGTAGATGAAGCGAAAGCTGATTGTCAGGATCGTCGCAAGTGGAGATCCATAGTCTCTGCCTACCCCCATGGGAATAGGCGTGATAATATATATGTATGTATGTATGAACAAATAATTGATTAACAATAATAAAAAATATTTCTTTTGTACAGCGCACGTGTGTTGGTTTGCTTTTATGTTAGTCGGTGCAAATTATCAAATGATAACATAAAAGTAATAACAGGTTCTTTAATTTTATATCGATTATTAAGCATTTGTTTAATAATTACCGACCTGGACCAGATGCATTGGACATTGTGCCTCGAGTCTTAGAGCAGAGAGCCCCGAATTCTAGTCAGTGTTCACTCATTTATTTACTTTTTCTACTTATAATTATTATTTGAAAATTATACTGACTTTGACTTTAAAAGCCGACGTTCCTTATCTTTAAAAAAACCCAGTACCGCCCTTTCTATTAAGACATCTAATTTTCTTGCAGAAAAGTAAACCTACAGCTTCTATGTTATGCTAATTTATTCGATATTAATATTATATTTTGCTAATTTTTCATTATAAATATATAACAAGATAAACGAAAAAAGTATTATTTGGGTGCAATTTACCGTCTTGGTAACCCGAACGATAGAGCGAGTGAGATGGAATACATAACAAAGGTCAATGGAGTTCATATTTTTGGTCTTCAAAAAAATGTTAGCATTGCAATCTCCATTGTGTGTAAGCTTCTTGGATTACAACGACCTCTCCAAACGTTAATTGGGGATGTTGTGGCGAAGGAAAAGACGAAGAACATCATCTACCATGTACTAAGTGCTCAAAAATATGCCATTTGGAATGCGTAGGCTTAGAAATAGATAATATTACTTAAAAAAAAACCGCTGCATGGAAATGCCCTGTATGCCTCAGCTTACAACCTAGGGGGAATAAGACAGATAATACTTTGATACGAAATGTTCCTGCGACCAGAAGCTATAAACGAGTAGCAGTCTGGGTTATTGACAAATTTTCGAAAAGGGCTTAAATTGAAAGAATGTGTTCTATATTAACCGAAAAAATACTCTGGCTTTTATCCGCGTACTTATTGAATAATTTTTACCCTACCTAAATACAGATTTTAAATAACGTGCCGAAAAGGCGCCAAAATGACGTTCGGCTTATTGTGACGTCAAAATCTATTACGATGACAGTTCCTTGACAGAACTAAATTCATTTTAGTTAAAAGTTCTTTCCTTGTATATAGAAATACTTACGCATATGTCTTAAGGTTTCGGAATTCCGCTGCATTAAAATTTGAATTCGATGCGAAAAAACTTGCCACCATAACCACATCGATATTGGGCAAATTTGCACTATCCGCTTTTGTGTATCCTGCTTCCATAGTTCTTAATTAGTGTGGATTGTTTAGTTTAGAAGTAATTTCAACTTACGATATTTGTAAAAACAAAAGATTTCAATTATTTTGCAAGCACGGGCAAAACGAGCCAAAGTCGGCCGCAGTTATTATTAAACTGCTACCGGCGGCGGCCGCGAAGGGTGTCGGCTACCGTGAGGTCTTTGCGAAGGCTTCCTCGGTGGTCGACATCACCGTTATGGGCCTCCGCGAGGGGCTGAAGGTGACGCGGACGGTTAGGGACGCGCGACTTTTGGAGTTCCCACCGGGACCTGAGGGCGCGGCTAAGGCGGACCGTGTCGCCGAGGCCCTTCGAGGGGCACTAGTAGGATTGGCTTTACGTATCCGGGCTGGATGAATCAGTCACGGTCGATGGGCTTCGTGACGCGTACGCCCGCGCCGGCCGCTGCCGGCGCGACGACGTGCGCACAAAGCACATCGGTGCAGGACCGGGTGGACTGAGCGCATTATACGTGATGTGCCCCGTCGCTGCGGCCAAAACCATCGCCGAGCTGGGCTACCTTGTGATAGGCTTCACCGCGGCGAAGGTGGAGGCACTGGAGGCCAGGCCGGTACGTTGTTACCGTTGTTTCAACGTCGGCCACGGCACCCAAACCTGCCCGGACACGTGCCCGGACCGGACCAGCCTGTGCCTCCGCTGCGGTAAGGGCGGACACAGGATGCCGGCCTGCACGGCCCGGAACCCCCACTGCGCGGTGTGTGCGGCGGGGGGTAGGAACGCTGCCCATCCCACGTTAGCGAGGTTCTGCCAACCTCCCTACGTAAAGGGCAAATTCCTCCATCCGCGGACGAAACAACGACCGGCTGGAGTAGGGGTACATGCATTGGACACCTCCAATGCCTAGTACGCCCGTAACAGTACTATTTCAAGCCAACGTAAACCACTCCCCCACCGCTCAGGACTTGTGCCTGCAGTCGATGGCGGAGTGGCAAGCGAACTTGGCCGTAATAAGCGAACCTTATTACGTACCCCCTTGCGGCAATTGGGTGGGCGATTTCGACGACATGGTAGCGGTGGTGGCCAGGGCCGGGTCTGGCACGCCGCTTGCTTACATGTCTCAAAAGAGGAAAGGGCTATGCGGTGGCAGAGAGCGGGAGTATCGTCATCATTGGCGTTTACTTCTCGCGAAACCGCCCCCTAGCAGAGTTCGAGCTTAACTTGGACGCCGTCAGAGCTGCAGTAGGCAAATTGTCGCCTAGGACGATCTTCGTCATGGGCGACTTTAACGCAAAACACCAATCCTGGGGAAACGCGTACACCGATGTTAGGGGACGGACGGTTGAGGACTGGGCTCTTCAATCCGGCCTGTCCATTCTGAACCAGGGATCGGTCCAGACCTGCGTGCGCGCGCGGGGTGGATCGATCATCGACCTGTCATTCGTCACTAATGCGGCCGCCCGCAGGGTCGTCGGATGGAGAGTGCTGGAGGAGGTGGAGGCGCTCTCTGATCATCGGTATATCAGATTTGAGCTCTCCCCCCCTCTGGTTCGAACCCTGTTCGTCGCCCCCCCCTCCTCCCGCGTTGGGCTCTTACGAAGCTCGACCCGGAGCAGGCTGAGGAATGGGCTCTCACGGAAAGCTGGGCCTACCCAGCGGATTTCGCGAATTTGGAAACGCAGGCAGAGCACATGCGCAATACCCTGACGAGGGTTTGCGACGAAGCGATGCCTCGCGTCACCAAACAACAGCCTCCGTGTAAGCAGGTCCATTGGTGGACCGAGGAGCTGGGCGAGATGCGAAAGGCAGTTCGCATCATCAGCCACAGACTCAAACGCTGCAGGGCGCGCCGTCCTCCGGACTATGTTGCGGAAAATGGACTCGTGGGCGAGTTTAGGGAGGCCAGAAAGGCCCTTTCAATTGCAATCTTGCAGGCGAAAGCCCAGGCTCGGGCCGAGCTCCTCGAGACACTCGATCGGGACCCTTGGGGGCGTCCGTACCGTGGGGTTCGCAATACGTTGCGGCCTTGCACTTCCACGGTCACGGAAACGCTCGAACCCGAGGTGCTCCGGTCGGTTATCGATGGGCTCTTCCCGGATCCGGGGAACTTCACTCCCCCCAGTATGGTCTGTATTCGCGTAGGTCGGTTCCCGTCGCAATGGAAAGAGGGGCGTTTGTGCCTGATTCCCAAGGTAGGTCGGCCTTCCAACGATCCGTCCACCTACAGGCCCATAGTATTACTGAACGAGGACGCCAAGGTCTTCGAAAAGATCTTGGCGGAGCGGCTCGTGAAGAATCTCGACGCTATGGAGCCGGGGCTCGCAGAAACGCAGTTCGGGTTTCGACGGAGGCGTTCCACGATGGACGCTTTCGAGACGCTGCGAACGCTCACGGACGAAGCTGTCCAAGCGAAGGATGTCGTTCTTGCGGTGTCGCTAGACATAGCGAACGCCTTTAACAGTCTCCCTCATGAAACGATCAGGGAGGGGCTCCGCGCGTATGAAGTTCCCCCGTACCTCACGAGGCTGTTGGGCGCGTACCTGCAGGACCGGCACATCCTTTGGGAGGGCGGCGAGTCCGAAAATCTCGCGTTAGGTCGGCGGCGCGTCGGGTGCGGCGTTCCACAGGGGTCGGTCCTCGGGCCGATTCTTTGGAACGTGGGTTATGACTGGATCCTTGGGGTTCCGGTCCTGCCCGGGGTAGGGCTAATCTGCTTTGCGGATGACACTCTACTCACGGCACGCACTGCGTCATTTGCGGATTCCGTGGACCTCGCCAACGACGGGTTGGCGATCGTCGTAGATCGTATAGCTAGGCTGGGCTTGAAAGTCTCCCCCGCGAAGACGGAGGCCATCATGTTCCATAGGCGTTTACGTAATCCCCCCGCGGACTTGTCCGTTACGGTCCAAGGGGTGGCAATTAGAGTAGGGCCCCAGATGAAATATCTGGGGCTAGTTCTCGATGGGAAATGGCTGTTCAAAGCGCACTTTGAGCAGTTAGTTCCCAAACTCGTGAGGTCCGCAGACGCCCTCTCTCGGCTGCTTTCCAACGTGGGGGGCCCAGGGGGTGCGACTCGGAAGCTCTACTCGGGCATCCTTCGGAGTATGGCCCTGTACGGTGCACCCGTTTGGTCCATTGCACTTCACCGCCACAATAGAACTCTGCTGCACCGGGCGCAGCGGGTTCTGGCCGTGAGGACCGTTCGAGGGTACCGTACAGTGTCGTGGACGGCGTCGACACTTCTGGCAGGCGATCCGACCTTGCCTCTCCAGATGAACGTACTGGCGAAAGTGCGGCGTTCCCGACAGGATGCTCTCGCTCGCGGCCTGGTCTTCTGCCAGGTCGAAATCGAGGCGATCCGGAAGCGGGAAACCGCCTCCATGCTCGCCATATGGTCTCAAGAGTTGGAAAACCCTGCGGCCGGCGGCTACACGGTGGAGACAATCAGGCCGCAGCTGATGGAATGGGTCACCCGCGAAAGCGGAACCCTGACCTTCAGGACGACACAGATACTTACCGGACACGGGTGTTTCGATAAGTATCTGTGTCGCATTGTGGGCTGCTTGCCTTCCCCGGAATGCCGCTAGTGCGGCGCACCCGACACGGCATTTCACACGCTAGTCAAGTGCGCGGCATGGGCGCCGCAGCGTTTCGAACTCGAGACACAAGTAGGAGCGATTTGACTCGCTCTGCAGTCTGGTGAAAGCCATGCTGCATAGCAGCGATACCTGGGGGGCTGCGGTTACTTTCTGTGAGACGGTAATGTCTCTCAAAGAGGCCGCCGAACGAGATAGGGAGAGGAGTATTATTGCGCGTACTAATGCGACTCCACGCGGACGCCGGCGGTTGGCTGGCATCCGGAGACGCAGGTATGCGCATGACTTCGCACCCTGAATAATACCGCTTCGGGGGGCCTTTAGCTATTAAGGGAGCAAAGGATTCATCACCGCCGCGGACGAAGTGAATGTATTCTGATTCCCGGGGCACATTCAGGCACTTTTTGCGCTGGATCGGACTGGGCGTAACCACGTTCTAAGTCTCAGCCTTTCCTTCATAAAAAGCGCGGGGCACATGGGAGGAGGGTAGTTTTAGTGGGTGGTGGGTGTTGCCCGTGCAACTTCTCTGAGTCTCCACACAAGCTGGCTTGATTATTGTTCGGATTGCCCCTTGTCAAAGGGGAAAGCCTTCATGATCAACTATGGTCTAATCCCTTGCAAAGGACCCAGTATTGTGCGTAAATAGCATTTCCCCCGCCTTAAAAAAATGCCTCTATGCCTCGGTCGCGTCGGCGCTGGCAGCGTCCTGGCGTCCATTGGTGGACTGCAGAGATCGGTGCCCTGCGAGAGGCAGCTCAAAGGTTGCATCGATCTCTTAAACGCTGCCGGCGTCGGCTTCCTCCGGAGTTGGAGGAGGAGATCAGACTAGGGGAGGAGTATCGGGTTGCCAAAAACGCCCTTCGTGTGGCAATATGCCAGGCGAAGGCCCGGGCACGGGAAGAATTACTGGAGTCTCTGGACAGGGACCCCTGGGGACGTCCGTATCGGGCGGCGTGCAAAAATCTACGCGCCTTTGCCGCCCCGATAACGGAGTCCCTACAAGACGGGGTCCTTGAAAGAATTGTGGACGGACTCTTCCCGGATCCGGGAGCTCATACTCCTCCCGAGATGAATCCTCGTCCTGGGAGTATTCCTTCTGAGACGGCGCCTCCCCCCGTCTCAGAAGAGGAGTTAGAAACGGGCCTGGATCGCCTCAGAGGTCGAAGGACGGCACCAGGGCCGGATGGGGTACCAGGCCGGGCCCTCTTCCTGGCCGCCAAACATCTTGGCGGCCAGCTTCGGGGACTGTATGATGCCTGCATCAGAACAGGTGAGTTCCCGAAGCAGTGGAAGAAGGGCCGGCTATGCCTTATCTCCAAGGAGGGCCGCCCCCCGGACGACCCCTCTGCATACAGGCCCATCGTCTTGCTGGACGAGGTGGCCAAGATCTTTGAAGAGATATTGGCCAGTCGCCTCGTCAAGCACATCACCAACGATGGGCCTGGTCTCTCGGAGGCACAGTATGGGTTTAGGCCAGGGCGCTCCACGTTGGACGCCCTGGATGCGTTAAAGTGCCTCACGAGAGAGGCAGAGGGGTTAGAGGAGTCTGTCCTGGCGGTATCGCTAGATATAGCGAACGCCTTCAACAGCCTCCCGTTTGAGACGATACTGGAGGCACTCCGGTACCAGGGAGTGCCTCAGTACCTCATGAGGTTGTTGGAGGCATACCTCCGGGACAGATTCGTCCTCTGGGAGGGGGGCGGCTATGGCCAGATCGCTGGGCGTCGGCGTGTGGTGTGCGGTGTTCCACAGGGATCGGTTCTGGGTCCAATCCTGTGAAACATCGGATACGACTGGCTCCTCCGAGAGCCAGTCTTGCCCGGGATGGGGGTAATCTGTTACACAGACGATACCCTCATCACGGCCCGGGGTGGAACCTATGAAGAGTCCGTGGTTAGCCAATGCATCCGCTGCATTGGTCGTTGGGAAGATACAGCGTCTGGGCCTCAGAGTCTCCGCCGAGAAAACTGAGGCCCTGATGTTCCACAGGCGTCGTAGGAGACCACCCCGGGACACGCACGTCGTCGTCCAGGGAGTGGCAGTGGCGGTAGAGGCCCAAATGAAATATTTGGGCCTCGTCCTGGATGGTAAATGGAGTTTCGGGGCTCATTTCACTCAGTTGACCCCGAGACTCCTAAGGGCCGCCGCTGCCCTGGCCAGGCTCCTGCCGAATGTGGGAGGGCCAGGTGCGGCCTGCAGGAAATTGTACTCGGGCATCTTACGGAGCATGGCAATGTACGGTGCCTCCGTGTGGAGTCAGGCCCTTCACCGCAAGAACAGAACGTTGCTGAGACGCTGTCAGCGCGTCCTTGCGGTGAGGGCCATTCGAGGGTACCGTACGGTGTCTTGGACGGCGGCAACACTCCTGGTGGGCAATCCGCCTTGGGAGTTCCAAGCGGAGACGCCCGCCAGCGTGTTCCGCTTCCGCCAAGATGCCCGAGAGAGAGGGTTAAGGCCGTGCCTGACAGAGGTGAAGAGAGTCAGGGCCGAAGCGACCGCGGCCCTGATGGTTAAATGGGAGGAGGACCTGAGGTTCCCAGTGGCTGGTGCTGCGACGGTGGAGGCGGTTCGCCCTCACCTGTCGCGTTGGGCCCAACGAAAACGGGGGACCCTAACATACAGGATGGTGCAGATACTTACCGGGCATGGCTGCTTCGGTAAGTATCTGCATCGTACTGCGGGGCGAGAACCGACACCGGAGTGTCAGCACTGCGGCGCACCCGAGGATACGGCGATCCATACGCTGGCAGAGTGCGCCGCCTGGGGACCTCAGCGTCACGAAATGGAGAATTTGGTTGGGCGTATCGACTCACTCCAAAGCATGGTCGTCGCCATGCTGCGGCGTGAGGACGGTTGGTCGGCGGTGGCCTCCTTCTGTGAGTCTGTCCTGCTCCAGAAGGAGGTCGCAGAAAGGGCGAGGGAGGAGGAAGCGGACGGGGACCCGATCCGCCGGCGGCGCGTAGGCCGCCGGATGCGTCGGTATGCTCACCTCCTCCCCCCATAGGAGTTCCATCATAGGGGCCGCGGGGACCGGGGGAACCCGCGGGACTTCCCCCCCCTATTGGTGAAGAGTGTGGCCTTCCCCGAGGGCCACTCTAGGGAGTAAAGCCATGCGTCGGGGCGTCACAGTCGTGTACCTACGGTCTATTTCCTGTGACGCCCCATAAAAGCGCTAGGGAGTAGGGGCGCAGGTTAGGTTTAGTGGGTAGTCTGGCAGACGGAATCTCGCGACTGCTACGCTTATCGTAGCCATGCGTGGAGATTCCGGCCGCTGGGAGTCTCACACACCCCTCGGTCAAACCCCCCCCCCCCCCCGGGCCCGAGGCAGTGTCACAAGAAAAGACATTCCCCCTGCGTTATCAAAAAAAAAAAAAAAAAGTTGAATGTTGTTGAGCGGCTAGTTGCCACAGTGGAACGTGCATTCAGTTCCTGGAGGGCATCCGTGCGAAGCAGTGGCAAATGCCCGTGCTCTTTGCGGAAATTGCAATTTTCCACGCTTTATCGCTCCTAAAAAGCGACAAATTGCGACAATAGTTGTGTAGTGATAGTGTACAGTGTTATTTAGTTCGATTCCGGCGCGAATCAGTTGTTTTTCGACTGGGGTGAGTTGTTAAGCTCTATTTGCTTGTTCATTTCGGCGGGCCTAGGCGCATTACGCAATAACGGTCGTTTGTGTCGATAGATATTCACGCGCGTCGACTGGTCTCTGCAAGGGAAGGGGCCTCCAGCAATGGATGGCCCAGGTTCCCAGAAGGCCCCGAGGCCTTCGAGTGTCCCGCGCAAGCGGGATCACACGAAGGCCAAGGATGGCTGGATGATGCCCGAGATCGGGGAGACGCGTGTGAAGAAGATGTCTTCTTCATCGGCCCGTCGCAGCAGGTCGGCTGCCGGGCCCCGCCCCGGGCACACGGATAGTGCCGTTTTCACGGCTGCCGATGTGCCCGCCTCGTTAGGGAGTGCGTCGGCGGTGGTAGACCTCACCGCCGCCACGCATGAGGATAGGTGCGGCGCGATGGGACCCCCTCCGGTTCCCATGGCGCCTAGGGCCCCATCCGGGCGTGCCGCGCGCAGGAGCGCAGCACACCCGGAGATAGATAGGAACGTGCTGCTTGCAGCGAACTCGGCCGTTTGCCTGGCCGTGAGCGCTGCAAGCACCATAGTTCAATACGCCTACATGGCGCCACCCACCTCTGCGCGAGCCTCACTCGTGCAAGGAAGCGGCGCCTACGTAGAGCATGATGACATCCCACCGTCCGGCAGCGTCCCAGACTCGCTGGAGCACGCGCTCTACGGTGCGATTCGCGATCATAGTTATTCCCGCCCTGAAGCGCCTGCCTGTAGTCCGGTATACACGGCGGCCGGTTCAGCGACGGCAGGGGATGGGTGTCCTACGACGACGGTGTCGTATAGCGCACGGGCTTCACCTGTGCCTATGACATCGACTTGCAACCTTTCGGGCTGCAACGTCGAGAGCAGCCATCCCACGGCACCGGTAGTCGCGCGAGCTTCACTCGCGCCCTTGGCTGGGGTCGTGAATAGGGACTTAATAGGCGCGGCAGCGGCGACCCCTTCGACTTCCTTCCCTACTGGGACGGGAGCCGCTGTCGCGATGTCGGCGCTTGCGTCTTCGGCTGCGGCGACGTCTTCGTCCTTAGCGGCAGCGGCAGCGGGTACGTCGTCGTCTTCGTTCGCAGCCTCACCGTCTTCGGCATCGGGTTCGGCGACGCCGTCCACGTCTTCAACGGCAAAGGTGCCGATATCGTGTTCCCCGATGTTCGTTCCCGGATCGAGGTCGCGCTTCTGGGACCGGTCCCAGAGCAGCGGCGCCGATTCGGCCAGCACGTCGGGTGCTTCCACTCCAGCGCGCGCGCGCTCGCCTCTGCGCCCCACGGGGGGCGCACCCGCGGTGGCTTCTAGCGTTCTCGCGGGTGCGGAGGCCTACCTCCGTACCGAGGGGGGTGAAAGGGAGCGCAAGGCGCGCAAGGCAACCGCCGCCAAAGTGGCCGCGGCTAGCCAGTGCGCCGCCCTCGTCGGGGACGTATCGGCTCTCGGCCCTGGGGAGCTCCGCCTAGCGGCGAGAGCCCAGGTCGCTGAGATCATTCATATTGCCCAAACGTCGGGCAATTTGAAGGGGGTCTACGTGCGCCGGCTGAAGGAGGCCGCGTCCAGGGTGTCGGACATCGTCGACACACTGGTCACGCGAAATCCGGAATCCGAGGCCTGGAAGCTCGGTAACGAGAACGTCAGGCTACGCATGGAGTTAAACTCGCTGCGGGAGGAAAACCGCTCCTACCGTAGGGAGTTTGAAGATATGCGTAAGGCCCTAAAGGCCTCCGCTTTGGTTGCGGAGCCGGCGCCTGCTGTAATGGCGGCGCCGACCCCCGTACCCGTCAAGCGGAAGGCCCAGGCCGCCACGGCGGAGGCGGCGGCGGTACCGGAACCGCCCGCCGCACCCGCTGCGGTTAAAAAATCGCGTCCGGCCCCTGCTGCGGTAGCAGGGCCGACACCGGCTCCCGTCGTCGGGACGAAGCGGGCTCCGGCGACCGCCAACGGGGCGGCGCCGACACCCGCTCCACCGGGGCTCGGCGGCATCGATTACGACATGTTTGTGCGTGCCGTGATCGACGTCGTCGCCCCCATACTCGATGCCCGGTTCGCCGGTATCGAGGACCGGCTGAATGCCGCGCCGAATCTCCGTCCACCGCTAGCAGCCGACCGAGGTAAGGCGCCGGCAACCAGACCGGCACCAAACGTGGCTGTTAGGCCAAAAGCGGCCACGGCTGCAGCCGCCGTCCGGCGGAATGCGGGGGAAGCAAGTACCCCGGTTCCGATGGAGGAGGTGGCGGCCTCGGCTGTCGGGGTGACGGACTCCCCACCGTCACCGGCCCCCCCTAAAAAGAAGACGAATAGAGGGGGGGTGAAGTGGAGGCTAAAAATGCAGCGGAGAGCGGCACGCGACGCCGCCGCTGCTTTAACGGCCCCCAGCACGGCACCCATGCCTGTGGTGTCGGCTCCTAGGCCGGCCATTAGGCAGCGGGCGATGCCCGCGGCCGCGACACCGGTCGTCGCGGCGCCCGTCGTCCGCGCTCGCGTCGCGCACGTCGCGCCGCCGCCGGCGCCCGTGGCCCCCGCCCTCGCCCCAGACGGGGGGGTGTGGACGACGGTCATCAAGCGGAAAAAGGGTAAGGGGGCGAGGGCCGACGCGCCCCCCCCCCCCCCCCCATGCGCAAGCTGCTCCCCTGCCGACGGGGCGGGGGCAGCAACAGCGGAAACAGACTGCGAAGCCTGCGGTCGTATTCCGCGAGCCGAAGTCGGCCGCAGTTATCGTTAAACTGCTGCCGGCAGCGGCCGCGAAGGGTGTCGGTTACCGCGAGGTCTTCGCAAAGGCCTCGACGGTGGTCGACATCGCGGCCATGGGCCTCCGCGAGGGGCTGAAGGTAATGCGGACCGTCAGGGAAGCGCGTCTCCTCGAGTTCCAGCCGGGTCCCGAGAGCGCGGCCAAGGCGGACCGCGTCGCCGAGGCTCTGCGCGGAGCCCTTGTAGGGATGGCTGAGGTCGTCCGCCCCGTAAAGCGTGGGGAGCTTTACGTCTCTGGGCTGGACGAATCGGTCACGGTCGATGGGTGTCGTAACGCGATCGCGCGCGCCGGCACTTGCCGGCGCGACGACGTGCGCGCGAAGCACATCGGTGCAAGACCGAGCGGTTTGGGCGCATCGTACGTGATGTGCCCCGTCGCTGCTGCCAAAGCCATCGTCGAACTGGGCTACCTCGTGGTAGGCTTCACCTCGGCGAGGGTGGAGCCACTGTAGGCCAGACCGATACGTTGTTACCGCTGTTACAACGTCGGCCATGGCGCCCAGACCTGTCCGGACACGTGCCCGGACCGGACTAACTTGTGTCTCTGCTGCGGTAAGAGCGGACACAAGATGCCGGACTGCACGGCTCGGAACCCCCACTGCGCGGTGTGTGCGGCGGGGGGTAGGAACGCTGCCCATCCCACGTTAGCGAGGTTCTGCCAACCTCCCTACGTAAAGGGCAAATTCGTCCATCCGCGGACGAAACAACGACCGGCTGGAGTAGGGGTACATGCAATGGACACCTCCAATGCCTATTACGCCCGTAACAGCACTATTTCAGGCGAACGTAAACCACTCCCCCACCGCTCAGGACTTGTGCCTGCAGGCGATGGCGGAGTGGCAAGCGAACTTGGCCGTAATAAGCGAACCTTATTACGTGCCGCCTTGCGGCAATTGGGTGGGCGACCTCGACGACGTGGTAGCGGTGGTGGCCAGAGCTGGATCTGGCACACCGCTTACATGTCTCGAAAGAGGAAAGGGCTATGCGGTGGCGGAGAGCGGGAGTATCGTCGTCATAGGGAACCTAGGGGCCGGACGGTTGAGGAATGGGCTCTTCAATCCGGCCTGACCATACTGAACCAGGGATCGGTCCAGACCTGCGTACGCGCGCGGGGTGGATCGTTCATCGACCTGTTATTCGTCACTCATGCGGCCGCCCGCAGAGTTGTCGGATGGAGGGTGCTGGAGGAGGTGGAGTCGCTCTCTGATCATCGGTACATCAGATTTGAGCTTACTCCCTCCTCCGGTCCGAGCCCTGTTCATCGCCCCCCTCTCCTCCCGCGTTGGGCCCTTACCAAGCTCGATCCGGAGCAGGCCGAGGAGTGCGCACTCACGGAAAGCTGGGCCTACCCAGCCGAATTCGCGAACCTGGAGTCGCAGGCAGAGCACATGCGCAAGACCCTGACGAGGGTTTGCGACGCGGCGATGCCTCGCGTCTCCAAGCGGCAGCCTCCGTGCAAGCAGGTCCACTGGTGGACCGAGGAGTTGGGCGAGATGCGAAAGGCAGTTCGCATCATCAGCCACAGACTCAAAAACTGCAGGGCGCGCCGTCCTCCGAACTACGTCGCGGAAAATGGACTCGTGGGCGAGTTTAGGGAGGCCAGAAAGGCCCTTTCGATTGCAATATTGCAAGCGAAATCCCGGGCTCGGGCCGAGCTCCTCGAGACGCTCGATCGGGACCCTTGGGGGCGTCCGTACCGTGGGGCCCGCAACACGTTGCAGCCTTGCACATCCACGGTCACGGAAACGCTCGAACCCGAGGTGCTCCGGTCGGTTATCGATGGGCTCTTCCCGGATCCGGGAAACTTCACTCCCCCCAGTATGGGTCCACCCGTTCCCGACACCCCCACGGATGAGGAGCCTCACTCCATCTCCGAGGGGGAACTAGATGTTGCCCTGGACCGGCTCCGGGGCAGGAAGACGGCACCGGGACCCGACGGGGTTCCAGGTCGACTCCTCTTCCTGGCCGCTAAACACCTACGCGGCCAGCTGCGGGAACTGTTCGAAGCCTGTATTCGCGCAGGTCGGTTCCCGTCGCAATGGAAGGAGGGGCGTTTGTGCCTGATTCCCAAGGGAGGTCGGCCTCCGAACAATCCGTCCGCCTTCAGGCCTATAGTGCTGCTGAACGAGGTCGCTAAGGTCTTCGAAAAGATCTTGGCGGAGCGGCTCGTGAAGCATCTAGACGCTGTGGAGCCGGGGCTTTCAGAAACGCAGTTCGGGTTTCGGTGGAGGCGCTCCACGATGGACGCCTTCGAGACACTGCGAACGTTGACGGACGAAGCCGTCCAGGCGAAGGATGTCGTTCTTGCGGTGTCGCTAGACATAGCGAACGCCTTTAACAGCCTCCCTCATGAGACGATCAGGGAGGGGCTCCGCGCGCATGGAGTCCCCTCGTACCTCACGAGGCTGTTGGGCGCATACCTGCAGGATCGACATATCCTTTGGGAGGGCGGTGAGTCCGGCAATCCCGTGTTAGGTCGGCGACGCGTCGCGTGCGGCGTTCCACAGAGGTCGGTCCTAGGGCCGATTCTTTGGAACGTAGGTTATGACTGGATCCTTCGGGTTCCGGTCCTGCCCGGGGTAGGGCTGATCTGCTTTGCGGACGACACCCTACTCACGGCACGCGCTGCGTCATTTGCGGAAACCGTGGACGTCGCCAACGCCGGGTTGGCGATTGTCGTAGATCGAATAGCTAGGCTGGGCTTGAGGGTCTCCCCCGCGAAAACGGAGGCCGTCATGTTCCATAGGAAATTTCGCAATCCCCCCGCGGACTTGACCGTTTCGGTCCAAGGGGTGGCGATTAGCGTAGGGCCCCAGATGAAATATCTGGGGCTAGTTCTCGATGGGAAATGGCTTTTCAAAGCGCACTTTGAGCAGCTAGTTCCCAAACTCGTCAAATCCGCGGTCGCACTCTCGAGGCTGCTTCCCAACGTGGGGGGCCCGGGGGGGTGCGACGCGGAAACTTTACTCTGGCATCCTGAGGAGTATGGCACTGTACGGTGCACCCGTCTGGTCCACTGCACTTCACCGCCACAACAGAACCCTGCTGCACCGGGCGCAGCGGGTTCTGGCCGTGAGGACCATACGGGGGTATCGCACAGTGTCGCGGACGGTGGCCACCCTCCTGGCAGGCGATCCGCCCTGGCATCTCCAGGCGAACATCCTGGCAGAGGTGCGTCGCACCCGGCAGGATGCCCTAGCTAGAGGCCTGACCTTCTGTCAGGTCGAAATCGAGGCGATCAGAGAGCGGGAAACCGCCTCCATGATCGCCGTCTGGTCTCAAGAGCTCGACAACCCTGCGGCCTATGGCGGCTACACAGTGGATGCAATCAGGCCACAGCTGACGGAATGGGTCAACCGCACCAGCGGCACCCTGACCTTCAGAACGACGCAGATACTTACCGGACACGGATGTTTCGATAAGTATCTGTATCGCATTGTGGGCTGCTTGCCTTCCCCGGACTGCCGCCAGTGCGGCGTGCCCGACACGGCGTTACACACGTTAGTCGAGTGCGCCGCATGGGCGCCGCAGCGTTTCGAACTTGAGACGCACGTAGGTCCGGTCGACTCGCTCTGCGACTTGGTCAAGGCCATGCTGCAGAGCAGCGACAATTGGGGGGCTGCGGTTACTTTTTGCGAAACAGTAATGTCACTCAAGGAGGCAGCAGAACGCAATAGGGAGAGGAGTCCTGCAGCGCGTGCTAATGCGTCTTCTCGAGGTCGCCGGCCTTCAGCTGGCACCCGGAGAGGCAGGTACGCGTATTACTTCCCTCCCTGAGTTAGGTTCCGTTTACCGCGGCGGGCCTTTAGCTTGCTAGGAGAGCAAAGGACCTTCTACCCCCGCACAACGAAGTGGGGTGTATTCTCCCAGGGCACACTCCAGGCACTTTATTGCGCTGGATCGGCTGGGCGTAACTATGTTCTAAATCTCAGCCTTTCCAACACAATCAAAAGCCCAGGGTCGACAGGGAGGAGGGGGTTTTTAGTGGGTATTGGGGTTGCTCGCTCGTGCAGCAACGCTCGGAGTCTTCCACACTATTCTGTGACGTCGCTCGCGGACGGAGCACTGCCAAGAGCATACTATTGCTGCAGAGTTATCGCCCCCGACCGACGCGTGTCGTTCCCCTAGCAACGACCCAGTTTGTGCGTAAATCGGTTAAGCATTTTCCCTCGCCTCAAAAACAAAAAAAAAAAAAAAAAAAACAAAAAAAAAGTGGAACGTGCATTAGCTAGTCGATCATTGTTGTTAAGCGTCGCTTGGTGCGGTCAGTACTTGAATGGATGTGAAAACTCATTCAAGGAAATCCGTACCACGATGCGCCCTGGGAGTTTACGGCACTATCTCAACCGGAGTGACGTAGGGAGTCAATTCGTGGCGTTTTCCGTGCCCACGAGTGTGATTAAACTTACCCGGGGAAGCCCGGGCTCGGCCAACCGTGCTAGGAGTTCAAAGCCTCATTGCACGGGCACGGAACGTGGTGGAGTAATTCGACTTACCTTTTGTGGCGTTTCATGTGGTTTTCTTGTTTTCGAGATTTCACACTAGTTTACTCACCTGGCTTTGTTTATCGGATTTTTGATTCTTCTTTGCATATCGACTTTGGCTTGTTTTTTGGTTTTGGTTCCTGCGTGCCCGTCGACCCGGCTTCCTTTTGGACTCTGGGGGCGCCCCCCCCCCCCCTTGTGGGGGGCCCGAGACGATGGCAGACTCGGACGCAAGTGCCATCAAAGGGGCGATCTCCGGGGTGATAGCGGGGAAGATTTCCGAACGCAAGAGGCTCAGTGCCCACTCGCGGGGGGAATCAGACCCCGACTCCGATGAGGCAGCCCAGAAAAGGGTTGGCATCAAGGAGACGGAGGCTGAAA
The DNA here is from genome assembly GCA_019925095.2 of Dendrolimus kikuchii. Lineage (NCBI taxonomy): Eukaryota > Metazoa > Arthropoda > Insecta > Lepidoptera > Lasiocampidae > Dendrolimus > Dendrolimus kikuchii. The sequence continues at coordinate 52,362 of JAHHIN020000037.1, read as the reverse complement.
CAGACGTTTCAGCCAAGAGGATTGTGGCCGCTGCCCGCCGTGTCTATAAAGGCCGCAGCGGGCCGCGGAGTTGCGGACGCTGAGGTACTCCCAGGGGGAGGGGGTCCTCCCAGGAGCTAATTGCTCGCTCGGATGCTCTCATCCGGGAGGCCCGCCAGCAGCTTGCTAAAAATTCGGAGTCGGCGAGGGCCCCGCCTTCCTCCAAGGATGAATCTTTCAAGAGGAAGTCGGACGAGTCCTCCGACGTGGTAGAACTCGGGGAGGTCGGCCCCAGAGAGACCGACCTGGGTAGAATGGAGGCGGAAGAGCTGCTCATGTTGGCCAATAGCCACGTGGCAGCCATATACAGCGGGCAGGGGACCGAACTCTTCGACCAGTCCACCCAACCCCCAACCCAACCCCGCACCTCCCGCCGGGAGGAAAAAAGGGAGGAGCGACAGGAGGCTCGGAGGGACTCTCGACGTGGGCCCCCGGGGAAGGTGAAGCCCTCACACCTCACGGAGGCGAAAACTCCGGTAGTAAGGATCAAATTACTAACGGAGGCAGAGGGGAAGGGGCTCACGTACAGTGACGTTTTTAAGCAGGCCCGGGGCTCAGTCGACGTCGTTGCCCTGGGGCTAAAAAGAGGCCTCAGGGTCATTCGGTCCGCCAATGATTCTCGGTTGCTGGAGTTGCCGCCCGGCCCCGAGAATCTGCAGCTGGCGGACCGGATCGCTGAGCTCCTCAGCGGGGCTCTCATTGGGGTAGCAGAGGTCTCCAGACCTGTGAAACGGGGGGAAATCCGTCTAACAAGTCTGGATGACTCAGTGACCCCAGAAATGATAGAGGAGGAGGTGTCTCAGCTGGGGAAATGTCCCCGCTCCCAGGTCCGGGCAGCGGGGATCGGAATAGGGTCAGGCGGTTTGGGCTCGTCGTGGGTCACATGTCCCATACCGGTGGCGAAGAGCTTGGCTGAAGCCGGTCATATATTGATCGGCTTCACCTCGGCCGCAGTGGAGGCTTTCGAAAATCGCCCGCTGCGGTGTTTCAGGTGTCTCGCCATCGGGCACTCGACCACGGCGTGTCCGGACGGCCGGGGGATAAATCGAATCTGTGTTACCGCTGTGGCAAAAGCGGGCACATCTTGGCTGATTGTAGGGCGGAGAAGGCGCGCTGCGTGATCTGCGCCGAAGAGGGACGGAGAGCAGATCACGTGGCCATGTCCAGGCGCTGCCAGCCTGGAAGCGTCCGTGCCAAATTTGTCCCCCCGGCCAATAAGCTCGGGAGAAGAGAGGGTAGAGCAGTGGGGGAATCTCGTATGTCTGATTAATGCCTGTACAGCATACGAGATTCCTCCAGGGGAATTTAAACCACTCCGCCGGGGCTCAGGATTTATTCCTGCAGTCGATGGCGGAGTGGAGGATTGGTCCAGCGGTAGTAAGCGAGCCGTACTACATCCCCGCCCAGGAGAACTGGGTAGGGGACCTCGACGGCCTGGTGGCGGTGGTTGCTAGATCAGGCACTAGCCCCCCTCTCATTTCCATCGAGAGGGGACGGGGTTACGCGGCGGCAGGTTGGAGAGAGCACACCATTATCGGTGTGTACTTCTCCCCAAACCGATCCCTGGCGGAGTTCAAGACGTTCTTGGATTCCGTCAGGGCCGCCATGGCGAGACAGTCGCCGAGGGCAACGTTCATCCTCGGTGACTTCAACGCCAAATTCCGTTCCTGGGGGAACACCGTCACCGACGCGCGGGGAAGACTCGTGGAGGCGTGGGCGTTACAAAGTGGTCTGTCGATCCTCAACCGAGGGTCGGTCCATACCTGCGTGCGATCGTGGGGTGGATCTATCGTGGATTTATCATTCGCTACCCATGCGCACGCAGGGTGGTGAACTGGACGGTTGAGGAGGAGGTGGAGACGCTCTCGGACCATCTGTACATCAGGTTCGAGGTCTCCCCTCCTCCCAGTAGGATGACAGACCCCCCACGTGGCCACGGGCACTTCCCGCGTTGGGCCGGCAGCTGGCTGGATCAATCCGGTGGATGGCGGAACTCCGGAGGAACTGGCGGAGCGCATGCGCAGATCTCTGGGAAAGGTCTGCGATGCCTCCATGCCACGGTCGCGTTGGCGCTGGCAGCGGCCAGGCGTCCATTGGTGGACTGCGGAGATCGGTGCCCTGCGAGAGGCAGCTCAAAGGTTGCACCGGTCTCTCAAACGCTGCCGGCGTCGGCTTCCTCCGGAGTTGGAGGAGGAGATCAGGCTAGGGGAGGAGTATCGGGTTGCCAAAAAGGCCCTTCAAGTGGCAATCTGCCAGGCGAAGGCCTGGGCCCGGGAAGAACTTCTGGAGTCGTTGAACAGGGACCCCTGGGGACGTCCGTATCGGGCGGCACGTAAAAAGTTGCGTGCCTTTGCCGCCCCGATTACGGAGTCCCTGCCGGACGGGGTCCTTGAAAGGATTGTCGACGGACTCTTGCCGGATCCGGGAGCCCATACTCCCCCCGTGATGAATCCTCCTCCCGGGGTTATTCCGGGAGGAGGATTCCAAAATATGAATAAAGTTTACACACTGGAGTAAGTAGTTAGTGATTTGCAGACGTTAGATAACATGTATATCGTAGTATAATAAACAAATTTTAGAAATGTTAGAGAGTGAATAAGTTATTGGTAAAAAACAGAAATGTGATTTAGAAGGGAAAACTCACAAAAACAATTTAAGTTATTTTACCTTGTTAAAACGGAGTTAAGAGTTAAGAAACTTATGAATAGATATGCTAGATTAATGTAGAAGAAGTAACATAGCTTGCAAAAACCGATTAGAATTAGAAATTTAAAGATAAAAGGAGTAAACTAAAATAAGTTAGTCAATAGCACCTCACAATAAAGATGAGAAATTATCAATATAGGTTTATAAGTATACAATTAGTTATTACAATTAAAAATATAAATTTATATACACAAGTCAGCAATTAAATATTAAAACTTCTATGGTAAATGTAATTATGAAATGAATAAATGTGAAGTAGGAAATAATTAAATAAAAGAAGGTAGTTTTGAAAAATAAGGAATTAGCATTTTATAGTTAATTTACATTATTAAAGAAATATATCTATTTTGTGATAAGATAAAATAGTTAAAATCTAAATAATTAATAGTGCATAAAGTAACAAACGTCATAGGTAGGAAAACAAGAAATTATTGAAAGGGAAATACAATATACGAATGTGAAGTAGGGGGCGCTTTTAGCGATGTCGTATCGTTTAATATGGAATATTTCGGTATTTATTAGAAATACGTATAAAATATTTATATCAGAAGATAGCAAAATAGTTTAAAAAGATTTTATTATAATACAATGATTAGAAGTTTCTAATTTTACAAATTAACATGTAAAAGGCAATGCTGTTTTATGATTGGTTGAAAAATAAGTGGTGCGAATACGAGGGGGGTGCATTGGGGGGGGAAAGATGATGCAATAGTAGGAAAGTTACGGGGACTGGTGAAAAAAATATAAATACCAAGGGGTGGAGAAGAATCGGGGACAGTCAATGTGATATTCTTCTACCACGAAGTGCTGCTAGTCGGATACTAGCGCCCCCTAGTGGCCATTCCGAGGGCTAAAGCGCTGCCGCTCTGCGCCGGTAATTAATTATTAAATTAAATAAAAAATTAAATAATTTAATAGTGCTGCGTCGTCGAGGAGGCCTGCGGTAAAGTTAAATCATTTATATTTCGATTTAGAATAGAATAGCTAGATGATTCAATCAGGTTCTAATTAAATCAAAATCAAAAGGGTAATTTATAGTCGTGTTTAAGTAAATTTTAAAATGTAAGGAATTACGTGAGTTCATGCGATTTTAATTAATAAACGATTGTTTAATTTGCTTTAAAATCATATAAACGGCTCGTGTAATATTATTTCTAGTTTCTTGTTCGTTACCAAATTAATACGGGAAATAATGTAATATTTTAATATAATCATAAGACGTCGCGTTAAATAAAGTCTACCTTCTTTTAAATCATCGAAAAAATAAGTACATCGATTCGCTAAATGAAACGACGATGAATTCATTAAAAATATTTAAAAATAAATCTACCTTCTTAATTTGATATAAAAATGAGAAAATAAAATTTATACAAGAAATTAAACGATATAAAATCCAATTTAAAATATACAATTTTAAGAGACGGTTTGTTTAGGGAATTTAATATTTTTAAGTTTTATAAAGCAATCGTTTCGGTTAAGTTATAAAAAAATTTGATGTAAAATTAATACAGATCTGTATAACATAAACTAATAAATTATTTCCTGCAAGACACGTCTGATGCAACAAATTTAGTGTAACAAATGTAGAATAAAAGGGGTATTGATTTGTTTTAAATATTGTTAAATTACGTTAGATTGCTTAAAAATAAAACAATGATATATTAGTGGAGCCGTTACGTGTAAATTAATCCTGGTATTGTAGGCTTGATTGAATCTGTAAATTAGTAATTTGTGATCTGCGTATAGATGGTAGAATACCTAGTTTCGGGAGGTATCTTAGTGTAGGAAACCAGTGCCGTGGGTCTAATAGGATATTTTGTGTTAGAATTTCCAAGGACTAAGGTAAGTCGGGACAGGAGCTCCCGACTTCAGTGAGTTTTTGAACAAATTGACAGGGATTCTCAAGTTATATTTAATTTATGCATTTATTGTTTTGCTGAAAGGTTTTATAATGTGCACTATGTATATACCTATGACCAAAATACATGTTATTCAGAATTTAAATGTGATCAATTATATATATCAGAGTCGGTTGTAATGTAGGTAGGGCGGATAAGATGTGTAATTTTAAGGCGTTACCGTAATTTGCGATGCGTTAGTTTGTGAGAGTGATACGAACGGCCTTAGATTTAAGTGCGGCAATTATAAATGATTATAAACGAAAAATAGCGGAACGTTTAGGTTAAGCGTATAGGGTTTGCGTTAGTTGCAAGCGAATTATGTCTATCAGATACTGATAGAAACGGCTATAAGGTTATTTCTAGTGCGTTGATTAAGGCGTTATTTATAGGTAGGTAGGCGGTTATAAGTCAATGTAATAAGTAAGATTGCGTATAGTGTTAAGGCGTTACCGTAATTTGCGATGCGTTAGTTTGTAAGAGTGATACGAACGGCCTTAGATTTAAGTGCGGCAATTATAAATGATTATAAACGAAAAAATAGCGGAACGTTTAGGTTAAGCGTATAGGGTTTGCGTTAGTTGTAAGCGAATTACGTCTATCAGATACTGATAGAAACGGCTATAAGGTTATTTCTAGTGCGTTGATTAAGGCGTTATTTATAGGTAGGTAGGCGGTTATAAGTCAATGTAATAAGTAAGTAGAAATTACGTATAATTTAAGGCGTTACGATAATTTGTGGTGCGTTAGTTTGTAAGTGATACGAACGGCTTTAGTTTTAAGTGCGGCAATTATAAATGGATATAAACGAAAAATAGCGGAACGTTTAGGTTAAGCGTATAGGGTTGCGTTAGTTGTAAGCGAATTACGTCTATCAGATACTGATAGAAACGGCTAAAACGTTATTGCTAGTGCGTTGGTTTAGGCGTTATTTATAAGTAGGTAGGCGGTCGAAACGTTCGTTAGGCTCTGGTATAGGAATCGGCAAACGTTATTATTAATGCGTTAATTAGTCATTAATTATAAGTGTTTAAGCACTCATTAGAGATAATGTATATAGGAACTGGCCAATACATTATTAAAAGTGCGTAGTAAAATATCGAATAGGCGGTAGGAACATTGAATGATATGTATAGGAACTTGTATAAATAATAACTAAATCATTAGCTAAGAATTATCATAAATAGCCTGAAGCTTGTCTTCCGTCTACGAGTTAATTCGAAGTAAATTTTAAATTTTACAGTGCTACTTTAACGGTTTATGTCTACCCTTAAACTATGTTTTCATTACATATGATATAAGCCGAGCCTCCTTCGCAGAAGGTTATTCAAAATGATACAGGCTTAAAATGGTTCATCTCGAGGACTTGTTAAATAGTTTGTTATGTATGTGATATAAACAAATTTAAATATCATAACACTGGTGTTATCATAGTCCAAGGGTTAGATACTATTATATAGGTTCAATACTTATATAACTAAATATCTATACATAATGCTAAAGTTTGAAGTACAAACAATATTTAAATATCCTAGCATTCATGTGTTATTATAGTTCAAGAGTTATGTATTTATTACATGTATCTAAAGCCCCATTCCATAAAATATCTATACATACTGGGTCCAATATCAGTAATGAATCGACATACCAAGATTTATGTATGTATTATATATGCACTCGCACTCTGCATTAATGAAATATTTATATGATGATCTATATACCAAACTCTAAGATAAGGTTAATATCAATATTCTAAAGGATTATACCTGTATTATAATATATATATATATATATATATATATATATATATATCTACTACATACACAGTTTAGTTATTTATGTATGAACATATGCTACATGTATCCAAGTCCCAGAATTCTATTTTAATAGATTACTATGTATATAATTACATATCTACTGATACCCCACTTTATAAGTATTTATGTACGTGTGGATATATGCTGCATGCATACATATTCTATAATACTATTGAACTTATATGCGTTAATGGGATACTATGTATATAATTACATATCTATTGATATCCTATTTTATAAATATTTATATGTGTGGATAAATGTTACATGCATACATATTCCATAATACTATTGGATTTAATATTTAATGGTTTATTATGTGTATAAACCCTGCTTTACATGTTTAAGTATGTATACTACTTGCATGTAAGACTATTTACAATAACATACAATAATCTATGGTACATTTGATATGTATTTACAATATATTTTCTTTGACACGTTACACTCAACAAATAAACTAGATTCACTAGTTGTGCTTCTGGTGAAGTATGTGTTGAGGTTTTTAAGACATCGATGCCAATCGTAGTCCAACGTTCGACTCTCACAAAAGGCGTTTTACTATAGGGTTCCCAAGTCTGTGAGTTGATCTGAATCGGCCCTAGGCGAGCGATAACGAGATTTAGTGTATCTACCGTTGTACGTCATCAAAGTCGTTGGCTTCTTAGTGAATTGCTTTGATTTCGTATCGTTCCAGCATTGTTAAACAATGATTTGGCTAGGAGCCTAACCAGTCGTAGGATAACTAGGCTTTCCTATGTTATGTCTGGTTTAGACTTCATGTCCTATATGTCAGTTTAACGTGTTGCGAGACAGGGGTCGAATCTTTCAACCAAACAGAACTGTCGGCTTGTACTGATAGTCTAGGTATGTCCTCTTTGTGTTGGTATCGCCTGAGGGCCCCATGTTGGCCTAAAAACGATTGTATAATCAACGATCGGTTCTTATGAGCTGAAACACATATATTACAGACTAAACAGGTGGTGGTAAAATCCTCCAATATACCTGTCCGATATTTTTATATATACAAGCTATACCAGGTGGTGGTGAAATTCCCCAAATTTACCTGTTGATCTAACTACTATTGATTAAGATCATATACTTACATATATTACAAACTATACCAGGTGGTGGTGAAAATCCCCGAATTTACCTGTTGATCTATCCATTATTGGTTTGATATATATTATATTTTTACATATATCATAATATACACAGGTGGTGGTGAAATTCCCCAAATTACCTGTCTGATCCGTCCTTATGGGTTCGAGATCATATAATGAATAAATTTAATGATGTATGAAGTATTATCATACACAGTTGATTTATGCTTGAAGTAAATGAAACGTTCGAGTGGTTGTCTTATGACTTCCATTTTATCAGGCTTCAAATACACATATGCGAGCTGTTACACCGCTGAGTTGCATATATCAGCTTCTTTAGTCACGTAAGTCACAAATATTGTAGACTCATCTATTGATGTACGTTGACAAGCTGGCACTCCTAGGCGGATCATCGAAAGCTTCGCTCTCAGGTCTGCTTGCAGCCTCGAGAATATACCAAACTGCCTTTATGATATACGAATCCGAACGTGGAATTGCTAAAGCAATTATCAGCAGTAATATAATATTTTGGACGAGGGTTTCGAACCTTATCCTTGTATCCGTCCTAAACAATGGTGATGCCCTGTTTGTAGTGGACAGCCCTAAGCTGTTCGGGCGGTGGTTTCTTGGGAGACCTCTCACCATATTTTTATATATTTTATATAAAATATGAAGAGAGAAACAGTACCTCACAATTGTTCATCCAAAATATACTTTTATTCATTATACTATATCAACTATATAACGACCTTCTATATAACATTATTATCCATATACTATTTACCAATTATTTATATGTATGAGGAAAAGAATATATATTTTATAATATTGCATACGCGACCCGTAACAACACAATTCTAATTTTATTATTTATAATTTAATATACTGTTCTTGCAGCCGTAACACTATGAGTTTTAGGATATTGTCAAAATTTATATCATAGTAAATTTATACTTTACCCATAATTTATGTTATATGAGTATTATACTATATTATTTTGTCCTTATGTAGAATATAGTAATATTGACTTCTATTCATCTATAACACAAATATATTTTATATCTAATACTGCAGTGTAGGGCCAAAGTTCATATGTAATAGGTTTTCATCAGTATCTGTAATACATGTAGAAAATCTTAGTGTTTATGAATATAAGTATCATAATAAGCAAATTAATATATGGATGTATAATAACTGTTCTCTAAACTGGTTGTTAAATGCATATCTTATATCTAATATTGTAGTGTAGGGCCAAAGTTCTTATGTAATAAGTTTTCATCAGTATCTTATATCACATGTAGAAAATATTAATGAGCAAATTAATATATGGATGTATAATAATTATTCTCTAAATTGGTTGTTAAATGAAGTTAATTATAGTAAGGTTTTAAGTAAATAAATTTAATTAAACTTGTGATTTATTGGTTTCATTTCAAGACATTTCGATTGGCTAAGCAGTCCTGTTCGATAGACCTCCATAAAAGACTAAGGGTTACTACAATACACAACAAAGAGTCCTACTCTTGACGATTCACGCCAAATAATATAAAGTTAATTCTATACTCATGAGTGTATATCAGAAGCCTATGTGTATGGGTGTGTGGAGTGATATACGTGATCTGCTTTACTCATGTGTAGTGTTGGCGTTGGCGGGAGGGAGCTTCTTCTTATGAACTGCGAACGAACTAAACGAACTACTCACGAACTACTACAAAAATGCGCCCCAAAGGCGTCCTATATTTATAGAGGCTACCTCCGCCGACCCCTCGCTTCGTCGTAACACCCCCTTTACTTTATTTCCTTAATTTTACATACATTAAGCCTTATGTTAACTTACCACTATTATACATTTTGGTACACCCTAGATCTTAGTACATTTCGAGGGTCCTTACACAGTTGTGACCCATGGTTTTTGTTAGCGGGACGTCGTAATGGGCGTTTACCTCGCCCCCCGCTTCATTAGTATAAATATAAAGCGCTGAGCGCCCTTACCATTACCTCATTACAAAAACGTGCGCTGTCGAGCGCGGACCTCTGCCTGCACCATCATTATGGCCTACTCGCGTTCGGAGTAGGCAGTAGTGCAGGCATACCTCACGGATCCCGGGCTCCGGTTGCGTTCTGCAGTCCCGTAGCCCGGTTTCCGCTACCCTTTTGGGTCCCGGGTTCCAGGCGGCGTTCTGCACGCCTGTAACCCGGTTCCCTTTACATGCTGAGTCCCGGGCTCCAGGCGGCGTTCTGCACGCCTGTAGCCCGGTCTCATTTACCGGGATCTAATAGGGTCCTACTGGTCAATAAAAGGCACAACGCTACAACATTTATTTCCTAGTGAGTTAAGGCTTATTACATTTTATATTCAATTCTTATAATTATAATTTATTTATTTAATTTCAAATTAATAACGGTTAAAAATAAACTATATCTATCTCAGTCCGACCCGTCTCTTTCCTGCGCCTAACGGTCGCGTATACATAGTCTGTGAGGCTTAGCAAATTATACCTATGTTCTTATCGCCTATTGAGACGGGTCGGTGAGTTTCATACATTGTGTTTGTCGTCGTCAACATTCTCCCGCCGTCGCGTCTCGCGATTCTCCTATGGGCAGCACGACGACTCTCTTGGTAGGCCGCCTCAGCACTCGTCCGCTGGCCGTCGTCACGTCCAGGACTCGAACCTCGCCGTCTCTGCCGGGATGCACTGCAGTCACTCGTCCTCGGGGCCATGTGTTACGGGGCAGATTTGGGTCGCAAATAATAACCAAATCGCCTACCTTAGGGTTGTCACCACTTGCGTAGGGCTCCCGCCGGTATTGTAGTAGCGGCAGGTACTCCCGCACCCACCGTCGCCAGAAGACATCGGCGAGGTACTGCGCGCGTCTCCAGTGCGCGCGCGCAGTCACGTCGCTGGCCTCGAAGTTCCCGGGGGCCGGCATGTGGCAGTTCGGCCCCAGGAGTAGCAGGTTCGGCGTGATGGCTGGGGGCTCGTCGGGACCCACGGCCACATGAGTGAGCGGCCGCGAGTTCACGGTGGCTTCGACTTCGGCGAGCAGTGTGGCGAGCGTCTCATCGCTCGGGCGCTGCTCGCGCAGGGTGACGCGCAACGCCTCTTTGACGGTGCGCACCATGCGCTCCCAGGCGCCGGCCATGAAGGGTGCCGCCGGCGGTAAGAACCGCCAGGCGATCTGCCGGCGCGACGCTTCCTCTTCGACGGCGCGCCCAGCCTCCGCGAGTTCGCGGTCGGCCGAGCGGAAACACGTAGCGTTGTCGCTCCAGAGTTCGGTGGGGACGCCGCGCCGCGCTATGAAGCGGCGCAGCGCGTTGATGGCTGAGTCAGCACTCAGCGACGCGACGACCTCGAGGTGTAGTGCCCGTGACGTCATACATGTGAATAACGCCACATATCTCTTCTCCCGGTGACGGCCCACGGTCACCTCCAGTGGGCCAAAGTAGTCTACGCCCGTGAAGGTGAAGGGGCGCGAGTGATGCGCCAGGCGAGCTGCAGGCAGGCTCCCCGTCGATGGACTCGCTGGCTGGGCCCTCCTCAGTCGGCATTGGAGGCAGTTCCTCAACACTGCTTTGACTGAGGGCCGTATCTTCATAACCCACAGCCGCTGTCGTAGCTCGTTGACCACCATCTCGACGCCACCATGGTGTAGTTTCTCGTGTACATGTTGTATGTACAACTTTGTGTATTTATGTTTCCCGTCTAAGATGGCAGGATTGGCCATCTCGTAGCTTATTTCTTGCGCCTCGTCGATTCTTCCTCGCAGCCGCAATATGTTATGTTCGTCGGTTTCTATAGTTAAACCGGCGAGCTCTCCCTTGTTATGACGTCGACGTATCGTATCGAGCGGTTTATCGCCGAACGATTCGCGTTGTGCGAGCGCAATGAGTTTACGCTCAGACAACATTAACATTTTCCCGTTGATTTTCTTGAATTTTCTTTCAACGTTATTTTCTTTTGGACACTTCGATTTTTCTTTGTTCTTCTTCTTTATGTTTTTCTTCCACTCTTCGTCTGGAGTAGGATTCTTCTTTGTTCTTTTACGGCGCGCGGCTGCCACCGTGTTCGTGGGTCGTTTGCATAGTCTGATAAATTGAAGTACGCGTCCCATCGTTCTCACTATGGTAGTCCAACGTGAGAAACGTTTGAAGTCGATGACGATGACGTCATTGTCTTCAGTTAATGTTGCGCACTTTTCTTCTCCGGTGGTTGGCACCTCGGTCTTCGTTTCTTGCGGCCATTTTTCTATGTCAAGATACAGGAACTTGGGGCCCGTAAACCACCTGTGTTGTGGGTTGAAGTCACTTGGTGTTTTACGCGTTGCGTCGTCTGCAACGTTCTGCGCCGAGGGTAACCATCGCCATTCATTCTTCTTAGTGAGGTCTTCTATTTCGGCGAGGCGATGGGCCACGAACGTTTTGTAAGTTCGCGGTTCCGCTCGAATCCATGCTAGCGTAGTGCGCGAGTCGCTCCAGTATGTGTGACGGTGTAATTCCCAGTCGTGTCCCTCTTGCACGGACTTGCTCAGGCGGGCTCCCAGGACGGCTGCTTGGAGTTCGAGTCGCGGAATGGAGACTGGTTTCATTGGTGTCACGCGACTTTTAGCTGCCGCTATCATGACGTTGACCCGGCCGTCCGCCCGTGTCGTGCGTATGTACACAACCGCAGCGTATGCCTCTTCACTAGCATCGACGAATGTGTGCAACTCCCTGATCGCTGCCGGTGAATATTCGTAGCAGCGTGGAATGCGTAAGTTAGGTAGAGATATCAAGTCTCTCAGCCAATTTTTCCATTTGTCTTGCAGTTCCTCCGGGATGACTTCGTCCCATGTTGTTTTATATTTCCATGTATCTTGCATGATGCGTTTCGCCGGTGTGGTGAGGGGGGAAATGAACCCCAGGGGGTCGAATATTGACATGATGAGTCCCAGTGCCTCTCTCTTCGTCGGCATTCGACTCCCCTCCAATACTTCTGCCGGAACTCTTCTTTGATTGACACGAAAGCCAAGCGTGTCTTCTCTCACGTGCCACATCAGACCCAATGTTTTTTCTATTTCGCTCCCGCCGATTTCAACGGTGGTTTGACCGGATGGCGCGAAGCTTGAAATCGCCTCCTTATAATTGGAGGTCCACCCTCGGAGTTGGAAACCCGCTCGCCGCTGTATGTTGTCAACGGCAGCTGTCATTTTCCTGGCTTCTTCAACTGTTTGAAGGCTTTGCAGATAGTCGTCCATGTAATGATTGACCACTATTGCCCTCGCCGCTTCTCTGTCTTCATTTTCAAATTCCCTTGCGTTCTTGTTTTTCACGTACAAGGCTACGCAAGGCGAAGACGTTGCACCAAAGATGAGCGACGTCATTCTATATTCCTCTGGAGGCTCGCTATCGCGGCGGTTGCCACGCCACAGAAAGCGTAATGCATCCCTGTCGGCTTCTATGATCTTCACTTGCATGAACATTTCCTTTATGTCGGCAGACACTGCCACTGGATACTGCCGGTACTTCATGATGACTCCCGGTAGTGATCGAAGAAGGTCGGGTCCAGGCAGCAACATATCGTTCAGACTTCTGCCATGATACTTGGCGGCTGCGTCGTGGACCACCCTTATTTTCTCCTTGTCTGGATTCACGACGGCGAAGTGGGGAAGATACCACGTCCTCCCGCTGGTGGGGGGAGTGGAGGCGCGCTCGGCGTAGCCTGACAACATTAAATTTCCAATTCTCTCTTCATACTTCGCTTTAAGCTCTTCATCGCGATCCAATTTTTTTTCTAAGTTCTGAAGTCTCTTCAATGCATTTTCATAATTATTTGGCATAGGTGAACTTTCATCTTTCCATAAAAGTCCCGTTTCAAATTGTCCATTTTCCAAACGACGAGTTTTCTTTTCCAATATTTCCAAGGCGCGTTGTTGCGGATCGCTAACCTGCGTTCTGGGTTCGATTCCCAGTGATTCCAACGCGAAATATTTTTTCATAATTTCTTCAAGCGGGTCGTGGTCTTCTTCCATCATGCTCAAGTGTGAGCAGAACACGACCGGCGATGTGGTTGAGGTGCGGCAGCCGTGCAGCACCCAACCCAGCTGCGTACGAGAGGCGACCGGTTGGTGACGCGGGCCTTTACGTACTTCATTTGAAATAATCAGCTCCCAATTATCTTGGCCGATTAGTATCTTCGGTGTAGCTCTTTCATAGATGAGTACATTTTCTATCTCCTGCAGATGTGCACAGCCCTGCACATCGCTCCGATGAACGGTCTGGCTGAAGAAGCTCATGTTCTTTATTGTGCGAGCGTCCCTCAGTGTGTGTTCTTCTGTTTCATATGAGCCTCTTATCCTGGCGGACACTCGCATGCTGTAGTCATGCGATGATTCTTCACCGTTGACTCCCTGCATCTTCATGGGATCCCGTGGTCCGCTAAGTCCCAGTTGCTCGGCCAGCTGCGCATCAATAATGGTCACGGTGCTGCCTTCGTCCAATAGTGCGTAGGTGTGACGACTGCCCCTCGGTCCGGTTATAGCGACCGGGGCCACCTTCAGATAGGCACGTCGTTTGTTTCTTCCATCATTGATAACGCTGTTGATCGCGGACGCTAACACTTCTCCCGCCGGTTCTGACGTCACACTCACTGCACTTGGACTTACCTCGTTAACTTCAGGTCTCCTTTGGTGATGCAGCAAGCGGTGGTGGTGTAGCGTACACCTTTCCACCCCACACGGCGGGGCGCGGCACGAAGAACGTCGATGCCTACTTCGCAGGCAGCGGAAGCACACTTTACACTTTTTGGCTAAGTCCCACCGCGCGCTCACATCCGCACCGACGAACTTGCGGCAATCGCTAAGTTTATGATCGCGTTTGCAGACTGGGCACGGTTCACTTTTTCTCATATTCACGCGTTCACTGTCGTTGTTCACTATGTGTATGTGCTCCGTCCTCCTTTTCGATCGTGCCATCTCGCTCTCGCGTTCGATCGGTGCATACGCGGCGCACTTGTCTGCCTCTTCATTCAGGAAGCTCGCAAGTTTCTTAAGTTCCGGAACCCCTTCGGTCTTCATAGCTGCATAGTCGTACCACTTGTTCCTTACGATTGGAGTCAGCTTCTCCACTGCCGCGCGTAGCATCTCTGGGCTATGTAAATACTGCGGCTTGTTCAATACTTCAATTGTTGCTACTAGGTTTGCCATCTTGTTGGCAAATAGGCACAAGTCCCGAGGGCTGTCGGTGACTCGTGTCCATGTCTTCATTTTCTCCATTTCTCCCAGCACAAGGGCATCTGGACGGCCGAACCTTCTTTCCAATGCCTTCAAAATATCTTCAGGCCCCGTCTGGGTAATCAGCAGGGCACTGACGGCCTCCAGTGCGGCTCCCCTTAGGCTTCTACGTAGGCGCGCGACGTTCTCCCCTGCTGAGAAGCTCCCTCCCGATTCCCGAAAGGCTGCCTGGAAGGACAGCCATTCGCCACTATTTCCATTAAAAGTCGGGAGTTCTTGCATGTATCGCTGCGCCTGTCTTGTGCTCGTTCGCGCCGCTTCAGTGATCGCTTCTGCCAGTGACGTCACATCCATGACGTTTGAACGTGCAGGCGGGCCTCGTTCTGAGACCCGTTGTCCGCGTGCCATATTTCCGACGTGGACGCCCTGTCCCCGTTCATTCATTCTCCCTATATCGCTGGCTAACGTCGCTGGGGCGGGGGGGGGCGGGGGGGGGGGGGGGGGGGGGTCTCTGTGGCATGTGGTTCCTGCGTTTGCGGCAGTCTCTCGAACCACATGTCTACTCTTCTTGATGGTAGTTCGCTTTCTTCGATGACGTCATCATCGTCCGATGATTCGGCTTGTAGCCTATTTATTCTCGCTTGTTCGAGTTCAACGGCTGCCTCCAACTGTTTCAACTTCAATGCGGCTAGTCTCTCTTTGGCTTCCAGCTCGGCAAGTCGTCTGCGGGAAGTCGTGGAGCGTAGTGACTGCGGTCTTGAAGTTTCTTCTAGAGTGCATTCTTTTCTGCGAAGTATTTCGCGTAAAACTGGCGGTGGTTGTGGCTGCAAATCCGTAACAGAGACCGGCATTGTTGCTTTTACTGTCGTTGCCGACGCCGTTGGCGTTGCTTTTACGGCAGTTGCTTTTACTGTCGTTGCTTTTACGGTCGTTGCTTTTACTGAGCTAGTCTCTGTTCCGGATTCCGCCGTGACACTGCCAGTTGTCGTTGAGGTTGTTGCTACCTCTGTCGCACTCTTCTTGTTCGCCTGCGCAGCGTCCTTTTCGATTCTGCTTCTCGTATTCGGCATACTTCAGTTCTTCCAATACGGCTCGAAGCTGACCAGACGATGTTGGTGTTGCAGTGGACTGTAGGACTGTAGAGGGTTGGTCGCTGGTTCGGGTAACCGATTTTCCGAAATGAAAACAACCGAAAACGATGCTACGGGAGGCTTCGACTTCGTTGGCGTTGGCGGGAGGGAGCTTCTTCTTATGAACTGCGAACGAACTAAACGAACTACTCACGAACTACAAAAATACACGAAAATGCGCCCCAAAGGCGTCCTATATTTATAGAGGCTACCTCCGCCGACCCCTCGCTTCGTCGTAACACCCCCTTTACTTTATTTCCTTAATTTTACATACATTAAGCCTTATGTTAACTTACCACTATTATACATTTTGGTACACCCTAGATCTTAGTACATTTCGAGGGTCCTTACACAGTTGTGACCCATGGTTTTTGTTAGCGGGACGTCGTAATGGGCGTTTACCTCGCCCCCCGCTTCATTAGTATAAATATAAAGCGCTGAGCGCCCTTACCATTACCTCATTACAAAAACGTGCGCTGTCGAGCGCGGACCTCTGCCTGCACCATCATTATGGCCTACTCGCGTTCGGAGTAGGCAGTAGTGCAGGCATACCTCACGGATCCCGGGCTCCGGTTGCGTTCTGCAGTCCCGTAGCCCGGTTTCCGCTACCCTTTTGGGTCCCGGGTTCCAGGCGGCGTTCTGCACGCCTGTAACCCGGTTCCCTTTACATGCTGAGTCCCGGGCTCCAGGCGGCGTTCTGCACGCCTGTAGCCCGGTCTCATTTACCGGGATCTAATAGGGTCCTACTGGTCAATAAAAGGCACAACGCTACAACATTTATTTCCTAGTGAGTTAAGGCTTATTACATTTTATATTCAATTCTTATAATTATAATTTATTTATTTAATTTCAAATTAATAACGGTTAAAAATAAACTATATCTATCTCAGTCCGACCCGTCTCTTTCCTGCGCCTAACGGTCGCGTATACATAGTCTGTGAGGCTTAGCAAATTATACCTATGTTTGGAAAATAAGTCACACTTCTCACGTGAAAACATCAATCAATTCGATAACCTTGAAAATGTCGAAATTAAATTTCACGTTTTTACAAAGAAATCATGAGAAGTGTTAAGTTTTCCGATTAAATGACATCTCATCCTTATCCTTTCCCGTTTTAAAATAGTTCCGACACATTTTAATAGCGCAGGCTGGCATAATGATTTTTTTTGCGAGAGCTCTAACCAGTAAAGTAATCGAAACGACACTAACAGGCGTGGGAAGCCACTGAAGCCAGTGCACCAATTTTGGTGCACTGTTTTTGGGCCGTTTTTGTGCAATTGATGCGTGATCTAGACGTTTATATGATCTAAGGATAATATTAAAACAACACAAACATCACATGAAAAACCGTAAAAAAATAATAATAATAATATTATAATGTGACACTTTCAAACGAATTGACTAACTTATTTTAGGTTTCTGAACGCACCATCAATTGTCGACACAGAAAAGAAAAATAAAAAGTAAATATAAATATAACCTATAAAATACGAAACAGAAACATGAAATAAATATACCTAAACAGCAACGGCGATAAAACAGCGATCCACACGCTGACGGAGTGCGCCGCCTGGGGACCTCAGCGCCACCTGTTGGAGAACGTGGCGGGACCGGTCGACTCACTCCAAAGCATGGTCACTGCCATGCTGCGGAGTGAGGACCGTTGGGCGGCGGTGGCCTCCTTCTGCGAAGCGGTAATGCTCCAGAAGGAGGTCGCCGAAAGGGAGAGGGAGGAAGACGCGGCGGCAGACCCGATCCGCCAGCGGCGCATAGGCCGGCGCAGGGGTCGCTACGCCCGTCTCCTCCTGCCCTAGGGATTCCATCATAGGGGCCCGCGGGTCCGGGGGCACCCGCGGGACTTCCCCCCCTATTGGTGAAGAGGGTGGCCTTCCCCGAGGGCCACCCTGGGGTTAAGCCATGCGTCGGGGCGTCACAGTCGTGTACCTACGGTCTATATCCTGTGACGCCCCATAAAAGCGCTAGGGAGTAGGGGCGCAGGTTAGGTTTAGTGGGTAGTCTGGCGGACGGAATCTCGCGACTGCTACGCTCTCGTAGCCATGCGTGGAGATTCCGGCCGCTGGGAGTCTCACACACCCTCGGTCAACCCCCCCCCCGGGCCCGAGGCAGTGTCACAAGAAAAGACATTCCCCCTGCGTTATCAAAAAAAAAAAAAAAAAAGGTTGGCAGTGGTCGGACTTTACCTTTTAGTTTTTCGGGGTGTTCTTTCTTGGTGTTCTATGCGTTATTCTGGTATCTTCTATCAACGACTTGGCTTGTTTAGGGATTCTGGAATTCTGCACTAGTGATTTGACCTGGCTTTTCTCGGATTTTGATTCTTTCTCAAATATCGACTTTGGCGTGTTTACTGGACTGTGGATTGCTAGACTGTTGACCCGGCTTCCTCTCTGGACTTTGGGGGTGCCCCCCCCCCCCTAGTGGGGGGCCCGTGAAGATGGCGGACTCCGACGCGAGTGCCGCACAAGGGGCGATCTCGGGGGTCTTGGCAGGGAAGATTTCCGCCCGCAGGAGGCTTAGTGCCCAACGCGGGGGGGAATCTGACCCCGAATCTGATGTTTCGTCCTGGGTAAGACCTGGGACGGGGGAGGACGAGGCTGACACGGACGTGTCAGCCAGAAGGATGGTCGCCGCTGCCCGGCGGGTTTATAAGAGCCGCACCGGGCCGCGCAGTGGTGGACGAGGGGCTGTGCTGAGGTACTCCCGGGGAGGGACTTCTGAGGAGCTGCTTGCTCGCTCGGACGCCCTCATCCGGGAGGCCCAGCTGCAGCTCCAAAAGAACGTGGAGTCAGTGAGGGCCTCGACTTCTTCCAAAGGGGATTCCTTTAGGAAGAAGTCGGACGAGTCCTCCGAAGTCATGGAGGTAGAAGGGGAGACCGACCCGAGGGAGACGGACCTCGGGGGATGGGTGCCGAGGAGCTCAACTCCCTGGCCAAGGCCCAAGTGGCCTCGATTTACAAGGTTGCCCAAACATCGGGCAACCTAAAAGGGGGATACATCCGCAAGCTGAAACTTGCGGCGGGTACCCTCGCAGACGTGGTGGAAAACCTGTCTGCGAGGTCCCTAGATGCGGAGAACCGGAGGTTGTCGGTTGAGAACCTCCGGTTAAAACGGGAGATCGACTCTCTGCGGTCGGAGCTTAAGGCCCACCGCAGGGAGTTTAGCGACATGAGGGCAGCGGCCAAAAAGGATAAGGCCGCTGCCCCCGCGGATGTACCCCCCCCTCCTTTCGACGTCGAGGCCCTGCAAAGGGCCATCATTGTCTCGGTGGGGACGTTGGTGGACGCCCGCTTAGCGGCGTTGGAGGATCGTCTTCCTCCTCCAAGGATTGTCCGCCCGCCGCTAGCGGGCGATAAGAAAAAGAAGGGGGGTTCTGACCCCCCCTCGGGAGCTGCTCCCACCTCCGTCCCCACGGAGGTGATGGTGGTAGACGAGAGGGTGGAGAAGGCTCCACCCCCACCTCCGAAGGCCGGGCCTCCACGCCCGCCGCCCAAAAAGGTGGGGTCTGCGGGTCCCTCAGGCACTGGGACCAAGGAGTTCCCCTCTTTGAGGGCTCCGAGGTCCCAGATCAAGGGATTCTCTGCCCCCGTGGAGAGCAGTGCCCCCCCCACGGACAATGAGTGGACCGTGGTGGAGAAGGGGCGAAAAGGGAAAGGCGGGAAAGGTAAGGGGAAGGGAGTGGACAGGGGACCGGACTCTTCGGCCCCCCTCCAGTCCGCCCAACCCCAAACCCAGCCGCGCACCTCCCGGCGGGAAGACCGTCGTGAGGATCGCCGGGATTCTCGACAGGAGCGTCGACGTGGGCCCCCGGGAAAAATCAACCCGGGGAGGCTCACCGAGGAGAAGGCTCCGGTAGTAAGGGTAAGCTTGCTACCGGAGGCCGTGAAAAAGGGGACGACGTACCGCGACGTCTTCGCCATGGCAAGGGGCGTCGTGGACGTCGTCGCCCTTGGTTTAAAGAGGGGGCTCAGGGTCATCAAGTCCGCTAATGACTCTCGGCTCCTGGAGTTCCCGCCCGGTGCAGAGAGTGCGGCTTTGGCGGACCGGGTGGCCGGGCTCCTCCAGGGGGCACTAACCGGAGTGGCTGAGGTCTCCAGACCCGTGAAAAGGGGCGATATCCGGCTCACGGGTTTGGACGACTCAGTCACCCCGGAAATGATAGTGGATGAGTTGGCCCGCATAGGGAACTGCCCCCGCTCCCAGATCAGGGCGGCGGGTATTGGCATTGGATCGGGGGGTCTGGGCTCATCGTGGGTGATGTGCCCGATCCCAGTGGCGAAACGCCTGGCTGAGGCTGGTGAGCTTCTCATAGGCTTCACCTCGGTCAAAGTGGAGGCCTATGAGAAGCGCCAAGTGAGATGCTACAGGTGTCTCGCCGCTGGGCACTCGACCGCGATGTGCCCAGACGGCCGGGGGGACAGGTCCGACCTGTGCTATCGGTGTGGTAAGAGCGGCCACATTCTGATAGAGTGCAGGTCGGACAAGGCGCACTGCGTGGTGTGCGCCGAATCGGGGCGTAGAGCGGACCACGTCACGATGTCCAAGCGCTGCCAGCCTGGCACCGTGCGCCCTAGGTTCGTCCCCCCGGTCAGTAGAACCGGAGGTGTGGTGGGAACAGGTGCCGGGAAATCTCACATGTCTGACTGATGCCTGTACAGCAGCATGTGAGATTCTTACAGGCGAACGTGAATCACTCCGCCGGGGCTCAGGACTTATTCCTACAGTCCCTGGCGGAGTGGAGGATTGGTCCAGCGGTGGTTTCGGAGCCGTACCACATCCCCTCCCAGGAAAACTGGGTAGGGGACCTCGACGGCCTGGTGGCGGTGGTAGCTAGATCAGGCACTAGCCCCCCCTCTCATTTCCATCGAGAAGGGACGGGGTTACGCGGCGGCAGGTTGGGGAGAGTACATCATCATTGGGGTGTACTTCTCCCCGAACCGATCCCTGGCGGAGTTCGAGACGTTCTTGGATTCCGTCAGGGCCGCCGTGGCGAGACAGTCGCCGAGGGCAATGCTCGTTCTCGGCGACTTCAACGCCAAATCCCGTTCCTGGGGGAACACCGTCACCGACGCGCGGGGAAGACTCGTGGAGGCGTGGGCGTTACAAAGTGGTCTGTCGATCCTCAACCGAGGGTCGGTCCATACCTGCGTGCGATCGCGGGGTGGATCCATCGTGGATTTATCATTCGCTACCCATGCGATCGCACGCAGGGTGGTGAATTGGACGATTGAGGAGGAGGTGGAGACGCTCTCGGACCACTTGTATATCAGGTTCGAGGTCTCCCCTCCTCCCAGTAGGACGACAGACCCCCCACGTGGCCACGGGCAATTCCCGCGCTGGGCCGTCAGCCGGCTGGATCCCCAGCTGGCTGAGGAGACGGCAGTCGTCGAGGGCTGGACCAATCCTGTGGATGGTGGAACTCCGGAGGAATTGGCGGAGCGCATGCGCAGATCTCTGGGAAGGGTCTGCGATGCCTCCATGCCACGGTCGCGCCGACACTGGCAGCAGCCAGGCGTCCACTGGTGGACTGAGGAGATCGGTGCCCTGCGAGAGGCAGCTCAAAGGTTGCACCGATCTCTGAAGCGCTGCAGGCGTCGGTTTCCTCCGGAGCTGGAGGAGGAGCTCAGGTTGGCGGAGGAGTACCGGGCTGCTAGGAAAGCCCTTCAGCTGGCAATCAGCCAGTCGAAGGCCCGGGCTCGGGAAGAGTTGTTGGCTACACTAGACAGGGACCCCTGGGGACGTCCGTATCGGGCGGCGCGCAAAAAGCTACGCGCCTTTGCCGCCCCGATAACGGAGTCCCTACCGGACGGGGTCCTTGATAGGGTGATAAGCGGTCTCTTCCCGGACCCGGGAGTCCATACTCCTCCAGTCATGGATCCTCCTCCAGGGATAGTTGCCTCTGAGACGGAACTTCCCCCCGTCTCAGAGGAGGAGCTCGAGACGGCCCTGGACCGTCTACGGGGCCGTCGGACGGCACCGGGACCTGACGGGGTCCCAGGCCGGGCCCTCTTCCTGGCCGCTAAACACCTCGGTGGCCAGCTTCGGGGACTTTACGACGCCTGCATCAGGTCAGGCGAGTTCCCGAAGCCGTGGAAAGAGGGCCGGCTGTGCCTGCTCCCAAAGGTAGGTCGCCCCCCAGGGGATCCCTCTGCTTACAGGCCCATCGTGTTGCTTGACGAGGTGGCCAAAGTCTTCGAAAAGATTTTGGCCTGTCGCCTCGTCAAGCACCTAAATGACGTAGGGCCTGGTCTCTCTGAGGCACAGTTCGGGTTTCGCGCAGGGCGTTCCACACTGGACGCCCTGAGTGCGTTGAAGTGCCTCACGAGAGAGACAGAGGGGATCGAGGAGTCTGTCCTGGTGGTTTCGCTCGACATCGCGAACGCCTTCAACAGTCTCCCGTTTGAGACGATCATCGAGGCACTCCGGTACCAGGGAGTGCCTCGGTATCTCATGAGACTGTTGGAGGCATACCTCCAGGACAGGTTCGTCCTCTGGGAGGGCGGCTCTGGCCAGATCGCTGGGCGTCGACGTGTCGCGTGCGGTGTTCCACAAGGGTCGGTTCTGGGCCCGATCCTGTGGAACATCGGATACGACTGGCTCCTCAGAGAGCCAGTCCTGCCCGGGATGGGGGTTATCTGCTACGCAGACGACACCCTCATCTCGGCCCGGGGTGGTACCTACGAGGAGTCCGTGGAGCTAGCCAACGCATCCACTGCGTTGGTGGTTAGCAGAGTGGAGCGGCTGGGCCTCAGGGTCTCCGCAGAAAAGACGGAGGCCCTGATGTTCCACGGGCGTCGTAGGCGACCACCTCGGGACACGCACGTCGTCGTTCAGGGAGTGGCAGTGGCGGTCGAGGCTCAGATGAAGTATCTGGGCCTCACACTTGATGGAAAGTGGAATTTCGGGGCCCATTTCGAACAGCTGGCCCCGAAATTGTTGAGGGCCGCCGCTGCCCTGGCCAGGCTCCTGCCTAATGTGGGAGGACCAGGCGCGGCCTGTAGGAGGCTTTATTCGGGTATTCTGCGGAGCATGGCACTGTATGGCCTCACTCCAAACGGGGGCACCCCGTTTGGAGTGAGGCCCTCCACCGCAAGAACAGGACGCAGCTGCGGCGCTGCCAGCGCGTCCTTGCGGTGAGGGCCATTCGGGGTTACCGTACGGTGTCCTGGACTGCTGCTACTCTCCTGGCGGGCGATCCGCCTTGGGAGTTCCAAGCGGAGACGCTCGCTAGGGTGTATCAGTTCCGCCAGGATGCCCGGGAGAGAGGCCTAAGGCCGTGCCTGGTAGAGATTAAGAAGGTCAGGGCCGAAGCGACCGCGGCCCTGATGCTTAAATGGGAGGAGGACCTGATCAGCAATCCGCCCTCACCTGTCGCGCTGGGTCTCCCGAAATAGGGGGACCCTCACGTATAGGATGGTGCAGATACTTACCGGGCACGGCTGTTTCGGTAAGTATCTGCATCATACTGCGGGTCGGGAGTCTTCACCGGACTGCAAGCAATGCGGCGCACCCTTGGACACAGCGATCCATACGCTGGTGGAGTGCGCCGCCTGGGGACCTCAGCGTCACTCGTTGACAAACGTGGTTGGGCCAGTCGACTCGCTCCAAGGCATGGTAACTGCCATGCTGCGGAGCGAGGACTGTTGGACGGCGGTGGCCTCCTTCTGTGAAGCGGTAATGCTCCAGAAGGAGGTCGCCGAGAGGGAGAGGGAGGAGGACGCGCTGGCGGACTCTATCCGCCGGCGGCGTACAGGCCGCCGTCTGCGCATGTACGCTCACCTCCTCCCACCCTAAGGATTCCATCGTAGGGGCCCGCGGGTCCGGGGACACCCGCGGGACTTCCCCCCCTACTGGTGAAGAGGATGGCCTTCCCCGAGGGCCATCCTGTGGTTTAGCCATGCGTCGGGGCGTCACAGTTGTGTACCTACGGGCTGTATCCTGTGACGCCCCATAAAAGCGCGAGGGAGAGGGGCGCAGGTTAGGTTTAGTGGGTAGTCCGGCGGACGGAATCTCGCGACTGCTACGCTCATCGTAGCCATGCGTGGAGATTCCGGCCGCTGGGAGTCTCACACACCCCTCGGTCAACCCCCCCCCCGGGCCCGAGGCAGTGTCATAAGAAAAGACATTCCCCCTGCGTTTAAAAAAAAAAAAAAAAAAAGGTTGGGAGTGCTCTGAAAAAAAGGTTGACTTACCTTTTGACCTTTTGGTGGTTATCTTTTTGGCGTTATATGTGGTGTTTCTGGTATCCTTATCGACAACTTGGCTCGTTTAAAGGATATTTGGGATTCTACACTAGTTTTATCACTTGGCTTTGCTTACCGGACTGTTTCTTCGAAACTTGACGACTTGGCGTGTTTTTTGGGATGGTTTCTGCTCGAACGGATTACTTGGCGTGTTTACTGGACTTTTAGGTTGTCCCCCCCCCCTCAGGGGGGGGGGGACAAGGGGACAAGGGCCCCCCTGACGATGGAGGACTCCGATGCGAGTGCCATCAAAGGGGCAATTTCGGGAGTCATTGCAGGGAAGATTACCGCTCGTAAGAGGCTCAGCGGCCACTCGCGAGCGGAATCTGACCCCGAGTCGGACGTGTCGTCCCGGGTAAGACCCGGGACGGGGGAGGACGAGGCTGACACAGATGTGTCAGCCAAGAGAATGGTGGCAGCAGCCCGGCGCGTGTATAAAAGCCGCACCGGGCCGCGAAGTAGCGGACGTGGAGCCGTGCTCCGGTACTCGGGGAAGGCCTCTGAAGAGCTGGTGGCTCGGTCGGAGGCCCTGATCCGGGAGGCCAAAAAGCAGGTTAAGAGGAATGAGGAGTCGGTGAGGACCGCGACTTCTTCCAAGGGAGAAACTTATAGGAAGAAGTCGGACGAGTCCTCCGACGTAGTGGAGATCTCGGGGGAGACGGACCCCAGGGAGATGGACCTCGGCCGGATGGGCGCCGAGGACTTGCACTCCCTGGCGAAGGAACAGGTGGCCTCCATCTATAAGGTGGCCCAAACGTCGGGTAACCTAAAAGGGGGGTATATCCGGCGCCTGAAATTGGCGGCGGGCACCCTCGCAGACGTGGTGGAGAACCTGTCTGCGAGGTCCCTGGACGCGGAGAACCGGAGGTTGTCAGTAGAGAACCTCCGGTTGAAGAGGGAGATTGACTCCCTGCGGGCGGAGCTAAAAGCCCACCGCAGGGAGTTTAGTGATATGAAGGCAGCGGCCAAAAAGGACAAGGCCGCTGCCCCCGTCCAGGATGTACCCCCCCCCAGGTAGCACCCCCTCCCCAATTTGACTTTGACGCCCTGCAGAGGGCAATAATAACCTCTGTGGGGAACTTGGTGGATGCCCGCCTAGCGGTGATCGAGGACCGTCTGCTCCCAGCGAAGGTCCTCCGCCCACCGCTCGCGGACGACAAGAAGAAGAAGGGGGGGACTAACCCCCCCCCCGAGGGTTGTTCGCCACCCCATCACCTCCGACACGGAGGCGATGACGGTCGACGCAGGGACGGATGGGGAGGTGATCCCCCCACCTCCCAAAGCTGGGCCATCACGTCCGCCGCCGAAAAAGGCGGCGGTAGCGGGCCCATCGAGGACTGGGACTAAGGAGTTTCCTGCTCTCAGGACTCCGAGGTCCCAGATCCCTGGATTTGCCCCCCAGGAGTAGTCAGCTGCCCCCACGGACAATGAGTGGACCGTGGTGGGAGCCGGGAAGAAGGGGAAGGGAAAGGGAGCGGGCAGGGGACCGAACTCTTCGGCTCCCCTCCAGTCCACCCAACCCCCAACCCAAGCCCGTACCTTCCAAAGGGAGGAAAAAAGGAGGGAGACCAGGAGGGAGGCACGCGGCAGGCCCCCGGGTAAAGTGAACCCGGAGAGCCTTATGGAGGAGAAGGCCCCGGTAGTGATGGTCAAATTGCTACCGGAGGCGGCGGCGAAGGGGACGACGTATCGCGACGTCTTCGCCAAGGCGAAGGGCGTCGTCGATATCGTCGCCCTCGGGCTGAAGAAGGGGCTCACGGTCCTCCGGGCCGCCAATGACGCTAGGTTGTTGCAGTTTCCGCCCGGCCCTGAAAATGCGCAGTTGGCGGACCGGGTGGCCGAACTTTTACGGGGGGCACTCGCCGGAGTGGCGGAGATCTACAGACCCGTGAAGCGGGGGGAAATCCACCTAACGGGCCTGGACGACTCCGTCACCTCGGACCTGATCGAGGAGGAGGTGGCGAGAGTGGGGAATTGTCCCCGCTCTCAGGTAAGGGCATCGGGGATAGGGATAGGACAGGGGGGTCTTGGCTCGTCATGGGTCCAATGCCCCATCCCGGTGGCGAAGCTCCTGGCTGAGGCCGGTCATCTATTGATCGGCTTCACCTCGGCCGCAGTGGTGGCGTATGAAAAACGCCCACTGCGGTGCTTCAGGTGCCTCGCCATCGGGCACATGACGACTACATGCCCAGAGGGCCGGGGGGATAAATCGGACATATGTTACCGCTGCGGGAAGAGCGGTCACATTATGTACGAGTGCAGGTCGGCAAAGGCACACTGTGCGGTGTGTGCCGAAGCAGGGCGTCGGGCAGACCACACGACAATGTCCAGGCGCTGCCGGCCTGCCACTGTCGCCGGCAAGTTTGTCCCCCCGGCCAATAGGCTCGGAGGTAGGGAGAACAGAACAGTGGGGGAGTCTCGTATGTCTGACTGATGCCTGTACAGCATACGAGATTCCTCCAGGTGAATTTGAACCACTCCGCCGGGGCTCAGGACTTGTTCCTGCAGTCGATGGCGGAGTGGAGGATTGGTCCAGCTGTGGTGTCGGAGCCGTACTACATCCCCTCCCAGGATAACTGGGTAGGGGACCTCGACGGCCTGGTGGCGGTGATAGCTAGAACAGGCACTAGCCCCCCTCTCATTTCCATCGAAAGGGGACGGGGTTACGCGGTGGCAGGTTGGGGAGAGTACACCATCATCGGTGTGTACTTCTCCCCAAACCGATCCCTGGCGGAGTTCGAGACGTTCTTGGACTCCGTCAGGACCGCCGTGGCGAGACAGTCGCTGAGGGCAACGTTTGTCCTCGGTGACTTCAACGCAAAATCCCGTTCCTGGGGGAACACCGTCACCAACGCGCGGGGTACACTCGTGGAAACGTGGGCGTTACAAAGCGGTCTGTCACTCCTCAATCGAGGATCGGTCCACACCTGCGTGCGATCGCGGGGTGGATCCATTGTGGATCTATCGTTTGCTTCCCATGCGATCGCACGCAGGGTGGCGAACTGGGCAGTAGAGGAGGAGGTGGAGACGCTCTCGGACCATCTGTACATTAGGTTCGAGGTCTCCCCTCCTCCCAGTATGGTGACAGACCCCCCACGGGGCCACGGGCAGTTCCCGCGCTGGGCCGTCAGCCGGCTCAATCCTGAGCTGGCTGAGGAGACGGCGGTCGTCGCGGGCTGGACCAATCCGGAACAGGGCGGAACTCCGGAGGAATTGGCGGAGCGCATGCGCATAACCCTGAAAAGGGTATGCGATGCCTCTATGCCTCGGTCGCGTCGGCGCTGGCAGCGTCCGGGCGTCCATTGGTGGACTGCAGAGATCGGTGCTCTGCGAGAGGCAGCTCAAAGGTTGCACCGATCTCTTAAGCGCTGCCGGCGTCGGCTTCCTCCGGAGTTGGAGGAGGAGATCAGACTAGGGGAGGAGTATGGGGTTGCCAAAAAGGCCCTTTGCGTGGCAATATGCCAGGCGAAGGCCCGGGCACGGGAAGAATTACTGGAGTCTCTGGACAGGGACCCCTGGGGACGTCCGTATCGGGCGGCGCGCAAAAAGCTACGTGCTTTTGCCGCCCTGATAGCGGAGTCCCTACCAGACGGGGTCCTTGAAAGGATTGTGGACGGACTCTTCCCGGACCCGGGAGCTCATACTCCTCCCGAGATGAATCCTCCTCCTGGGATTATTCCTTCTGAGACGGCACCTCCCCCCGTCTCAGAAGAGGAGTTAGAAACGGCCCTGGATCGCCTCAAAGGTCGTAGGACGGCACCAGGGCCGGATGGGGTACCAGGCCGGGCCCTCTTCCTGGCCGCCAAACATTTCGGCGGCCAGCTTCGGGGACTGTATGATGCCTGCATCAGAACAGGCGAGTTCCCGAAGCAGTGGAAGGAGGGCCGGCTATGCCTGATCCCCAAGGAGGGTCGCCCCCCGGACGACACCTCTGCATACAGGCCCATCGTCTTGCTTGACGAGGTGGCCAAGATCTTTGAAAAGATATTGGCCAGTCGCCTCGTCAAGCACATCACAAACGACGGGCCTGGTCTCTCGGAGGCACAGTATGGGTTTAGGCCAGGGCGCTCCACGTTGGACGCCCTGGATGCGTTAAAGTGCCTCACGAGAGAGGCAGAGGGGTTAGAGGAGTCTGTCCTGGCGGTATCGCTAGATATAGCGAACGCCTTCAACAGCCTCCCATTCGAGACGATACTGGAGGCACTCCGGTAACAGGGAGTGCCTCAGTACCTCATGAGGTTGTTGGAGGCATACCTCCGGGACAGATTCGTCCTCTGGGAGGGGGGCGGCTATGGCCAGATCGCTGGGCGTTGGCGTGTGGTGTGCGGTGTTCCACAGGGATCGGTTATGGGTCCGATCCTGTGGAACATCGGATACGACTGGCTCCTCCGAGAGCCAGTCCTGCCCGGGATGGGGGTAATCTGTTACGCAGACGATACCCTCATCACGGCCCGGGGTGGAACCTACGAAGAGTCCGTGGAGTTAGCCAATGCATCCGCTGCATTGGTCGTTGGGAGGATGCAGCGTCTGGGCCTCAGATTCTCCGCCGAGAAAATTGAGGCCCTGATGTTCCACGGGCGTTGTAGGAGACAACCCCGGGACACGCACGTCGTCGTCCAGGGAGTGGCAGTGGCGGTAGAGGCCCAAATGAAATATTTGGGCCTCGTCCTGGATGGGAAGTGGAGTTTCGGGGCTCATTTCGCTCAGTTGACCCCGAAACTTCTAAGGGCCGCCGCTGCCCTGGCCAGGCTCCTGCCGAATGTGGGAGGGCCAGGTGCGGCCTGCAGGAAGTTGTACTCGGATATCTTACAGAGTATGGCACTGTACGGTGCCCCCGTGTGGAGTTAGGCCCTTCACCGCAAGAACAGGACGTTGTTGAGACGCTGTCAGCGCGTCCTTGCGGTGAGGGCCATTCGGGGGTACCGTACGGTGTCTTGGACGGCAGCAACACTCCTGGCGGGTGATCCGCCTTGGGAGTTCCAAGCGGAGACGCCTGCCAGCGTGTTCCGCTTCCGCCAAGATGCCCGAGGGAGAGGATTGAGGCCGTGCCTGGCAGAGGTGCAGAAAGTCAGGGCCGAAGCGACCGCGGCCCTGATGGTTAAATGGGAGGAGGACCTGAGGTCCCCAGTGGCTGGTGCTGCGACGTTGGAGGCGGTCCACCCCCACCTGTCGCGTTGGGTCCAACGTAGAAGGGGGACCCTAACATACAGGATGGTGCAGATACTTACCGGGCATGGCTGCTTCGGTAAGTATCTGCATCGTACTGCGGGGCGTGAACCGACACCGGAGTGTCAGCACTGCGGCGCACCCGAGGATACGGCGATCCATACGCTGGCGGAGTGCGCCGCCTGGGGACCTCAGCGTCATGAAATGGAGAGTGTGATTGGGCGTGTCGACTCACTCCAAAGCATGGTCGTCGCCATGCTGCGGAGTGAGGACGGTTGGGCGGCAGTGGCCTCCTTCTGTGAGTCTGTCCTGCTCCAGAAGGAGGTCGCAGAAAGGGAGAGGGAGGAGGAAGCGGACGCGGACCCGATCCGCCGGCGGCGCGTAGGCCGCCGGATGCGTCGGTATGCTCACCTCCTCCCCCCATAGGAGTTCCATCATAGGGGCCCGCGGGGACCGGGGGAACCCGCGGGACATCCCCCCCTATTGGTGAAGAGGGTGGCCTTCCCCGAGGGCCACTCTAGGGAGTAAAGCCATGCGTAGAGGCGTCAAAGTCGTGTACCTACGGTCTATATCCTGTGACGCCCCATAAAAGCGCTAGGGAGTAGGGGCGCAGGTTAGGTTTAGTGGGTAGTCTGGCGGACGGAATCTCGCGACTGCTACGCTTTCGTAGCCATGCGTGGAGATTCCGGCCGCTGGGAGTCTCACACACCCCTCGGTCAACCCCCCCCCGGGCCCGAGGCAGTGTCACAAGAAAAGACATTCCCCCTGCGTTATCAAAAAAAAAAAAAAAGGTTGGGAGTGGTCTACCTCCCTTCCCCCCAGGGGGTGCCCCCCGCGGTCCTCACCCCCTCCGACCGCAGTTGGGCACACGGGGAAGCGTCCCCGGGGCCCCAGCGGCCACTGTCACATTTCCCCCTTTCTCTCCGTGACAGTGGTGTCCCACCTTCGTTCCGATCCCTAAAATGTTCCCTTGTGTCCCTCCTTCACAAATACCCATCCCTTCCTTGTTAGACGGGCCACTCGCACCTCTCCGTTCAGCGAAGAGGTACCACGCGATGTGGCGGCGACGGGTCCGGTAGCCGGGCGCTCTGCCAATCCGCCGGGCCGGCGACGGGGCGGGCCTAAGGGCAGTCCGCCCCTTGTAGTATTTCGTCACCGTCGCGCGATGCAGGGTGTGGTGGCGGCGGTTTCACCCGACCGCACCCGCACCGCGGAAGAAGAGAAGAAGACCTTCAGACGAAATTGGGTGGAAGGTTTCGATCTGCCCGCCCTTAGGACAGACCGACCTCCCTACCTACCCGAAGCTTGGTTAGGCGTGCCTGTAGCTGCATGCCGGGCGGGTCATCCCGGCTGCTAGCGCCCTGTGGGCGGCTTGTGGGGTTCCTGCACCTGCGGGCTCTTCGCATGTCGCTCACAGTTTAGTTTGTAAGCCCTCAGATGGTCTCCCGCAGGGGAGACAAAATTAATTTTAATAACCCCGAAAGGGGTTCGAAAAATCACTATGAAAGCACAAAGCCAAGAAAAACTACCCCAGGCGGGTCGATCTTCCGCTCAAAAAAAAAAGGACGGTGAATCCCGCACCGATGCCGGTATCTATGGTAAGGTCAGAAGTCTCCCATCGTATTCTGGGGGGGAGACGCCTTTGCGCTCACAACAATGGACTTTGTCCAAAGAGATGGTGCCCGTGATGGGCGGTGAAGTGACGTTCGCGCGTAGTAGCAGCAGACAGAGCGGCCGCACATCTGCTGCGAGTGGCGCCAGAAGCGGCAACATAAGCGGGGCCTTGAGTGGGGCCATGGATGAGTCAGACTCCAACCTCTCTATGTTTTCCATTCGGTCCTGCTCCAGGACAGGTTCACGTTCGCGGTCGCGTTCCCCGACGCGATCGCGTTCACCGACGCGCTCACGCTCCGGATCAGGACTCGGCATACGCACCGAACCGGAGGCCGGGCCCTCGAATCCGTCGAGTCAGTGGCGCGTGCAGAAGAAGAGGAGGAGGCCCGCACCTTACCGGGGCCCCCAAAAAGTATCCTTGGTCTCCAGCGACGAAGGGACGGTGGCCTCAAAAACCTCCCGCAAGGTGTCTCCACCCTCTACGGGAGCCACAGAAGGGGCCGCTAGTCTGGCACGGGCCAGAAAAGCGGTTGCTCAAGCAGGTCGGACCACCGACCTTGAGCTGGACCATGAAGAGAGCACCGTCGTGCTGATCAACGCTGCCGAAGAGGCGCGCATCGCTCGACGGGCTCCAGAACTCCTAGGTCGCTCAGGGTCGGACACAATT
Source organism: Dendrolimus kikuchii (assembly GCA_019925095.2). Classification (NCBI taxonomy): domain Eukaryota; kingdom Metazoa; phylum Arthropoda; class Insecta; order Lepidoptera; family Lasiocampidae; genus Dendrolimus; species Dendrolimus kikuchii. Next base: position 20,754 of record JAHHIN020000037.1, on the reverse strand, counting down.
ACGGATGAGGCCGGAGCCCGAACCGCCCAGGCCATCGAGACCGATGTCCGAAATGCCTTGGGGGTCATTCGGCATGTGGCAAAGGTCCCCAGGGGATTAAAAGGGACTTTTATGAAGTCCCTTAATGACTCGGTCTCCATCATCAGTGACGCCTTCGAGTTGTTGCGTGGCCGCACCGAGTCTGAGGAGATCAGACGACTCGAAGCGGCCAACAGACGCCTCGAGGCCGAGATGTCTCAAATGAAGAAGGAGATGGCCAGCCTCCGTGCCGAGTTCGCCCGACCCCGGCTTGTGCCGGCCTCCAGATCGCCGATGCCGAAGCCTCCGCCCCCGCCGCCCCCACCACCAACGTCGTCGTCGTCTGTAGTGGGAGGGCGGTTCAAGTACCAGGACGAGCTGCTGCGCGATCTGACCCTATCGCTTGGGTCCATGATGGACGCAAAGCTGGCCGCCCTGGACGACCGCCTACTCCCGGAGAGGCGAGTCCGCCCGCCGCTGGCTGTAGATGCCCGGCAGGCGAGTATGCAGCAGACTCCTGCATCCGGGAGAGGGCAGGCTAACCGCCCTCCCGTGGACTGCCCTATGGACTTTCCTCCGCTGCCCGCCAAACGAAGACGAGGCGGCGTCGAGTCGAAAAGCGTGACGAGTACCCCTAAGGAGTTAACCAGGGCCGGCACGTCAGCCCAAGAGCCCCCAAGAATGGATGAAGGTTGGTCGGTGGTGGCCCGTAAGGCCAAAAAGAAAAAGCCACCGGCTCAGCCAAACGCCACTAAGCGGGCTAGTCAGCCCCAGTCGAAGCCGAAGCTGCCAAAGCAACCAGCGAAAAAGGGTCCGCGTATGCGGGTGCCAAACACCACTGCGGTGATCCTCACTTTGTTACCCGCAGCGGTGGAAAAGGGCACCAGCTACGCGGACTTAATGCAGAAGGCAAAAGCCAACATAAAGCTTGGAGACCTCGGTATCCCCGGGGTCAAACTGAAAACCGCGCGGACGGGGGCCCGTATGCTCCTCCTCCCCGGAAAAAATAGCGGGGAGAAGGCCGATGCCCTCGCCGCGCGGCTAAAAGAAGTTTTACCTCAGGATGAGGTGAAGGTGTCCAGGCCCGAGAGATGTTTCAACGTGCGTATCTCGGGTCTGGACGACTGCACTACAGTAGAGGAGGTAGTGGCCGCCGTCGCCCGGGTCACGGAAGTCGCCGCTGGGCGTATCAATTCTAGCGCCGTACGTCCGGGCCCGGACAGGCTTGGATATGTCATCCTGGCCTGCCCTGTGGCGGCGGTCATTAAATTGAAAGATAAGAAGAGGATAATGGTGGGGTGGGCCTCGGCAGACGTCAAAATTCTGACGAGCCGGTCAGAGCGGTGCTGGCGCTGCCTTGTGGCAGGACACGTGGCCTGCACCTGCTCCTCCCCTGTCGACTGCAGCAAGGACTGTTATCGCTGCGGTCAACCAGGTCATCCTGCCGCTACGTGCCAGAACGCGCCGCACTGCAGCATCTGCAACGCGGCTGGCCGAGCGGCGGGTCATTGGATGTGCAGGGGAGTGCCGGCCGCGCGAAAAAGCACGGGCCCCCCCACCAACACGAGGTCCACCGGTAGGAAGGTGGAAGCAGTCTCCCGGGGCGAGGTATTATTGGCGGTGTCTCTTGACATCGCCAACGCCTTTAATTCCTTGCCCTGGCCTTGCATTATGGAGGCACTCCGGTATTTCGGGGTGCCTCCCTACCTCCGCCGAATAGTCGGGGATTATTTAAATGAGAGAGCCGTCATTTATCCGGTCCACGAGGGATGGAATCGGCGAGCCATGGTGTGCGGTGTTCCACAGGGGTCGGTTCTTGGTCCCCTCCTGTGGAACATCGCATATGACTGGACGTTACGCAGTAGGGTCCTCCCCGGCGTCAGCATCATATGCTACGCAGATGACACATTGATCGCAGCAAGAGGGAGGACCCACCGGCAGGCGTGCCTTTTAGGCACGGCTGGGGTGTCCTTAGTAGTAGGCAGGATCCGGCGTCTTGGACTGGAGGTGGCGCTTCAGAAGACCGAGGCCGTGTTCTTCCACTGCCCTCGGAACCGTCCACCTCCAGACACCGCTATTATAGTAGGAGGCATCCGCATCGGCATCGGGGAGACCATGAAATATCTTGGATTGGTCCTCGATAGCCGGTGGGATTTTTCGGCACATTTTCGGCAGCTGCTCCCCAGACTCAAGGGGACAGCGGGTGCGCTGTCGCGTTTACTCCCCAACGTCGGGGGGCCGAACGCCACGTGCCGAAAACTCTTCGAAGACATCGTACGGTCGATGGCCCTCTACGGGGCCCCTGTATGGGCGGATCGCCTGACGGCCAAAAACGCTCCGCTACTGCGTCAAGCACAGTGCATAATGGCCGTCAGGGCGATAAGGGGATACCGTACGGTGTCCTTTGAAGTGGCCTCGCTACTCGCCGGATCCCTCCCATGGGACCTGGAAGCCAGGGTCCTGGCGTCACTGTATGTGTGGCACAAAGAGGCCCTGGCTAGGGGCACCAGACCCGCGCCTCGCGAAATCGAGGCGTGCAGGTCGGAGCTCCGCCAGGTCGCCGTGGGAGTCTGGGAAGATCGCCTTAGACGCCCCAGTGCGGGCCCCGCCACCATCCAGGCGGTGAGGCCCATCCTGCCGGATTGGATTGGACGAACACACGGCACCCTGACATTCAGGCTGACGCAGGTCCTCTCGGGGCACGGCTGTTTCGGGAGGTACCTGTGTCGCCTCGGCCGCGAGCCAACGTCAGGGTGCCACCATTGCGACACAGGCGACGAGGATACGGCGCTGCATACCCTACAGGAATGTCCTGCATGGACGGAGCAGCGCCGACAGCTCGTCGCCTTCACCGGACTCGACCTTTCGCTCCCGGCCGTGGTTCGAACCATGGTCGGGAGCCGCACCGGATGGGACGCCGTCTCCTCCTTTTGTGAGCACGTCATGTTTGCGAAGGAGGAGGCGGAGCGGGAGCGTGAGCGTACGTCCTAGCTCCGCTCCCGCCAAAGGAGGACGCGCCGACGCCGGAAGTCCGAGCTCGACCTTCGGCCACCGTAAGCGGGCGGCGCGGGTGAGGCCCCTAGGGGTATAGGGGTTCTCACTCACCCGCACATGCCGTCGAGATGAGAGCGCGAGTGTTCCGCGCGCGCTCATCTCTCTTCCCGTGGGGCGCGTTACAGACCGCCCTACGCAATAATGAGACCAAGCAGTAGCCGGGGGATACGTCCCCTGGCATAGGAAGAGGCCCAGTGAGGGGGGCCCACGCCTGCCAGGGCAATGCGGAGTCGGGCAGCCCATTTCCCGTAGCCCTGGCATAAGGCGCAGGACGGAACACCCAGGGGTTTTAGTGGGTATCCCTAACTGGGGAGTGGCAATAGCGTGGCACCGGTTCTTACCGGGCACGCTTGTGCCACCCCCGATCTGGCGAATCCCACACTCACACGGGTCGCGAACATCCCCCCAGGCTTCTGTGCCTGTCGCGGCTTAGTCGGGGCCGCGGGGACCGGGGGAACCCGCGGACTTCCCCCCCTGTTGATGAAGCAGGGCACCTTGCCTTCGGGGTGTCCTGAAGTTTGCCCGACGTAGGGGCGTCACGAATGTAGTAGCAACGCTCTAGTTCTCGTGGCGCCCCGTAAAAGCGTGGGAAAGAGGCGCAGGTTAGGTTTAGTGGGTAGTCCGGCGGACGGGATCTCGCGACTACTACCGCCCGCGGCGGTAATGATGCGTGGAGATCCCTTGCGCTGGGAGTCCCACACTCCCCTCGGTCACCCTCCCCCAGGGCCCGAGGGAGTGTCGCAAGAAAAGACATTCCCCTGCGTTATCAAAAAAAAAAAAAAAGGTTGGGAGTGGTTGATATATCTCGTTTTTAGGGTTCCCTTTGTCGCTTTGTGTATTATTGGTTTCGTTTAGGTATAAAACAGTCGTATTAGTCGTTTTTGATAGGTTTTTCTTCCGTTTCTTAGCAAATTCGGACTTCTCAAAATTTCAACCGTCAATTTATAGGTTCCCCCCTGGCCAATTTTTTCTTTTTGTTCCCAGACATATAGAGTTATTTACACCACTGGATAGATCTCTTCAAAACCTTTCCAGCGACACCCCGTTGGTCCAAATCGTCCAAGGTTCACCGGTTTCCTGGAGATTTTTCCCAGAAAATTCGGTTTTCCTTAGAAAATTTGTCTTTTTTGTATTGGCATCCCCGTCGTTTGTAGCATCGTCGGATAGTACTCCTCAAGGGCTATCCGCCGACATCACTTTTGTCTCCGTGCGCCTAATAGCGGCTTCGGAAATTGTATCTAAATGTCCCATTTTTTCATAATTCCCGGTTTTCTTCCCCCAAATCCCGTTTTTCCTAAGGTCACCCCTGGTCCGCGACCACCGGGCTATAGGGCTCGACGAGACCTACAGTTTGGTGTGCGCCACGCCCCGATCCGGCCCCGATTCGCGCTGTTACCAAGCAAAAACCGGATTTTGGGAAAAATCGCGCCCACCTAGCCCACCTGTTAGTCTAGATGTAGGTGGACAGGAATATTTTCTGGGGAAAAACTTTTATTTTTCCCTTCGATAGAGCTCGATTAGTAGTTCCCAAAGGTACATTTGTGACCCTAACCAGCTCATCTATAAGTGCGTCATATATCCCCTGCAAAATTTTCCCCATACTTATGCCCCCATATCGGCCTTACTCTTCTTTCCCCCGTAATACCCAATTATGGGTAGTACAACGAAAAAAGGGAACCGCTCGCGGTCCTCCTCTGTGACATCCTGCTCATCATTAGGATCGATGAGATCGCTACGATCGCATCGATCCAATCCTGAGCCACCTACCACCTTGACGGTACCCGCGCGTAACGCGCATATTGAGACTTTCGCTAGACCCACTTCACGGGCAGAGTCTCGTAGAAGCCCCTCGCCCGTGACTGGCCGACTATGGGCAAGTGGTTCTCGCTCCCCATCTCCGGAGGTGACTAGGGAGGCCACCTCCCCCGACGAGGTTCCTGAGGAGGTATCGGGCACCCCTATAAATAAGAGCCGTGCTCAACCGCCTACCACGGGCCAACACGTCGGCCTGTGTGCGGCAAGAAAGGCGCAAAAAGAAGCGGAGCGCGAGCAGGAAGAACTGCACGCTCAGCGGGAGGCGGGATTGGAGACCCGGAGGCTAACCAGGGTCGCCATCTCGCTTCTTGCTACAGACAAAAATATAACGCCGAACGTTCGCCGCGAAACGGCACAGAACCTTCAATCCCACATCACGGGTGCCTTGGCAGACATCTCCGAAGTCGCCAAGGTATCCAAGGGATTGAAGGGCACCTGTGCCAACAAGTTAAAAAAGGCAGTGGCTGCGATTGAGGAAATCGCCGAAGAATTCCTCAATCGCACCACTGATGATGAGATTACCAGACTCCGGGCGCACAACAAGCGCCTGGAATCTGAGATCCGTGACCTCAGTAACGAGGTCGCTAAAATGAGAATCGAGCTCGCTGAGGCTCGACTTCCCCGCCCTTCCATCCCTGCATTCCCTGTCAACTCCATCTCTTCTGGTGATAGGCCCCCAGCTTGGTTATAAGCCCTAATCGCCGAAATTAGGTCCCCGGTTGGCCCCAATATCAACACACCGCCCCGCATAGAGATGGAAGAGAACGCAGAGTTTCCCCCGCTGCCTTCCCCAGCGACCCAGCGTTCTGCAACCCGTCTCCCTGCGACTCATCGCCCAGCGGTTCAGCCTTCTACCAAATCGTCTTCGCAAGGCCGCAAACCTAAAGCGACCCGAGCAAAGAAGCCCGTATCTTCTTCCGGCGAGACAGATGCCCCTGCCCCCCCCACACTGCAGTCCGTCACTCCACAACTTTGCACACCACAACCCTCTGCTACACAAGAAGAGGGTGGGACCGTAGTGGAGAAAAAGAAAAAGAGCAAGGGCCAGAAAAAGGCGGCAAAGGGCGGCCCCAAACGAATCACCGAACCAACCCAGAGAGGGGCAAAGGGTAAACCTGCCACCACCCAGCCCAAACTAAAGCAGCCGCACTCACAAGTTGTGGTCATCAAGCTTCAGCCGGAGGCGGAAAAACGTGGTATCACCTACGCCAGTGTGATAGCTGAGGCCAAGCAAAGGATTAATCTACCAGACCTCGGCATCACATCTATCCGCTTCCGGCGCGCAGCAACAGGCGCGCGCATTCTGGAGATCCCGGGCGCATCAAGCGGCGGGAAAGCGGACTCCCTGGCCCAAAAAATCAGGGAGTCCCTCAACACCGAGAATATCTGCGTCTCCAGGCCGACAAAGTGCGCGCGCCTTCGTGTCTCGGAGCTTGATGACTCCGTCACCATCGAAGAGTTGGTGGCCGCTGTTGCCCGTGTCGGAGAATGCCCGGTCGAGCAGGTGAAATGCACACCAATCCGGCTGGGATTCAACGGCACGGGATCCACCGTTGTGACCTGCCCTGTGACAGGTGCTAACAAACTGCTGGGGCACAGGCTGCTGGTCGGATGGACCTCGGCCCACGTTAAGCTCCTCCCCGAGACCACAAAAAGATGCTTCCGGTGCTTCGGAGACGGTCACGTCGCAGCAAATTGCAAGGCCGAAGCCGACCGGTCCGGCCTGTGCTTCCGATGCGGACAAGAAGGCCACAGGGCGGGCGACTGCTCCGCCAAACCGCATTGCGTGCGGTGCGAAGTGGCCGGCAAAAAAGCCAACCACCAGCTCGGTGGCAGGGCTTGTGCCAGTCAAAACAAGAAGAGGCAGACGAGAGGGGCAGAAAAGAATGCCCCATCGCAGCCAAAAACAACGGAGGAGACGAATGAACCCCACAATTAATGGCCATCATTCGTCTCCCCCAGACAAATTTAAACCACTGCGCTGGGGCCCAGGATCTCTTATTCCAGGTCCTGGTGCAGTGGAACATTCATGTGGCCGTGGTCGCCGAGCCGTATCGGGTCCCCGACCGCGACGATTGGGTGGGCGACCAGAGCGGCTTGGTAGCCCTAACAAGTCGAGTTGCTGCAGGCTCCCCGTCCCTCGCAAACACCACGCGCGGGACGGGCTACGTCGCGGCCACCATCGGCGAGTGCGTGGTCGTGGGGGTGTACTTCTCCCCTAACCGCGCACTCGCTGAATTCGAGGCGTTCCTGGCCGAGCTGGGCACGTTCGCTGCACGAGTCCTCCCTCGCCCCATTATGGTGCTCGGGGACTTCAACGCAAAATCACTGGCGTGGGGTTCCCGAGTCACCGATTCCCGGGGCGAGGTATTGGAGGAGTAGGCTCTTGAAACGGGCCTGCTGGTTCTCAACCGGGGCAATGCACTCACGTGTGTACGGCGACAGGGCGGGTCCATCGTGGACATATCGTTCGTCATATATATCACGTCATGAGGCCTTAGACGATCAGATGTCCGAATTATACGATGCGTACCGTGCGCTATTGGAACTGAGTCCAGAGTCGGAGTTTTTAGACAAAATAAATGCGGATGTAAATCAAGCCGATGACTTAGCGGATCAAATCCGCCAAGCTGTGGGTACTATATTAAAAAAGTCGAATAGTGAAAATATTTATAAGAATGATAGTGATTGTTCCCCTACACTGGTAGGTAGACTGCCTAAGTTGGATTTACCCCATTTTGATGGGGACTTAGGTCAGTGGGTTGCATTTAATAATTTATTTGAGAGCCTTGTACATTCTCGCAACGACTTAACACCCGTTCAGAAATTGGCCTATTTGTTGGCATCCCTTAGAGGAGAGGCCAAAGGACTCGTTCAACATTTAGAACTTATTGATGCAAACTATGATATTGCCCGGGTTTTGCTTATGCGGTGTTATCAAAATGTTCGACGTTTAGCGGATACCCACATGTCGGCCATTTTAAATTTGCCTACTTTACGTGCAACTCAGACGTTACATACCCGACTTCTTAACCCTTTATTAGTTGCCGTTAATGGATTAAAGGGATTAGATTTACCTATTCCGAGTTGGTCTTTTATGTTGGTACACATTGTGTTAAATAAACTTCCACTTGAGTTACGGAACAGATTTGAACAGGAGTATGGTGGAGATTCTGCCACTCATCTACCACAGTTTGATGATCTAGTTACCTTTATGGAAGATGAGTGTCGTCGTTTAGAGAATATTCTCCCTCCTGGATTTGGCGAAATTATTAATAGTAGGCCTAAGCTGCAACAAGTGCGTATGGATCGCCGCATATCTGAGAAGCGTGATGTTCGTGCTTTTAATGCGGTTTCTACACCTCACCAGGGTTCTCGGTGTGCTTATTGCAAAAATAATAAACATGTTGTTGATTCTTGTCCAGCATTTAGAAAATTACGTTGGCAGGCTAGACGTAACATAGTTCGGCAGCGTAACTGGTGCTTTGGTTGTCTCGGTAATCATTTTGTGTCCCAATGTCAAGTTACTCGACCCTGTCATCAGTGTCAGGGTAATCATCACCATCTTCTTTGTAGCAACCGTGACGGTGGATCTCCAAAACCGACTGCTCCGGTATCTATGGACGTTGTTGAAGAGAATCAGGTGATTTTGGAAGACCAATGGGCTGGTGGTGTACAGGCAGTCCCACCAATAAGTAGTTCAGTCAATAATTTTGCTATTCAAGGACATTCTAATAACACCTATCGTTCCAATCCCGCTACGGGCGGGGGTTCCCGACAAGTACCTCGTATGGCTAACGCTGCTGTTGATCAAGCGCGTCGAGTAGTTTCGGATATGTCACATCAATATGCCGAGTGGCCTCGTTTGGATAGGCGTTATATGACTGCGTTTCTACCGCAGCAAATTTATTCGCAGTGGAATCCTTTGCTCATGAGAGGTTATTCTTGTTCGTCAACCTTGTACCAAAATCATAATTATCGTTCATCATTTTGACTAGCATCGCAATCTCCAACTGTGTCAGCTCCATCTCTATTGACGGTTTTATTACCTACTGCCCAAGTTCGCGTCTGTTCTCCTCGGGGTGAATACGTAACGGCACGCGCAATTTTGGATACGGGATCTCAGGGATGTATTGCATCATCACGTTTGGTGGAGCATTTAAAACTGCGCCTAGATCGTGGGGCAGACTTCATTCGAGGTGTAGGTGGAGTAAAGGTTTCTGGTTTGGTAGGACAGGTTTTACTATCCTTTTCTCCTTTACAATCTTCTCGTCCGTCTGTTGTTACCTCAGCTGTTGTTCTAAATAATATTATGGGTCGACATCCACTAGTAGCCTTACCTGCGGAAGTGAGAAATTTGACATCCGGTTTAGTATTGTCAGATCCGGACTTTCACTTTCCAGGTCCTGTTGACTTATTATTAGGTGCAGACGTGTTAGGATTGTTCCAGTTTGGTAACACGAGGTTATTGCAACACGGTGGTCTAGTTACGGTCTCGAGTGATCTTGGTGACGTCATTATGGGACCTATATTTTCTCCTGGTTCTCAAACTGTCGAACCATGTGACTCGTATGTGGGTCTCTCCCTCGCTGAAGCGGTTCAGCGATTCTGGGAAGTGGAAGAACCCCCAACTGCTACTCGTGACAGCCCGGAAAATCTGGAATGCGAATTATTCTTTCAGAATAATACAGGTCGTCTTCGTTCAGGTCGGTTTATGACGAGGTTGCCTTTCTTGCCGTCTCGGTCTCAACTTGGTTACTCACGGATGCTAGCGGAAAAGCGGATAGCTTCGATGCAGAGACGTATGAAGCGAGACTCAGTGTTTCGACAGAAGTATATTGGTTTTATGCGTGAATATTTGGACTTGGGACACATGTCTATTTCAAAGTTAGATTGGCGTGTTCATGAGCACTACTTCATTCCTCATCATGCAGTATTTAAAGGGGACAAAATTAGAGTAGTTTTTGACGGCTCAGCTCCTACTTCTAATGGAGTATCTTTAAATCAGTGTTTGCATTCTGGTCCCAAGTTGCAAAGAGATATTTCTGATATTCTGACAAACTTTCGCCGACATCAAGTTGTTTTTGTAGCGGATATTAAAATGATGTTTCGTCAGACATTAATTCATCCCGACGATCGTAAATATCAGCTCATCCTGTGGCGTGAAGATGAATCTCAGCCTATAACGGTTTTCGAGCTTAATACTAATACATACGGGCTAAAGTCGAGCCCCTTTATTGCTATTCGAGCATTGTTAGAGTTGGCTGAACGTGAGAGACTAAGTTTTCCTAGAGCTTCGGCTGTTGTGTCTACCGATACATATGTTGATGACATTTGTACAGGTGCTGCTAGTGAAGAAGAAGTATTAGTACTGCGTAATGAGCTCATAGGCCTTTTGAAGGCTGGTGGTTATGAGCTCAGGAAGTGGATATCCAACTCTCAAGCTTTACTTAATGGCTTGCCAGAAGAGCATCAGCAGGATCCACATATATTTCACAATGTTAACAATCCTGATGTTGTTGCTGTATTAGGCGTGCAGTATCAACCAATACTGGATGTCTTTACATTTCGTGTACAAGATTTAGATGTTTTCAAAACATGGACAAAGCGACTGGTATTGTCCACTGTAGCACGGATATTTGATCCAAATGGTTGGTTGAGTCCTGTCGTGTTTTGGGCAAAATGCTTTGTTCAGAAACTTTGGTTAGAGGGTCTAACTTGGGATGCCCCTCTTATAGAAAATTTGCTATCAATTTGGACTAATTATGTTTCGTCTCTCCCTGACATCCAAATGATTAAATTGGATAGAGCTTTTCTACCTCCTGGTAAATATAAAGCTACGCTGCATGGCTTTTGTGATGCCTCTGAAAATGGATATGCAGCTGCCGTGTATCTTCGTACTGTAGATAATACAGGGGTTGTGCGAAGTAAACTTGTTCTTGCAAAGAGTAAGGTCGCTCCTGTTCGATCACGACTTACTATACCCAAATTAGAATTATCAGGAGCTGCTCTCCTAACTCGACTTCTGAATCATTTAATGTCAACATTGGGTCTGACTTTGAATATTAAAACCGTATTTGCATGGACTGACAGTCAGATAGTTCTTTCTTGGTTGCGAGCTTCTGTTCATGCTTTAGAAGTTTTTGTTGCTAACAGGGTGTCTCAGATACAGAATTCGGCAACTACCTTGATTTGGAGACACGTTCCGGGTGAAATGAACCCTGCAGACTGTGCTTCACGTGGCTGTGCGGCACCAAATTTGATAGATCATCCTTTGTGGTGGGGACCAGCCTGGTTATCTCAGCCTGCAGATAGCTGGCCTCAGTCTGTAGTTGAGTTCGTTGAGCCTTTACCAGGATTAAGAGCTCTCGTTGTTACAAAGGATCTGCCGCATGATCTCGAGTCTCTGCTCAATAGATTTAGTTCACTTGATAAATTGTTAGATGTAACGGGATGGATGAAGAGATTTATCTACAATACACGACACCCTCTTAATAGAGATTTGTCTTCCGTTTTGTCACCTTTAGAGAGACAGGAAGCTCTTTGGTTTTGGATTCGTTTTGTTCAGGCTGAGCACTTTGAACCAGTCTTCTCGACTTTAAAAGGAGGCCGCACTAAGTTGAAAGGTGCTGTTGCTCGCCTCAACCCGTTTATCGACGATAAGGGTCTTTTACGTGTAGGAGGCAGGCTACGTAATGCCAAAATGCCCTACGAGACACGACATCCTCTCTTACTTCCAAAGGAGAGTCCTCTTGCAAGACTTATCATATCTGATCATCATTTGAAGAACGCTCACGCTGGATTAAACTCACTTCTAGCCATCCTTCATAGGGAATTTTGGATTTTGTCGGCTAGACGTGCAATTAGAAATGTGATATTTCGTTGTATTGCTTGTTATAGGTTAAAGGCAACTATAACTCAACCTCAAATGGGGGACCTTCCTCCAGATCGGGTAACAGTTTCTAGACCCTTTTCTGGAGTAGCCACGGATTTTGGAGGTCCATTCTTGGTAAAGGTTTCTTCAGTGCGTAATGCTAGAGTAGTTAAAGCCTATTTGTGCGTTTTTGTTTGCCTTGAAACTAAGGTTGTACATTTGGAAGTTGTCTCTGCTCTTAGCACTGAAGCTTTCATTGCTTGTTTGTCTCGTTTTGTCAGTCGTCGTGGGTTACCGAGCTTGATTCGGTCCGACTGCGGGACAAATTATAAGGGTAGCGATAGATACTTATCAGAAGTTTACAAATTTTTGGAAGATAACCAAACTAATATTGGCACAAATTTGTCTCGTCGTGGGATCACTTGGCAATTCAGTCCCCCCGCATGTCCTTCCTGGGGTGGTATTTTTGAGGCTGTTGTCAAGGTAGCTAAGACTCACCTTTATAGAGTAATTGGCGAAACAGTTCTTACATTTGAAGAGTTGGCTACTGTTTTCTGTAAAATTGAGGCAGTTCTGAATTCCCGGCCACTTTGTCCTGTCTCGTCTGACCCAAATGATCTGGAAGATTTGACTCCTGGTCATTTTTTGGTGGGTGGTCCACTGACAGCTCTTCCTGAGTATCCATTAGTTGATGTTCCAATTAACCGGCTGTCCCGTTTTGAATTGTTACAACAACTCTCACAGAATTTTTGGAAGAGGTTCAATTTGGAGTACCTTCATCTGCTTCAGGAGCGTGTTCGATGGTCTGATAAAACAGATCCGCCTAAAATAGGTGACCTCGTTCTTGTAAAAGAAGTGAAAATGCCACCCTTATCTTGGAGACGAGGGCGTATTGTGCAGCTATTCTTCGGTTCTGATGGTACTCCACGAGTGGCTGAGGTCTTGGTTGGAGACACTGTATTGAAGAGAGCTGTATCTGGGTTGTCAAGGCTCCCAATTGAATAGTTTATTCTGTCTGATTCTCTGGCTTTGGACTCAGCCAGGTTTCTCCTGGCTGGGGCGGGGGACTGTTCGGAATACAGATATTGAGCGCCGGTTTTCGATTGTTACGCGGTACTTTTTTTATCGCGTCGAAAAGCGGGTATGCCGGTGATTTGCATTGAAGACGCACGGTAATTGCTCTCGCGCAATATATTTAGTTTTAAATTAATTATTGCGAATTTCCCGTATTTGCAAGTGTGTGGAACATTATAATAGTGTCTATAATATACTCAGGGAGTTGTGTAGGAAAAGGACGAGGAGCGTATTTGGACAGACATTTATCTATCCCCGTAGTGTTTCCCTTATAGTAGTAGATTAGTAGGATATTTTATATATTTCCTCTCAAGGGGCGCCCCTCCCTTAATATACTGACAGATTAGTCTTCCCCCTTGTTCCTGTTCCCACCATCGCCGGCTGGAGTACCAGGTAAGTACCTAGCATATTAAGTACCAAAATTTACCTTGTGGGTTTGTGCCATCGGGTTACCGATCCCGCCGTGTACGGTACAGCGCTTTAGAAAATATAACTGTCTACCTAGCCATAATGAACGGCATGTTTTCTCGACTTTCTAGTGTAATTAGTGAACAAGACAAGCTCGAAATCATATTACACAATATTTGTCCCTGCTATGCAAATATTTTGGCTACATGTCCAAATATAGAAACTTTGAGCCAACTACAATCAGTATGTCGCAATTATGAAAAGATCAAGTCACGTTGTGACAGTTTTAAGGAACCTGCTGCGATAGGTCCTGTGACGGACCCAACGTTGTCAAAAGGTGGGAGTTTGATATAAAAATATAAGTAAAACCATATATGTAAATAAAATAATCAAAATTTCAATTAAAGACATTAATTACATGTGAGAAGCGTGTATTTTATTGAATATATTAAATTACAGCGTGTAGTTTATTGAATATTTTAAATTACATATTCAATCAATCGAATATTGATTAATAAAAATGATAATGACATTCTTTTAATAGGATATATTAAAATTAATTTAAGAATGATGACACCTGGCGTCATTAACTTGGGTAATTCATATAAATCGTTGTCAGACATTCTTCATTTTCATGTAGTTTCAGCGTGCGATAATAGATGGCGCTGAAACAAAAATATGTTAACATGGAGGCGTTGAATTTTGAAATTCTGATTTTATTCGGTAATTCAGAGACTACGGCATGCAAAATGCATTAGAAATAACCACAAGCATCTAATCTGTGGTGAATTAACAAAATATGTTACCTTTATTATGTTGGGAATGCAGGATTCATTGATTTGTGTAGCAGTCAAAACACATTCTGGAAAATAGCTAACACTTTAGGATTTTCTTCTTATTTGTTGAATATACACTTCAGTATATGTTTTTGGCGAGTGTGTCGTTCTGGGGTTCCGTAAGGAAGTATGTGTTTTGCATTTGATAGAAAGTTCAAAGAACAAAAGCATATCTCTGAAAAAATAGACAATTATGTTATGAGATCAAAATATGAATAAAGTTTACACACTGGAGTAAGTAGTTAGTGATTTGCAGACGTTAGATAACATGTATATCGTAGTATAATTAACAAATTTTAGAAATGTTAGAGAATGAATAAGTTATTGGCAAAAACAGAAATGTGATTTAGGAGGAAAATTCACAAAAACGGTTTAAGCTATTTTACCTTGTTAAAACGGAGCTGAAAGTTAAGAAAATTATGAATAGATATGCTAGATTAATGCAGAAGTAGTAATATCACTTGCAAAAGCCGATTAGAATTGGAAATTTAAAGATAAAAGGAATAAACTAAAATAATTTAGTCAATAACACCTCACAATAAAGATGAGAAATTATCAATATAGGTTTATAAGTATACAATTAGTTATTACAATTAAAAATATAAATTTATATACACAAGTTAGTAATTAAATATTAAAAATTCTATGATAAATGTAATTAGGAAATGAATAAATATGTGAAGTAGGAAATAATTAAATTTGAGTATGATAAAAGAGGGTAGTTTGATAAATAAGAAATTAGCATTTTATAGTTAATTTACATTATTAAAGAAATATATATATATATATTTTGTGATTAGATAAAATAGTTAAAATTTAAATAATTAATAGTGCATAAAGTAATAAACGTCATAGGTAGAAAAACAAGAAATTATTGAAAGAGAAATACAAAATACGAATGCTAAATAGAGGGCGCTTTTAGCGATGTCGTATCGTTTAATATGGAATATTTCGGTATTTATTAGAAATACGTATAAAATATTTATATTAGAAGATAGCAAAATAGTTTTAAAAAGATTTTATTATAATACAATGATTCGAAGTTTCTAATTTTACAAATTAACATGTAAAAAGCAATGCTGTTTTATTATTTGTTGAAAAATAAGTGGTGCGAGTACGAGGGGGGTGCATTGGGGGGGAAAAGATGATGCAATAGTAGGAAAGTTACGGGGACTGGTGAAAAAAATATAAATACCAAGGGGTGGAGAAGATTGGGGACAGTCAACGTGATATTTTACTACCGCGAAGTGCTGCTAGTCGGAAACTAGCGCCCCCTAGTGGCCATTCCTAGGGCTAAAGCGCTGGCGCTCTGCGCCGTTAAATCATTATTAAATTAAATTAAAAATTAAATAATTTAATAGTGCTGCGTCGTCGAGGAGGCCTGCGGTAAAGTTAAATCATTTATATTTCGATTTAGAATAGAATAGCTAGGTGATTCAGTTTCTAATTAAATCAAAATCAAAAGGGTAATTTATAGTCGTGGTTAAATAAATTTTAAAATGTAAGAAATTACGTGAGTTCGTGCGATTTTAATTAATAGACGATTGTTTAATTTGCTTTAAAATCATATAAACGGCTCGTGTAAAGTTATTTCTAATATCTTGTTCGTGTCCAAATTAATACGGGAAATAATGTAATATTTTAATGTAATCATAAAACGTCGCGTTAAGTAAAGTCTACCTTCTTTTAAATCATCAAAAAAAAAAAATACATGGATTCGCTAAATGAAACTATGATAAATTCATTAAAAATATTCGGAAATAAATCTACCGTCTTAATTTGATATAAAAAATGAGAAAATAAAAATTATACAAGAAATTAAACGATATAAAATACAATTTAAAATATAAAATTTTAAGAGATGGTTTGTCTAGGGAATTAAATATTTTTAAGATTTATAAAGCAATCGTTTCGGTTAAGTTATAATAAAATTTGATGTAAAATTAATTCAGATCTGTATAACATAAACTAATAAATTATTTCCTGCAAGACATGTCTGATGCAACAAATTTAGTGTAACAAATGTAGAATAAAAGGGGTATTGATTTGTTTTAAATATTGTTGAATTAAGTTAGATTGCTTAAAAAATAAAACAATGATATATTAGTGGAGCCGTTACGTGTAAATTAATCCTGGTATTGTAGGCTTGATTGAATCAGTAAATTAGTAATTTGTGATCTGCGTATAGATGGTAGAATACCTAGTGTCGGAAGGTATCTTAGTGTAGGAGACCAGTGTCGTGGGTCTAATAGTATATTTTGTGTTAGAATCTCCAAAAACTAAGGTAAGTCGGGACAGGAGCTCCCGACTTCGGTGAGTTTTTGAACAAATTGACAGGGATTCCTCAAGTTATATTTAATTTATGCATTTATCGTTTTATTGAAGGGTTTCTATAATGTGCACTATATATATATATCTATGACAAAAATACACGTTATTCAGAATTTAGATGTGATCAATAAAATATACCAGAGTCGGCTTTAATGTAGGTAGGGCGGATAATAAGATGTATAATTTTAATGCGTTACGATAAATTGCGGAGTGTTTAGTTTTAAGAAGGTAGGTAGGGCGGTTATAAGGTTAATGTAGTAAGTGAGATTGCGTATAATTTTAAGGCGTTACGGTAATTTGCGATGCGTTAGTTTGTAAGAGTGATACGAACGGCCTTAGATTTAAGTGCGGCAATTATAAATGGGTACAAAACGAAAAATAGCGGAACGCTTAGGTTAAGCGTATAGGGCTTGCGTTAGTTGTAAGCGATTTACACGTCTATCAGATACTAACATAGAAACGGCTAAAACGTTATTTCTAGTGCGTTGGTTTAGTCGTTATTTATAAGTAGGTAGGCGGTTGAAACGTTCGTTAGGCACTGGTATAGGAATCTGCAAAACGTTATTATTAATGCGTTGATTAGTCGTTAATTATAAGCGTTTTAAACGTTCATTAGATATAGTATATAGGAAGCAGATAAAACGTTATTACTAGTGCGTTGATTTAGGCGTTATTTATAAGTAGGTAGGCGGTTGAAACGTTCGTTAGGCACTGGTATAGGAATCGGCAAAACGTTATTATTAATGCGTTGATTAGTCGTTAATTATAAGCGTTTTAAACGTTCATTAGATATAGTATATAGGAAGCAGATAAAACGTTATTACTAGTGCGTTGGTTTAGGTGTTATTTATAAGTAGGTAGGCGGTTGAAACGTTCGTTAGGCACTGGTATAGGAACCGGCAAAACGTTATTATTAATGCGTTGATTAATCATTAATTATAAGTGTCTAAGCGTTCATTAGATATAATATATATATAGGAACTGGCCAATACATTATTATTAGTGCGTCGTAAAATATCGAATAGGCGATAGGAACATTGAACGATATCTATAGGAACTTGTATAAAATCATTAACTAAGAATTATCATAAATAACCTGAAGCTTGTCTTCCATCTACTCGTTAATTCGAAGTAAATTTTAAATAAACTTTACAGTACTAATTTAACGGTATATGACTGCCTTTAACCTATGTTTTCATTACATATGAAATTAGCCTAGCCTCCTTCGCAGAAGGTTATTCAAAATGGTACAGGCTTAAAAATAGTTCATCTAAAAGAACTTGTTAAATAGTTTGTTATGTATGTGATATAAACAATATTTAAATATCCTAGCACTTATGTGTTATTATTGTCCAAGGGTTATGTATTTATTACATGTATTTTATGCCCTATTTCACTAAATATCTGTACATAATATTAAAATTTGGAATACAAACAATACTTACATACCCTAACACTTATGTGTTATTATAGTCCAAGGGTTATGTATCTATTACATGTATTTTATGCCCTATTTCACTAAATATCTGTACATAATACTAAAGTTTGGAATACAAACAATATTTAAATATTTTAACACTTATGTGTTATTATAGTCCAAGAGTTATGTATTTATTACATGTATTTAAAGCCCTATTCCATAAAATATCTATACATACTGGGTCCAATATCAGTAATGAATCGAGATACCAAGATTTATGTATGTATTATATACGTATTCATACTCTGACTTAATGAAATATTTATATGGTAATATATATATACCAAACTCTAAGATAAGGTTAATATCAATATTCTAAAGGATTATACCTGTATTAGAATATATATGTACTTACTACATACACAGTTTAGATATTTATGTATGAACATATGCTACATGTATCCAAGTCCCATAATACTATTTTAATAGGTTATTATGTATATAATTACATATCTATTGATACCCTACTTATAAGTATTTACGTATGTGTGGATATATGCTGCATGCATACATATTCTATAATACTATTTTTTTTTTTTTTTTTTTTTTTTTTTCGCCTTCTCCTCCATCATTGTACAAGACAGAGCTATTCTTTTACATGTCTTTTTTAGCCTTTTATAAATCTTAACTATCTTATACATTCTAATGTCTATTCTATCTTATTTCTATATATGTCTATTTCTTAAATCTAACCCTATTACACATTTTAATTTCCTATTTTATGTTAACAAATATATTTTATAATATATTAGCAACATTTTTATTGGCTCTTATTTCTTTTATTTACTTTTCCTACTATTTTGACTGCATACCGTATAAAGTGCTCGATTTTTCCTTTCCGCATTAGTTCCTGTACGTTCTCTTGTGTGACATTAAGATCTAGGGTGCTGGCCAAGTTATTTCGCTCCTTCACGTGAAGGGGGCACTCAAACAGGGCGTGTAGGGGGGTTTCTGATGTTCCTGGTTCACAGGGACATGATGGGTCCTCCTTCAACTTGAACCGAGCCAAGTATCCAGAGAACCCTCCGTGCCCTGTGAAGATCTGGGTTGTTATCGAAGACGTTTCTATACGTCGTATTGTCCTGAAGGCTACTCCCGCGTCAGGGAAGAAGACCTTCGTGACGGACGCTGTTGGCTCCTCCCTGTATCTCCGATTCCATCTGTCAAGCGTATCCATGCGGATTATCCGCTTGACATATGAGATCGGGCACCTGTCATAATTAGGCTTTGTCTTCAGGGAGAGAGCGGCGGCTTTCGCCAGAGCGTCTGCACGTTCGTTCTCTCTTACCTCCGCGTGTGCCTTCACCCAGTACATTTCGATCCTCCTACCTTTGGCGACTGCAGCGAGAATGTTCCGCCTTGCCTTGACTGCTAGCTGGTGTGTGGTGCTCCAGTTTGTGAGCGTTTGCAGCGCCGATCTCGAGTCGCTGTAAACGCCTAAGCTTTCCTCTGAGCTCGCCAGGATCACCTCCGTGGCTTTGCATATCGCCAACAGTTCGGCCTGGTAGACCGTGCAGTAAGACGATAGTTTCAACTTCCGGTTTACGGTTTCGGCATTATTGTTCCAGATGGACAATGATGCTCCAACCTTCCCTTCAATTTTACTACCGTCCGTAAATATTCTGACTGCTTGGTGTCGGTGTCTATCAACCTCTGTTTGGTCTACCAGACACTTGAACTGCAGCTCTATATGCTCCGCCGGGTGGGGTGTCTGTGAGTAGGCAAACCTCCGCTCGACTTCCCTGTCCCCAAGCGCTGGCAGGACTACTCCTCTCTTTGCCTCATACAGGGCAGCAACCTCCTGTATTCGGAGGTCTAGAGGGAGTATTCCTGCGAGCACCATTGATGAGTTTAGGGAAACCGTTCGGTAGGCCTTGCACAACTTCTGGGCAAAGCTCCGTTGTACAATGCCTAGCTGTTTTCTTACCCCTAGCTTGGCCGTAGCCGGAGCCCAGGCGCTCGCTGCGTACATGACCACCGGTTCTACAACTGCCGTGTAGATGGACCTCACTACCTCCGGATGTAGGCCCCAGCTCACCTTGGCGGCTCTAGACAGCTGCTTATAGACGCCCAACGCCCGCGAGCAAACGTTTCTCACGTGGGCGTTGAACGTCAACCCGCTGTCTATGGTGAGCCCCAGGACCTTTACCTGCTGTGACATGCCAATGTCAACCCCGCCCATGCTCAGTCGTGGGGTGTCGTACTTGAGTTTCCGCGTTATTACCATCGCGCAAGTTTTGTGCGGTGCGAACTTCAACTTATTCCGAACACCCCATTCCTGAACATAGGCGAGCGTGGCATTGGCCTGTCTCTCCACCTGAAGTCCAGTGTCCCCGTCGAACACCAGCACTACGTCATCGGCATAGGCTTGGTGATGCACTCTTCGCTCTTCTAACCCCTGTAGCAATGGGTCGAGCAACAAATCCCAGAGTATCGGTCCCCCAATTGACCCTTGTACGCAACCTTTCTGTGTAGCCCTGGTGACCTGCTCCCCTGCGTATCTGACGGTGACTAGTCTATTCTGCAGGTAACTGTCCAAAACCCTCCGGGTGTTATTTGGACAGTTAATTTCGGCTAGTCGGATCTTAATCTGTGGTCACCAAGCGCTATCGAACGCTCCCTCTATGTCTAATGAAACAAGAGTTACAAGTTTCTTTTCCGTTAACTTTGCGCGTATATGGTTCATCAGATCATAGAGGGAGTCCTCGGTGCTTCTTTGTGGCAAGAAACCGTACTGCCGGGAGCTCAGCCTAGGCACCAGGTGCCACCGGAGTCTTGCAACAATCAGCTTTTCAAACAACTTTCCTATCACTGGCAGAAGGCCTATGGGTCTATAGGATTTTGCGGTATTGTACACGGTCTTT